>OZ020520.1:13527805-14035022 GCA_963971425.1 Bryoerythrophyllum caledonicum | reverse complement strand
CTCGCGCATGGCTGCGCGCGCGCGCAGGGTGTGGAGGTAGGATTAGAGGCCCGCGGCAATGAAATTGGTGGAAGGTGTCGCACCTGCAAAGTTGCGCAACGAGGAGGTTGGCCACACTTGATCGGGGGAGGAAGCTCTTGTTTTGATTTTCGCCTCGATGTGTTTGGGTTTGCTTGGTGGAGGAGCACCAGCAGTAGGGGGTGTGCGCGCGCACAGCTCTAGCTCAAGGTTACTTGGGAGGCGTCACGCGACTTCCACGTCACGCGAATATGTTGACTAGGGTTTGGATTCGTGGTTGTGGCGGCTAGGGTTTGATGGTGGCGGCTAGGATTTGGCGGCGGTGGCTAGGGTTTTGTTGCTAGGGTTTGGGTTCTTGTGTGTAGAGGCTAGGGTTTGGGTTCTTCTGTGTAGAGGCTAGGGTTTGGGTTCTTGTGTGTAGAGGCTAGGGTTTGGGTTCTTGTGTGTAGAGGCTAGGGTTTCAAGTAGTGCGCTGATGTGCCATATTGAGGATTTTCTGCAATACTACGAGCTCTCTTTATACTCACTTTATGAGGTTTTGGTGTCATTTTTCGAGTATAACAATGCCTGCACTCTCTAGTTGTTGACTGCTATCATGTTTTCTTCTTGAAATTGCAATTTTGAATATACTCTAGTTGGTGTTTCTATTTGTGTATTCAAATATTGGTACTCAACTAACACTAACGTAATTCTGTCTGAACTTCAATCATCATGAAAAGTGTCCTGGAGTTCCTCGTATTCAGAATTGAAACAAAGTTAGAAGCTTACCAAGTTTGCAAAAATCTCCTCGATGTGCAAATTTCCTCCAATCTACGCAGTTTACAAATTTGACAGAAATTAGTGAATGAAGTAAAAATGCACATAGCCTTGAGGTTTTGATTGCAAGAGTGCCCACCTTAGAAACTGCGAAGAGAAATGACCTCTAGGTTTGCATAGAAACCTTTTATCCATGTTGGAACCTTGTGCCTCAAGTTTACTAGTAAAAATTTGACTTTAAGAACTTTGGACCTCCATATGTTAATTTTTTCAATATATTATATTAAAATATCAAGCTATAAAAATACGAAGATACATATAGGATTTTTTATCACATAGTTTACCATATAAACTTTATGCATGTGTTGCAGGTAAAGTGGGAAGGGTTGAGAAACATGTCCAACAACAACGACGGAATGGTGATATAATGTTGAACGCCATCAAGCATCAGTGCGTGTACCGCTAACACCTGCAACGTATCTTGAGGTAAACATTTATTTTTATACAAGTTTAACCCCTAAGGTACCAAGTGTCCAAAAAGGGCTTTTTGAAAGTTCGGTCAGGTTCCTATGGTGTCAATTTCCAACATTCTTATTTGAAATTTTTACTATAAAAAGGCATTACCAAGACCTTAGTGGGAAAACAATTTTTACCTAAATTGGACATTTGATGAAAAAGTCATAGGGTTTTGAATTTTAAATGGGGAGGGCGGGCACCTCAGGCACCTCCAAAAACTTTTGATAGGACACTCTATTGAAAGTGAGATTTACAGTACTTACAAGTAATATTATTCCCCTTCATATTGTCAAAAAAGAGTTCTTGTCTTTAGTGATACCAACCCAAGTCAAACATTTTCACACATTGTCACTCATTGTCGGGCAAGGTACCAAAAAAACTTCTTGTTTTCCAAATAAGACCTAGATATCTTCATATTTTTCACTTCTTATTTTCTCCACATCAATATGTAATGTAAACCTTCATAAAGAAGAATAACTCCGGCCCCTGAAGGGGGCGGCGTGAGTAAAGTATCTGTTCGTTCCACTTACTAAGACCATGTCCACTGGACAAGGAAAAGTTGTGAACCTTCATATTAACCATTCGGATTATCAATCAAAAACATATTAAGTTAAAAAAAAATTAAACTCTGAATTAACGAATTTTGAGCCTCCACTCCTTGCACACTTGTTTTGAATATGCTACACCTGGTCTCTACCTATAAAAATTGGTGTTTAAGGAGCTAACATCATGTTTAACAAGATGGTAATAGATTTAGACCTTTTGTACTGAAAACTTTTGACACCAACTGAAGTCAAGGTTTGTTGATCCACTAAACGCAGGGAAGAAAATGAACCATTTGCTTGACTTCAAACACTATAATCTTTTAATCCGTAGGGTCAAAGTTTATGAAATTTTGTACATGTATTACTGAATAAGCCTTTATTGAGATCCTACGGTCAGAACTAAAAATCAAAGTTTTTTTTTCCTTCTTTATTCGTTGCACTAGAATCCATTTTGTTTGAAGTGTTTTTGGTGTAAAACTGTCACGATACCTTAGGCGTTAAGATTGATTCTTGATTGATCTTTTGTACGATGTTGTTTGTAGAATAACCTTTATGTGGATGTACAAACCCATTATTTAATTAGCAATTGTAACAAGTTCCAATGGTGTCAATAATAGCAAGTAGACAACATGGTTCATTTTCTTCCCTAGGTTCAGTGAATTCCCTTTGTTTCAGTTCACTTGGATTCAATAGATTGCATCACACATGATCTAGGTTCATTATCATCATGTGAAGAATGATTAGTTCCATTATTCACCAATGTTTAGGAATGCAAAAGAGGTGTAGCATATTTAACCCCTAATGGATCAAGTGTCAAAAATTGGCTTGTTGAATGTTCGGTCTGGTTTCTATGGTGTCAATTTCCAACATTCCTCTTTGAAAATCTTACTATAGAAAGGCTTTACCAAAACCTTACTGGGAATAACAATTTTTACCTAGATTGGACATTTGATCAAAAAGTTATAGGGTTTTAAATTTATAATGGGGAGAGCGGGCAAGTTGGGCACCTCCAAAAACTTTTGCTAGGACACTCTGTTGATTGAGAGATTTTTGGTACTCAAAAGTAATATTACTTCCCTTGTTGGTGTCAAAATAAGTTCTTGTCTTTAATGAAAAATAGCATACCAACACAAATCAAACATTTTCAGACATTGTCAGTCAGTGATGGACAAGGTACCAAAAAAACTTCTTGTTTTCAAATAAAACTTAGATATCTTTTTATTTTTCACTTTATTGTTCCACAACAATATGTGGTGTAAACCTTCTTATAGACAATTTGGATTACCAATCTAAAATATATTAAGTTCACAAAAAATTATAGTGTGAATTGACAAATTCGGAACTTCCACTCTTTGCACATTTGTTTTGAATATGCTACACCTTTTTTCTCCCTCTAAAAATTGGTATACAAGGAACTAACATCATGCTTAACAAGATGGTTAAGGATTTAGACCTTCTGTAAAAAAAAAATTGACACGAAGTGAAGTCAAACTCTGCTGATCCACTACACGTGGGGAAATAAATGAACCATAAGCTTCACTTCAAACACTATAATCTTTCAATCCGTCCGGTCAAAGTTTATGAATGTTTTTTTAATTATTACTTAATAAGTCATAATTGAGAACCTACGGTCAAAACTAGAAATAAAAGTTTTTGTTTCATTCTTTGTTCGTTGCACTGGAATCCAACAATTTAGAAGTGTTTTTGGTGTAACACTATCATTGTATTTTGACTAATTTGCAGCCATAATGTTCCTATTTTTTTTAACAGTGATAATGGAGAGCCGCACGATTCAGACTCCTTTGATACGGCCACACATCGAAAGGGACAATATGCCTTGTAATAGCTCTGTGGGGGCCCGATTAGTACGAGCAGCACGTGCAAGGCAAATTCAACAGAGATCTGTTGGGATCATGACTTCTGAATTGGAAAGGACAGTAGAATTTCTTTCAGAAACAGGAGATGTGGTGGGCTTAGCAACGAGGGAGCATGCATTCAAAAGTGGCATGGAATTGAATGGGTCGAAGTTGTTCCCATTCGAGGTGGCGGTGCGTATCACTAGGGTAGATGATGCATTGCATTGGACCGGAGAGATTGTAGGAGAACGCCTTGGCATGTGTGTGGGCTTCATCATTCGTTGGCATCGATCTTTGCTACGTGTAGTGGCTGTAGAACCTGATATCACAGGTGTCCATGGTGACATTGGATCACAGATAGCGCCTGCAGTAGTGATGGCCTCAGAATTTGATTTTCCTGAGTTCATCAACACACCAGGATCCACCGAGAGGTCTCGACGCAGTAGTCATGCTTCAAACGCCATAGATGAAAATTCGCCGTTTTCCCAATCTACTCCCTCAAATATCCAAGATTTGCCCCATGTAGATGGATTTGCTTATGTTAGACCAGCACGTCGTCCATATTCTATGCAAAATAGGAGAAGGAGAGATACAAGGGAGCCATCATTGACAGAAGCTACACCATCTAAGGTATCGCTTAGAAGCGTGCAAATTGCAATGGCACAAGGAGGATGCAAACGTAATTGTTTGAGGGACATTCCAGCAAGGTATCTATTGGACATGCGATATAATGCATGGGGTAGTGAGTTTTCAGTTCGAAGTACGTGGATGAGACAAATGCTGGTTTCTTTTTACACAAGGACGGAAGGAACTCGTCGAGACAAGTTTGTAACAAAGTTAGATGGGAAAGAAGTTTGCAATGCTTGCTACGCTCTTGGGGTTGGATATTCACAGAGGCGCTTTAAGCAATTGAAGAAGGACTGTCTATTATATGAAAGAGTGACATCGATTCACGGCAATACCCTTTCAGATCCGATAAGAGAGAGTACTAGAATGTCTGCAGCAGAGGCTTGCTTTAAATCGTTTGTCGATGAAGCTGGTTGTCCTCAACCTCATCGTTGTATTCGCCGTAAGAGTGACAACGAAGTGGTGCCTCTCATTCTCCTTCCTATGAATACAGCCAAATTTGATGTATTCAATTACGTGAACGAGGAGGTCAAGAGAATTTGTAATGGAGAAACCATTTCTATGAGTTCGTTCCGGAGGATGTGGCGCATCAAGTATCCCCACGTTCAGGTACCTCCGTTCTCGAAATTCTCAAAGTGTTATCATTGTTGGGAGTATAAATGTGCCATGGAGGGAACAACCAATGCGGATGCAAGGATAAAGATAAAGGAGTTGTTTATGTTGCATCTGCGCAACCAGATGGAAGAACGTAGGCATTATTCGATATTCAAGAGGTCGTGTTATATTAGCCCTGAGTTGTACATGTGCATCATAGTGGATGGCATGGACCAAAACACGACCATGGTACCGAGGATGCGTCAGACTGTGAAGAACATTGAACATCGGTTTGTGAAGACCCATCTGTGTGGTGCTCTTGTACATGGGATCGATTTATATTGCGACGTGTGGTTTGGGGCTCACCACAAACACGATAGCAATCAAGTCGTGAGTACATTGTTGTACGTGATTGGAGATGTGCTGCGGAAGAGGGGTTTTTTGCCACCAACACTGCGAATTCAGGCCGACAACTGCACGCGTGAGAACAAAAACATTTATATGTTTGCTCTATGTGCTACATTGGTGGGATTGGGATTTTTTCAGGAGGTGGAACTATCTTTTCTTATAGTGGGCCATACCCACGAAGATATTGATCAACGCTTCAGTTGTATATCAAATACGTTGAAGAGGTCGGACGTCGACTCGTTGAAGGAAATGATTAGTCTTATAGAACGAGGAACCTCACCTACGGAGGCATTTGTTAGCGCCCGGCTGTTAGAAAATGTATGGGATTGGAAATTATTCATAACTCCTCACTTACTGACAGGTCAGGATTCATTGGTGGGCATAACTTTTCCGCACCACATGCGATTCTATATGGACAATCGAGCAGGGACTCGTGAGGTTCGAGTACAACACAAGCATTATTGCAAGGATCCATGGGGACCGGAGGCAGGGACAAAAACTTTGAGGTCGTTGCCAAATAGAGATGAACGACCATCGTTTGCGGAAGTATTTGCAGCGGACGAACGGGAGTTGAAGGCGTTGGATGACTTCATTGCATATAAACAAAGGTGCATTCAAAGGTTGCAGCATGAGGACAAGAATCGTGAGGCAAAAGTAGAGGCTGAAAGATTGAAACTCTATTTAGCTGAATTTCCACACAAAGATCGTAGCAATGAGCATCGTACCTCACCGTTTTGGCCTTCAGAGTTCTCCAACACCGGACCTACATGGAGCGCATCTTTGGATGTAATTGATGGTGCAAGTGAAGAAAATCGCGAGGTAGATGTCGTAGAGCAGGTAGTGGCCATGCTTCCAAATGCCGAGGCTCGAGGATACTTTGGTCCTCGTAGAGGAAGACCCTCTAATCAAGCAGTGCGTAGGGCACAACAAACAGAGCGCAACTATGTTGATGAACGCGCCGAAGAAGGAGCAATGTATGAAGGTAATCACGACCCATTTCCACCATTTAATCCACAATCTGATATCCGTTGTGGACAGTTTGTAGCTTTGAGTGTTGATCGAGCAGAGATAGAAGGCGGTGTTCCATTCTATGTGGGGAAAGTGATTGAGGAAGGAAAAAACCGATGGAGGCTTAAGATTAAGGTTTGTTGGTATTGGCCCATCATCCAAAGGGGGGTTGCTGATGGACATGGGTCTTCTGCACAACGGTATGCAAATTGCATGGATTCATTCTGGGAGCCATCTGGGGAGAGCCATAGTTGGGTAGACAAAGATGCATGCATTTTTTCATGGGTAGACACATTGGAAAGAACCATGTCCGGGGCCAGCGGGTGGAGAAAGCGCAATGTATTTGGAGTGCAGGTTGAAAGCAGGATTCGCATTCTTCAATCAGCAAAGGCTCACATCCTACAATATATTGCAATGCAAACCGAAGCTATCGATGACGACCGTTTGCAAGCAGCCCTAAATTCTATGGAGTAGATAGTGTGCCTTTTTTAGGGTGTTCTAGTTGTGTATGGTAATTGATATATAGTGTATGTGTAAGAGTAGTATATTCTAAGGGTGATCTAAGACGTTATGTCATTAATCCTTTAGAATAAAATTGTGTTTAATATTGGTGCTAAGTCCAATTGTTGAAGCATCTATATTTAGTTTTCACCATTGTATGCATTATGTAGTACGTAGAATATCTTTTAATCAATTGCCAACCCTTGCATAAAGTATGGTTTTTTGGATTACTCCTGTTTATATACTACAATCCTTCAAATCTATCTTTGAAATATTGTGAAACTATATTAAATACACATTTATCTAGTATTAACGAGGGGCCACAACAAATTAGTTGAAAATGCCAAAAAATCGCTTCCAATATGAACAACCATGATTGTACGTAATATTGTTGCAAAAGCTCAATTTTTTTTTCTTTGGAAAACATTTTTTTTGTTTGATTTTTTTTTTTTTTTTCAATTTTGCCACTTTTGTTCGCAATGGCCGCCGTTGTACCCAAGTGCACTTTTAAATGGCCAAGTGCATAATTGCTTAATTGCGTGTTTTTCATGTAATATTTGGTGTTTTTCTCCGTATGCCGATAATATTGATGTAAGTGTACTAGTATATAATTTGTAAATGGTGTTAGCTAGGGCAATAGGTCGGTGGTTAGGTAGCACGGCTGGGTTGCCTTTTTTGTATAATAAGATTGTTAGACTTGTTTTCCAAGATGCGGGAATGGATTTTTGTTTGTAACAATGAAGGAAAAATAATGATAGGAGATCGTGGAATCTTGGGGGCATATTTTTTAGAATTGAGTTGGGTATATTGTCCGGGCCAGGGGCTTTGTTGGTTCCAAGATTTTTCAGACACATGTTGTATGTGTCTCTGTTATAGTATGTGTGGAGAGGTGTAGTTGGTTCTCCTCTTTTATCAATAGTAAATCCGTCTAAATCATGCCACGGGTATTTTCTAACTCCGCATGTGCATGTTGGTGTATGTTGTGGTTGAAAGTAACATGTGGGGACGGTTGGTCTGTTGTTTATGGATTGCTGAAGATGTATTTCGTTTGCGATGTCATCTGGGCTGGTTAATATGTTATTGTTTTGGTCTAAAATGCAGTCCAGTGGCAGGTTTGTGTTGTTTTTAAAGACTTTTCTATTAATCTTTTTTGGGCTTGTTTCATATAATTGACGATATTTAGAAATAGCTTTTTTGACACATTCTCTTGCATATTTTGTAGTGATTTTCTGAGCTTCTTTGTTGGCGGTTTTTGCAATGATTGCAATGTCTTTTAGCCAGTCTTCGTGAGGGGTGTTGGGTAGTGGTACTTGTGGGATTTGGGGATGGCGGAGGTGCTGTAGTTCGGAGAGTATGGGGTGGGTTTGCCAATTTTGGTTGGTTTTAGCAATATAAATTGTTTTGCGAATAGTGTGGTATGTGGCAAGATGTTGTTTCCACTTTTTAGCTAGTTTTCTTGGGAGATACCCACCTTGTTTCAAGGTTCTCGGTGTTAGTTGTGGGATTGGGGGCGCTTGACAAGTCTTTTCTAGTGTAGTAGAAATCTCGTTAATGAGTTTGTCAAGAATCGTGCAAGCTTCTTTCCATTGAATATGTGTGAGGTGTTGGTGGTTAGAAAGAATATCTGTAAGGGAGTCTATTAGTAGTGAGTTTTTTTCAAAGAATATTGTATTAAAGTTGTCAAGGTTTACTTTTGGGATGGGGTTTAATATTTTAATATCATTTGAGTTGATGGTTGTGGGAGGTCTACTTATTAGGGTGTTGTGAGGTATATTAAGTTGGATTGGGAAGTGGTCCGAGTTTAAGTTGGTTGTCGTGTTGGTAGTAGATGTATATCGGGTATGGTTAGGTGTTTTAATGTAGAATCCATCGATTAGGCTAGTGTGTGTGTAATTAAGTCCACCTTGGCGAGAGTATTGTGTATCGGTTGGAATTAAATATAATCCTAGGTTATTCGTATAATTTTGCCATTGATAGTCTCTGTCAAGTGGGGGGGTAAAAACCTCTCCGTTTTGCCATCCAATAAGGGCGATGTCTCGATTAAAGTCTCCACAGAGTATTATTGTATGGTTAGTGTGTGTATTTATTTGTGAGGTGATAGAGTTTTGGATTACCGGAATAAGCCTAGAGTCCTCTATATGTGAGGGCATATATAGATGAAGAATGAGCCATGGTTGGAGGGGTCGGTTAGAAATTTCAATAATTTGCAAATATGGTGATATATTAGCCGGGGTAGGGATTTTAGTAATATTTCCGGGGAAGGCATATGATTGGTGTATGAGCATGAGTAGACCTCCTCTTGCCGGTGTATATGGCCTTCGTTGTTGGATGCATCGTGTGAGAGAATGAGTGTTATTAAGTATGAGTTTATAATCGGGGAATGCTTTTTGGATGTATTTTGTGGATTTAGTAGCTGTTAGTTTGGTTTCTTGTATGGCAATTATGGCGGGTGGTGTGTTGGTGTGGGTGGTTAGATTATGAATGCTTGGTAAAGCAGTGTTTAACGTTGAGGCGTTCCATGTAGTTATATATGTGTTGCTATTGTCCAGATTGTCGTGGTTACAGGGTGGAGGGGGAATGTGGGCGGGTGTCGGGGCGGGGTGTGTGTAGGCGTGAATTGGTTCGAAGCATCTAAGAGATTCGAGGATTAGACTATGTGGAAGGTAGGGAAATTTCAGTTGTAGTACATCGGGGGAAGGGGGTGGGGTTTGGCTATGAATAAAGTTGTATAGGTCATTGTGTAGAGAGGTTTTGTGTTCAAAAAGGTGTTGGTTTTCTTCTAGGAATTTAGTGTATGGGTGGGGTGTATCTATATGTCTTTCAGGGGGATTATGTAGAGAGGATAGGGTGTTTAGTAATATATCTGTCCAGTATGTTGGGTTTGTGTTGGTTGGGCGTTGGTTGGTGATATTATTGCATTCGTCTATTGAAGGGTGGAGGGTTGTGATTATGGCAAATAGGATATGTGCGGATGGGTGGTTGTTTTTTTGGTTAATGTAGCGGGAAATGTTGGGGTAGAGGGTGGAATAGTTTTGGTGGAGTATGTGATTGTTTTTTAGGAGTGGTGCAAATGAAGATGCTAGTTGTTGATATTTGGGGTGGAGTTTTATAGTATTCGGAATGAAATATGTTTTTGCTAATCTTTTGTGTGCTTTTGGATGATTTTGAAATACATCCGGCATTGGGCCTGGGTTAGTTTCTATGTCCCCGCAAAGTATAATAAGTAGCTTGCAGTGAATGATGTCTATGGTTATTAGTGGGAGGGGTGTGGAGTGTTGTTGTTGTTTGTTGTTGTTGTTTGTTGTTGTTGTTTGTTGTTGTTGTTTGTTGTTGTTGTTTGTTGTTGTTGTTGTTGTTGTTGTTGTTGTTGTTGTTGTTGTTGTTGTTGTTGTTGTTGTTGTTGTTGTTGTTGTTGTTGTTGTTGTTGTTGTTGTTGTTGTTGTTGTTGTTGTTGTTGTTGTTGTTGTTGTTGTTGTTGTTGTTGTTGTTGTTGTTGTTGTTGTTGTTGTTGTTGTTGTTGTTGTTGTTGTTGTTGTTGTTGTTGTTGTTGTTGTTGTTGTTGTTGTTGTTGTTGTTGTTGTTGTTGTTGTTGTTGTTGTTGTTGTTGTTGTTGTTGTTGTTGTTGTTGTTGTTGTTGTTGTTGTTGTTGTTGTTGTTGTTGTTGTTGTTGTTGTTGTTGTTGTTGTTGTTGTTGTTTGGGGTAGTATATAAGTATACTTTAAAAAAATCTATATTTGTGTTACTGTTATTATTTTTTTGGATTTTTTTATTTATTGGTAGATAAGTATATAAATATACTTTTAGGTATTTTATCGTGTTGTAGGTCGAAGTTAGTTTAACGAGCCAGGTCTTCTAATAACCATGGAGGCCTCTTTCGAGGCTTCTTCTTCGTGTTCTTGGATAATTTGCACAAGGTGCATGCGAAGTGAGGACATTTCCCCTCTAAGTGTCTTTGCTGTCTTGGCGAGTACATGGTCCGCGTATACTTTGGCTTCATGTACTATCTCTGTCTTTAGTGCTCCCATCTCCTTTCGTACCTCCAAAATAGTGTTGCTGGTTCCTTTTTTCACCTCCTCTTGGACTATCTTGTGTAGATCCTCTTTGCTATATCCTGTTTTTGGTGCATTTTCTAAGGCAATGACTGCGTTAGCTACTGCAGTGTTCACTTCGTTAAAGCCCCATTTTGCAACACATTCATCCGAGGGGGCACTGATTCCATCAAGGCTTTTGGGGTGGGGGTGAATTCGACATATTTACCTAGGATTTTACTGTTAGTGTTTACTAGCTTCTTATATACTGCAGCATTTAAACATTGGATGTTACATATACCCACATGGCGACCATGTTCCAATTTGAAATACATGTCTACAACATTTTCCTTCCCCATAAATGCCTTGATACCCTGTTCGAGCTCATCAATTGTCTTTGTTTTGTTTAAGTTTTTAGCAATCAAGATTAGAGCATTTTTTTTTGCCTTATCATTTTTGCTCAGCTTCCCCTTACTAGCAAAATAGGGGTTAAAGATCTCATTCGAGAAGGCAATTTTTTGGACTTTTACCTTTTGAGCTTGTTCCGGGGAGGGAGTTTTTAACCATGCAAATTCTAATTCAAGTTTCTTCTGAACATCTGTTATCTCATACTCAAACCCTCTAGCAAACCCTTCTTTCACAATTTCCTCATGCAAAACATACCATGGCTTTTGGGCCAAATTTGGACCAGAGATTTTCACGGACAAGAGGTTTGCAAGAGCTAGCAAATCATAACTCTTACACACTTTCCCCCTATAAGTTATACCTTCATTGAGACTCAGGATGAATGGTCTCGTACCTTTGAGAAGACCTTTCACGTCCACTACAGGATTTTTGAGGTGCAATTTGATGATTCCACTCCATCTGTCCGTCTTGTGATGACATAGAATAGCTATTGGTTCCCCTAATAGTTCGCCTAGGGCAATGTCCATGTGAAGGAGGCGTGTTTTTACCATGTCATAGATTGCATCTCTAGAAAAAATTTGTTCACCAATTTCAAAGAAGATAGCAACTTGGTAATCTAATGCATATCCATTCACATCAATTTCCACCTCATTGGGTAACTGGGTTAAGTTAAAGTGATTACCTTCTTTCCCATCTGCCCTTCTCAAAGGCCACTCTTCTTGAACAACAAAGGGGAAGGAAGGTAATGCAATCGCCCTTTCTTGTGCTTCTGTCTCCGTTAGACCCAATGCAATCAATTCAGGGACTGTTAGGACAGGTTCTTTGGCATTTCCACTATGCATCGCTATAGTATTGAGCGTGTTAAAACCAAGCCAAAAAGGTGGATGAGACAACTGCGATGCTCTAACCTTCTTAAGGAAGGGAGTATTTTCCACCTCACCAATGGTTCTTTTGTGAATTGTAACAACGTCACATATGTTCTCATCAACAATTTCCATTAGTACTTGACCATTAGGAAGGGGGGTAGTGAGATCAACTACCATACGGTCTGGTCCTTTGGAAGAGGATGCGGTGGAGTCTCCTATCGTTCTGCATGTCAAGAGACATAGTTTATTATTGATTTTTTCTACAGTTTCAAGTATTGAGTTGCTATGGGTTTTGATGTTATCACTTCCATCCCACAACTTACTTTGTGGGCTTGCAGGTTGTGATAACATATAGAAGCATGTGTAGAGGGGAAATGGCACAAAATAAAAACAAAGAAAGGAATTCAAGGGGGAAGAGTGCTTACCTGATTGATTGATGGACGTTTGAAGGCAGGGGGAGGAGTCTGGAGGGAGTTCGCCACTATAGTGTGTACCAACACTGCTGGGACTGGGGCCACTTCTGGCTTGAATCTTCAGCTGTGGCTGCCGATGTTGATGGGAACACGGACAGTCGGCGATGCTAGGGTTTGTGGAAGCTCCAGGACTTGGGCCGTGTTTGCCACTCAACTTGCAGGCCTTCTTGCAGCACGTACGTGAAGTGTCTACTGCCCGCAACGACGCCGCACAGGTGGTTGTCGAGACACCATCGCTGTTCCGTTTCTTCCACAATCGGTTCGGCGCCTCGTGGGGTTGGTGGTGGTTTGCGGCTCGACAGTGCCACCCTGCCAACAATAGTTCGACCGGTCGTCGTACAACAATACCTCCTATGTGGGTGTTGAGACTCCGCCCAGCCTGAAGCAGCACCGCCTGTACTGCGTCGAACTCCCGGCCGCGACTCCACACAGTCTGCAGCAACTCCGCCGCGAACTCCAGGCCGCCACTCCACACAGCCTGCAGCAACTCCGCCGCGAACTCCAGGCCGCAACTCCACACAGTCTGCAGCAACTCCGCCTCGGTGGTTGATGCGATGTGATAATTCTTGCACCTCCAGCGCGTCACCTCCGGTTGGCGCGTCTTCAGTAGTTGACGATATCGCAGGCGTCTTCCTCTTTTGGGCACCGTGTGGGGGCGGTTGTGGGTCGAAGCTCGCCGAAGCACTCCCGTCCGCCTCAGCACCGCCGGGCGTTGTTGGGTATTTCTCCTCTTCGGCGTTGTGTGAGAGTGAGTCTCGTGGAACCACCAGGACAATATCAGCTCCGCTCGGGCACTTGATGAAAGTTGGCGGCTCCGCTTGGACACTTGATGGGAATTGGCGGTTGGAGTCTTCCTCGGTCGGAGATCGGGATCGAACTGGAAGTTGGGGAAGAACACTTGCGAGGTGCAGCGACTGTTTTGAAGAGGTGCGGCGCCTGAATTGCTACTGTGTTTTGCTGTGTGCCTACTGACATGAGACCTAACCTTCTCTACCTGCTGGTATCGTCTATTGTATTGAGGGCTCTGGATGTCTACGCAGTGGGGGATGAGTTGAGAGGATGAGAGGTAGGGTTTGTAGTGGAGAGGTTTATACTTACCGGCTGGTTGTGGGGTTTGAGTGGGCAGATCGTGGGAGGAGTTGAGGCGCCTCTTCGCCGTCTTCTGCGTTCTAGGGTTTGAGTACGAGTGGGTAGATCTGTTGCCGTTGATTGAGCATCGTGGGTATCTTGATTGCCAAGTTGAGTTGGGCCGGATTTGGGGTTGCGCAGGAATGGCGCTATTTGTCAACCTGTTTGTTGTCAGAAACAGCAACGTGGGGTCGTGGTTGGCGAGGATGCCGTTTGAGCACTGATTGGGAGCTGTAGCTTGGCTGTCCTTGCATGATTGAGCGCTACGGCTACTTCCCTTGCGCATCAGCTTGGTTTTTACTGCACATCTTTCCCGTGGTAATATTTTGTTAGAAGAGTGAATTTCATGGGAGGTTAGTGAGCTTACCTTATTGGGGATGATGTTGTCCGTTTGTGCTTGTTTTCGTCTCCTTATTGATGACGGTTGTTTTCTGTGTTGTTGGGGGTTTGCTGTGCGTCGTAGGTACAGAATTCCTCGGCAGCATTTCGGCAGGGTCCTTGCGTGCTGGATGTGGTAGTAGTAGGGGATTCTTTGGTCACCAGGTGTGCACTCCTTTCTTCTGTATGTCGGTGTGCTTCTTAGCCCTGCATATTGATCTGGTATGACATATTCATTGTCATGTCTTGCTTGGTGCTCCTCAGGTTGGGACGACTTCGGTGTCGATGTGTATTGTTTCCCTTCCATCTCTAATCGGACTTGCGGTCTTTGTGTGCAGGATGTCACAGCTCGTTCAGAGCACTATCTGCAGCCGTTCCATCTTTTCTGCGACGGCGTGTCAGTAGGTGCAAGTTCATTTGGGAGACCTATGTTTACGGCTATGTTTTTGTTTGTTTTTATGACTTTATAGTTCGTGGGGTTACTTCTGTTGTATCTAGTTTTTGTGCCTTGTGTGGGTGCTGTAAGCAACATACTGTGCATTAAATTTTCTACGTGACTTTTAACTATGTAAGAGAATGTACAAGAATAAAGAATATGGGAAGTTGGGTTAGAGTTGAGCGTATCTGTGTTGGGTGGCTGGGGTGTTGGAGAAGGCTCGATCGTACGTCGGCATCTCTCTCTCGGCAGGCGGGCACTGTTCTTCGGCGGCCTGCACTCTCTGTGTTCCAGCTTCCGCTCCCTATGCTCCGGTGTGTGATGCTGGGATGGCTGGTATCTCGCATTCTGTTCTCTGTGCTTCAGCTTGCGTCGTTGGGGTGGCCGGTTGTGTGAATTCCGCAGGCAGTCTCGCAAGCAGCTCGCACTCGGCTGATGTGCCCTGCTCACGAGTTTCAGCAAGCAGTCTCGCCAGCAGCTCGTACTCGGTTGGCATGCCTTTTTCACCAGTTTCGGCAGGCAATCCCTACATTTAAGCTTCCAATCCCTATATTGCAACATATAATTCCTATACTCGAGCTTGTGTTGTGTCTCCACTGTCGTTAGGGTGTCTCCATCTTCGGTGTTACCAACTTGTACGATGTCTCCGTCATTATTGAAGTATCTTCGTCGTTGGTGTCTCCAGCAGTGGTGTCTCCAACGTCGGTGTCTCCAGCTATGGTGTCTCCAACTTCGGTGTCTCCATCGTCTTCGATCAAGTTTCCATATATGGATAGATCTCGCGGGAGTCTGTTGTGTGTGTTGGTTCTTCCTGGGGGCGCCACCTCTCTGAATCTGCAGGCATTCAGTCCCAATGTGAATATGATTCGTTGTTGCGCATGAAGTATCTCTTTTGGCTGGCTTCATCGTCATAATGTGTCTGTTAACTAGGCTGCTTTGTCTAGATGGTTGTGGCTGTGTGGAACTAGATGTAGATCTATTAGCTGCTTGAGTCTAATGTTTGTATCTGGATCACTATGCACCTATTGACGTCTAAGTATTGTGGTGTGTTGTTAGCTAGTATGGTAAAACTGTGGATTCTTGGGTGGGAGGTTGTAAGGGGTGATGTGAGTTGTGCACATATATCGCTACTAAGGGATCAGGATAGTCTATGAGAGTATGCTAAGCATAACGATGAGAGTCCGTTTCCAACATACTAGATCGCTCGCTTTCAGTAGATCTAGGCGGAGATCACCCTGTTATGCACTAGCATTGTCTCAAACGACTAGATCTGATCCCTTTGCGTCCGGCCAACACTCCTGGTGCACACATCTCACTAGTCACGTAAGGAACACTAGCAAGAGGGACGCTCCACCAAGCCCAGCCTCTCTTGGTGGCTCAAGTGTGTCTCCTGCGACTAACTCCTTACTCCCTCCTCACCTAAAATCGTGGAGCTCTCAGTTGTCCATCGGGCCCTCTAACACCACCTTTCACTCACTCATATCATGACTGATCTCAATAGAGCATAAATGATAGCCATTGAGCGTTTCCCATATATTGACCAGTACGGAATTTGATGAGGCATGTTATTTGTGAGTCAATAATGACGGGGTTTTTCCAAAAATTTGAAGACAATTCATTGTCTATGTTGTTATTGTTAGTCCATTTTTCTATGTTAGGAATGTTTTCTGATATTGTGTCAAGGTTGTTGTAGAGGTCTTGTTTTTTGAGATATTTGCCCAAAAATCTAATCGGGCCTTTGTCGGGGGTATCTTCTTTGGAAGGCCAATCTTCTTTTTGGAAGTAGTACAGGGTAGCATGGGCATGTTCGTGTGGGTCTTTAGCTTTTTTGTGTGTTTTTTCTCGGCCTTCCTTTGTTAATTTATCTGCTTGTTCGTTGCCATCAATATTGGCATGGACTCTCACTTTGTGGAGGGTTGTGATTTGTGTTCGGTTTTGTAACATTTGGACCATTGACATTAATATGGTTTGGTCGGGGTGGCTATTGTGAAGAGTAGGGTGTGTTATTTGTGTGTTTAGTAGGTAAAGTGCATTTATACAGTCAGTGAATATATGTGCGGGTTTATTGTTGTATTTGTTGTGATGATTTGTAGTGTTTTGTGAATGGTCATGAGTTCTGCTCTAAGGATATTTTGTAATCCATGGAGCCTTTTGGCTAGTTTAATTTCCTTGTTAGAATTATATATGCCATAGCCAGATTTTCTCTTCGCCAAGATCCCGGGCTAATTTTGTTCTGATGGTTTAAAGGAGCCATCGGTGTAATAACTATGTGCGGGGTTAAATTTCGGTGTGGTATGAGTTGGATAGTTTGGGAGAGGGGGCGTCGTGACGAAGTAGTTTAATGTATTGTTGATATAGTTTAGTTTTGACCAGTTTTTACTTCGATTTACAGGGGTTTGTATAGGTATTGGTGGGGCCAATTTTGTGTATAATCGGTGTATGTTTAAATTGTCTGATATGGAGGTAAGTTCGGCAAGTTGTTCTAGGGTGCCATGGGTTTGTTTTTGATGATGGACTGACAACATAATTGCAAGACAATGACCTCTCTACGAATTTCTGGAAGAATCCCATCATCACAACCTCACAAATAATATGCCTCATCAAATTCCGTACCGGTCAATACATGGGAAACGCCCGAAAACAACTCTTCTTTGGAATAGAAAGATTTCCATCTATAACATGCCCCATATGCACTTCCACAAACCCCGACACATGGCTACATGTTTTACTTAAATGTCGCAACCACCACATACACTCCCTAATTGTCGGAAGACATAACAAAGCCGTATGGGAAATCCGTAAGTTAATCACCTCCCATAACAAATCCAGATGCTTTATCCTCATGAATGCTGGCACCTTTAATAACAACCCACAAGAAAATACGGTGCCACCATGGCTACTCCCATGTACATGTATAACCCAAAGGTGTCAATGCAATGCTAGACTCAAACCGGATATACCTTGTGTTAGAGGCGGACCATACAATGATCCCCCACCTGACCATATAAACCAAGATCACACCATCCAATTCATCGAATTTACATATTGCAATGACAGATTCTCCCCAGAAACAATCGAAAGCAAAATCAATAAATACCAACCCCGTATTGATGATATCACTACCCTCGGATGGAAAGTGGACCCCCTTATTGTAATCACAGTCGGCGCTTGCGCCACCACCTTTATCCCATCCATAAAAATCCTAGAAGATACCTTCGAAATTCCTACTGACACGATTACAAACACCTTCAAAAATATTAACATTATTGCCATACAACATGCTATGTCCATCCTTCTACATAAACGCAAAATTGAAAACAACCAAGCCCTTCCCGATACACACGACCCCCCATAAAATTACCGCTGCACTTTATTTTTAAGCCTCGATAAGCGAAACACACTCCACCTTCCATCCTCATTCACTCCTTTTCTCCCTCTTCTCTCCCTTCTCCCCTTCCCTCCCCCCTTGTTACTCTTTTGACTGTTTGGTTTTGTGGATTTTGGCAGCGTGTCACATACTATCTACCCTCGAAAGGGGGAAGTAGTTCGAGCTTACTAATTCCCTGTCCGGTGGATCTATTAAAACTTTTTGGAAGTGCCCGAAGTGCCCGCTCTCCCATTTGAAATTCAAAACCCTATTAGCTTTTTCATTAAATGGCGGATTTAGGAAATAATAGTTCTCCTATTAATCCCTAAGGGACCAAACGTCCCCCCGGGGTCATTTTGGATTTTGGTCATATACCTACAATTCGGAAAAAAATCCTTTTTAATTGAATTTTTTTTTCAAGATAGGATCTGATAAGAGTTTTGTGGAGAGATACATATATATATATATATATATATATATATATATATTTGGATTTGTGGTTTGAAAGTTAGTACCACTTAAAGCCAAAAGTGGAGACTCCGAGCACCTCCAAAAATTTTGACAAAAATTTCTATTGACATTGAGATTTTTCACACATATAAAGAATATTTTCTTTTTTGGAAATTTTCAAAAAAAAATCTTGTCTTTAGTGTAAAAAGGCATTTTATTCCCAATCAAACATTTTCACACATTTTCGGGCAACGGGGGAAAAAAAATTCATCTTTTCTACATAAAACCTAGAGATCTTCATATTTTTCACTTTTTATTTTTTCAACAACAATATGTGGTGAAAACCTTCTTATTGACCGTTTGGATTATCATTTGAACACATACATAATTCATAAAAAAATAAAACGTGAAATGGCAATTCTTGAACCTCCACTCCTTGCACACTTGTTTTTAATATGCTACACCCCTTTTTTACCTCTAAAAACTGGTGTGTTCGGAGATAACATCATGCTTAAGACAATGGTAAAAGATTTAGACCTTGTACAATGCAAAAATTTGATACAAAGTGAAGTCAAAGTCTGCTGATCTATTCAACGAAGGGAAGAAAATGAACCATTGTTTTGACTTCAAACACTAAAATCCATCATTCCGTGCGGTGGATTGCAACCAAAAATTTACGGCATGTTCATAATGAAGTCTTTTCAAAGATGTTATGGTTGAAAATCAGAAACTCACTTTAAAATGTGATTTTCATGTCTCTTTTTGGCAGTGACAATTTTGGACTGGTTTTAGAGCGAAAGTGGCCGTGGTCCTTTAGGGGTTAAGGTCTTAATAGTGTCCTTCTACAGTTCCAGCTTACTAATTCCTTGTCCGGTGGGCATGGTCTTAGTAGTGGTATGAACATACACTCTATTCACGCCGGCCTCCACTAGAGATCGGCGTTCTTCTTCTTCTATCCTTCTACAATAAAAATTTCAAAGTGGAATGTTGGAAATTTACACCCGAGGAACCTGACCGAACTTTCAAAAAGCCCATTTTTGACACTTGGTCCTTAAGGGGTTAATAAATTCAAAATAGGCAAAATTATCCCTTCATAAATAATTGTACCTATATGGCTATGTCCATAATGGCAACAACATGGACAAGGATTTCCAAATATTCTAATTGAAGGGGGAATCTGTTGCCGATCATATTACCCAGTTTCCTTTCCTAAACCTTGGAAAATTACTGTTGCGGTCTTGAAGGGTTGGAGGAGTCACCGCCTTGTGCACAAATATTACTCTGTGTCCTATATCCATGGCGTTCATGGCGAATCACCATTTCTGAATATCGAGGTATGTCCCCACCATTTAGCCATTCCTTTACCTCCGGGGCAACTTCATCCAATATGGCATCAAGCGCCGCCACCAGTAGTCGTTTACAATGGTAGCGTTCTTCCCAAAACAAGTCCTCTATACCGGTGTTCTCAGCTAGAGGAGTTCCACGATAGGCTCTGCGTAGTTCTAGGGTCTCTACCGCTCGCTCACCAGATGAGTTGTAATATGGTTTTGGTCCTAAACGGTGCACCAACTCCTTCCTCTGAGGATTCCAATGCCATCCCATAGTTTGATAAAAAAACATCTTCATGCCGTATCCAAGCGGGTTGTCACGATACATCTCGTTTGCAGCTTGAATTAGTTTCTCTGCATCATCTTCCAAGTTCCCCCCCCCCAACTTATGCCACACTTCTTCCTTTGATATATTGTGCCTCTAGCTCCACTCAACAGGGTGCCCATTGAAGTTGCCAAGTTCAAAATCATAATCATCTTGGCGATACACCCAATGGTTTGGCATGAAATCCCGGATGCCAAATTGCAGATACATACGTGGATGTAATGGCGCTCTACAGATATTGCACATACGTGAGCAAATCATACTCTTGATTAGACATTGTGGATGGAACGAATGGCCACATGATCCAATCGTAAAACACCCTTCTGGGCCCCAAGCATTTCGGCAAATAGGACATGACGATCCGTCGGATGTCATTGGATGTGGTTTTAGCCACAACGGCTTCCCCATCATATCTAGCGGATGGTCATGCACATCCTCGATGTTCCAATGATGATCGTCTTCTGTGACGCGCTTTCAATCAATGCTATTGTTATTCGTCTGTATCGACGGTTCCTTGTTGTCCCAACTTTTCAAATACACGATGTGAGCAAGAGGCTCCTCAATTTATTTTCCAATGTCCATTCAGCAACAATGCTCTTGAATTTTGCCTCACACTGCCGTGCTCGTGCCACCGCAAACACCTTTGTAAGCATCATCTCTTCCCGCTCGGCAATGGTTTCTAAAACTAAGGCTATCAATTTATTTAGCTTTGATTTGTCGTTTGCACTAATTGCCTTTAATTCATCCACCTCACGTTGAAAATTTGCACATGTCACCTCGTTTGTAATATGTTGTGCTTTGACTTCTTCTAGCTCCTTTTTCAAGGCTCCGATTTCAACTTGATAATTTCCATTATCATTCTTGGAATGGTCGAGCTCATCGCATAACTTGGTCATTTTGGCAAACATGGTGCCCTTCTCTGCCTCTAGCACACATGCTTTGAATGCAACTTCTACGGCAGCGTCCCTATCGCATTGCAACATTGTAATTTCCACGCCGAACACTTGTAATTGCGCCTTCAATAGAACACACGTATTCTGAATATTGAGGTCTGCATAAGCTTGCAAATCACCAATACTGACCATTGCCCTTGTTCCTTCAATTGCATCTCCCAGTCGTTCAAATTCATGATCACTTCCTGTTTGGCCAACAACCCCCCCATGGTCACTTACAGTACCATGCGGCATGCATGTTGTTGATATTTGAATGGCTTTGTTTCGATCCGCATTGGTCACCTCCATAGATAATGGGGATGGCATTGACTCCACGTTAATCTCATTACTCACATGGATGCCCAACTGCCTCGCATCTGTGACTTCGGGCTCGCGCAGTGATTGATCAAAGGCATCCACTGCTTTTGTCTTCTTAACTACTTTCCTCTTTTGTTTAGGAGGTGCTTCTCGGTCCACTGGCAATGATTCATCAGGGTCGTCAAACAAGCTTGGGTTATTGCGGAACCATTGAGGAACGGATTTTCTTGGAATCTCTACTGGTTTCTTTGCAGAAAGGGGGCGTCCAAGAATCTTCCCACCACAATAAGGCTTGTGTAGCGTTGACCAATCCACCCTCTTTCCCAAGTGATGTTCCGCATACATCAATGCTGCGATACTTCTAGACATATTATTTTTGGGCCATCGCTACAAGTTAGAAATTGCACGTAGAATCTCAAGGAACCTCCACTTCACATCCACGTCTTTGATGTCGCAGTACGTAACAGCCTTTGCTGATCAATGTTTCTTATGGAGCTCTTCCGGCCACCATCTATCAAGATGCGCAAACTTAATATAGTCCATAGCATTTGTGGCAGTCCATGGCTCGCAAACACTTTTCCATCCTGGTTCCCCTAGAACATCACGATTTTGATATACTTCAAGCTCCAAATCCGCAGGGTTCCTCTTCGGCTTCTTCGTTGAACTAACAACTCGACCTCTACTATGCATCGTGGAAAATGATTGGAAACCTCTATGGGCTCCCGCAATACAAAACAATATTATGTTTGAACCTATAATCTTGGCGATATTATCTATTGTGATATGAGAGTTCCAAATGATTGCTCAACTAAAACAACTATAACAACAACTACCACAACTACTTGCACTTCAAAGTAGTGCTGAAATAATGTCCCAATCATGCACTTCATAATAGTGCTACCTAGGAGTGTTAAGACTCTAAACCCTTTTTGGAATATCTAATGTCTTTTGTACCTGTTCAGTTGCGTTTGAGGACAAAAATTCCCCCCCTTGGAAGAATCTTGGACCTCAAAAGGACCACTTCTCCATCTGAAAACCCCACACACCCGCCGTTAATGTAGAGGCAAGTGTGTCAGGGCGTCCTGATGAGTAAGAAAGAGTGAGGCCACATTGAACTCTTCTTCCTTCTTAAACACGTCGGCCTTGTCCGCCCCCATGCGCTCCCCATCCCCAGCTCCCATCCACAGCTCCCATCCGCGCCTATCCGCACCCATCCGCTCCCCACCTGCTTCCCATCCGCAACGCCCATCCGCAGTCCATGTCCGATGCCCATCCGCGTCTATCCGCACCCATCCGCTCCCCACCCGCCCCCATCCGCTCCCCACCCGTTCCCCATCCGCTCCCCACCCGTTCTCCATCCGCAGCTCCCATCCGCACCCCCTCTCTGCTCTTCATCCACGCCCTATCCGCACCCATCCGCGCTCCCCATCAGCAGTTACCATCCGCAGCCCCCATCCGCACCCATCCGCTGCCCGTCCGCTCCCTGACCGTGCAGTTTCTAATGTTCCCGACCCGTCGGACCCTATATAAAGGCAACGAGGCCATTGACAATTTCACTTTTTGTCCTCCACTCCTTGCCCAATAGGAACCCAGGACCTTGTTGCGTGAGCAGCGTTGCACGGGTTTCGGCGGTACATGAGTTTGGAGTGACAAATTGCGGGGAAACCCTTGCAGTTTTTTTCTAGACTCACTCACATAAACGTTGCACACCGGATAACCGGTTAATATTTTTTCACACAATGGCTGACAACAGGGTGCATTACCAAGATGCAGATATGCAACTCCATGAAGCTTATCATGTGGAAATTGCATCTGCTATTGCAGCTACTGACAGTGTCAGCCGTGGTAACTTAGCAAGAAGCCAAGGCAGCAGAGGTGGACCAAGCGAGAGAGGTGGTAGACGCGGAGTCGGAATGAACCAGGAATTTTTTGCTCTCGGACGAAGTAATTCTCGTGGATCACAATCACATTCACGAGGTACACGAGGATCTCTAGGGGGGTCATGAGGATTTGTGGGGGGAGGACGTGGAGCTGGGCGGTCTTGAGGATCAGAAAGCTTGGTTGGGGATCGAAACCTTGGAGGACGTAGTTCACGTGGCTCCAGTGTTGATCCCGAGCGTGGAGCCTCATCGGTACGACCACTTTCACATAATGTGGTACCAACACCATCACAGTCCTTAGTTCCCAGCGAACCTTCAGACGCAACACGACGTGGACGGGGCAAATGACCAGCAAATTTGGAGGACTCGGGACGTGGGAAGAAAAGGCAAAGGACCTCTCATCTAGATCAGATGAGCAAGCCTTTCAGGATCAAGGTTGTGGCCGAGTTATTATCATGGTATAAAGACCATGACCTAGGTCAACTAGAGAGACGCTACTTGAATTGAGGCGCTGCTGGATTGGAATTGTTGGGAGATAGATTGAAAACAATTGTCGAGGGCGTTGCTAACGAAGAAACATTTGCCGAAGACAAACACCATTTTTCTTACGAAGAGTGGGTAAAGGAATACACTCAGAATGCCATTTTTAACCCCGTGGTAACGCTTTGGGAGGTACAAGCCAAGATATTAACAGAAGAAGGTCGTGTGATATCTGGGTGGGAAGAATTGAAGGTGAAGTTAGATAAATTCAAGGAGGGGGTAATGAAACTCAAGCCTCGAGGGAGAGTGAGCCAAAATGTTCCTTGGATTGAATGTGATTTGTCCGCGCAAATTGCAACAAGAGGTCGGAAAGGGGTGGTGTGGCTCCCATTAGAGGCGGAGATAAAGGGACTAGATGGGAGGAACTATGAAGGTGGCTTTGGAATTGTGCGATGTGTGAGCATCGAAGGTGTGAGCTGCATTCCACCAAGTATAGAGTTCGTAGGGAAGACAATGAAGGAGAATTCCAAGACGAAGAACCAAGAGAAACGATCAATCGAGGCGCTAGCATGTCCGGTGGACCATGCGGGGGTTATTAAGATTCAATTCCTCGATAGAAGAACGTACGAGTCATATACTCTACGGTGGAACGGAGGCTCACTCGCGTCCGTTTGGAGAATTGACTCAAAATACGAAGAGGAACATGAGGATGACATTCTAAGAAGTGCTAGAATCGACCTCGATGCCCGTCTAGAATTGTGCATTTATCGCAAAAACCGGGCATATTTAGCATGGGCACTCATCTGCATCATGGACGTGATACATTCTCAATGGCTATTGCACAATGATTTGAGTCTCAACAATGTTATGCTTCATTTCCCAAAAGACAAAACCGACGCCGTATACATTGGGGTGTGTGATTGAGGAATGGCATCCTGGGACGGCGAAGATAAAATGTCGAACTATGGTCGACCATCTAGCAAGGAGGTGCAAGCTTACAGAGGTAAATACCAACATGCGGCCCCTGAGCTATTCCATGTGTATGGCAAGCCTGGAACGCCAACATCACCGAGAAGAATGGGAATAAAGCATAAGCACAACCATAGATGTGAGGCGTATGCAGTGGGGTACTTGGCAAGGAGGATTTACAACCGCGATTGCTCTTCAAGCTTGTTCCAGAAGAACAAAAATCCAAGTTCATTGTCGCGTCGGTTTGAGCAAAGTATGGATGAGTTGTTGAAACCTGATCCACTAGAGCGATACACCGTCACGCATGTAGTAGACATGTTGAAAAGACCGCTTTACAACCTGGAAACCCCATGGGACTTCTTCCGCAATGAGTAGTATATTGTGATTTCATAGACCTTATATTTTGCTCGATATGTCGGATGTTGTTAATGGTGTGAAGTGTATACTTCTTTTGTAATCCCTTTTTGTAACAAGAGAAATCCTACGTGGACTTCCCTGATGTTTTGAATAAAGGCAAAGTGTTTATGAAACAATGTTTTCGTCTTCCCATCCTGCCCTTCAAAACCTCTCAAATAAAGACAGAATAACTCAATCCACAATCACACAACCGTCTAAACCGCCACCAGTTCACGGCCCATCAACGGCAGTCCGCGCCCAGTCTACTCCCCATCCACATCCATCCGCAATTCCTACCTGCCCCCATCCGCAGCTACCATCCGTACTCTCTATCTGCTCCATCCGCTCCCCACCTGCTCCCCATCAGTAGTCCTTACCCGCCCCCATCCACTCCCCACCCGCTCCTCATCCACAGTCCCCACCCGCCCCCATTCGCTCCCCACCCGCTCCTCATCCGCAGTCGATACCCGCTCTCGATGCGCTCCCAATCCGCACACCATCCGCAACACTTGCGTCTGCAGTTCTTGTCCGCTCCCGGTCCGCGCCCTATCCGCACCCTTCTGGGCCCCATCCCGCCCCATTCGCTCTCCACCCGCTCCTCATCCGCAGTCGATACCCGCTCCCCATCCGCTCCCAACCCGCACACCATCCGCAGTACTTGTCCGCTCCCCGTCCGTGCCCTATCCGCACCCTTCTGGGC
Source organism: Bryoerythrophyllum caledonicum (assembly GCA_963971425.1). NCBI lineage: Eukaryota > Viridiplantae > Streptophyta > Bryopsida > Pottiales > Pottiaceae > Bryoerythrophyllum > Bryoerythrophyllum caledonicum. The sequence continues at coordinate 14,009,334 of OZ020520.1, read as the reverse complement.
CCCATCCGCCCCCATCCGCCCCCATCCGCAGTCCCCACCCGCCCCCAATAGCCCCCCATCTGCGGCCCATCTACGTGCCATCCGCGTCCCATTCGCGCACCCTAAACCGCAGTTCCATCAGCAGTCCTTGTCCGCGCCCCATCTGCGCTTGTCCGCCAAAAAATACAAGCTCACAAAATTTTCACTCAAGGGTTAATATTACATCTCTAAAGGTAAACGAGATGATATACACGTAGGATGTCATTGCCACCTATGACGGCTAGGTCGACCCTGAGATAACTAAGTTACCTCTTGTGGGGGTAAAGCCTGTCTTTGATCCTACGTTGACCCTATTATGTCGTGACAAGAGGGTCCGTCACGACACGACGCGTCATGACGACGCGTCATGACGACGCGTCACCTGTCACAATGTCGCGATAGACAACCCTGTGTGCAAGCATAGCAAGCCGATCCTAGTCGTCATTGAACTCGTGGTGGCTCTGTTGAAGGTGGTCCTCCTCGTGATCATGCTCTTCAAATTTGAGGCCTCAAATACCAATAGCCTTACTACTCTAAACAACATCCATGTTCAAAAGTTGGATTCTTAAGAACGACCCAATGCCTTGTTGGGTTCTGTGTGATTGTTAAGACGTGCTCTGTGTGATTGTTAAGACGTGCTCTCTCCGATTGTTTAGTCGCGCTTAATGTGTTGGTGTTTAGACGTGCTCTGTTGGGTACATCGATTGCAGTCTATGTCCATACCGCCACTGATTATTCGATGCCATCAGGAAGTTTACAACAACGATTAATCCTGCAAACATTAGATTTAGGGTTTCAGAATAAAATTTAAAGTTGCGTTGCATTGTGCTGAACTTGTGGCTTACCCATGTTAAGGTTCGTGAAGGTGGGGAGGTTACTTACCAACTTTTGAAGTGAGGTGCGGGAAGTGAAGTAGATCAATTGCAGGCGCGAGTACGATTCACGGTGAGTAACCATTATTTGAATATGACCTTTCACCATTCTGTGTGCATTGATTGTATCGCACATGGTCGGGCTTGCCTTGCAAAACTCTGCTGCCGTGATTTCAAGACGGCCATGGAATGCATGATTTTGGTATGCACAATGACGTCGTGAGAATGAGTGCATGGGCTGAAGTAGGCTTGGTTTCCATGTGCAAGTTGAAAGTTCAAAAATACTCGTGACCGCAATGAGAGGCCCTCCGATTCGAGGCACACCTGAGGGGTCACTAGTACTTTTGCATTTTGAAATTTCATGAATGTGAGAATTTGTCTTGTGCACATGGTCGGGATTTTTGGGTGAATATTGTTGCCTTGGTTGCTTGTCTCGCCGTGTTTGTTGTTAAGTTGCCCCTGAATGTTTGTATTTTGTGCATGATCTTGCATGTGAGCCACGATTGTTCATGGCTGGCCATGCTCCCAGAGGTGCACCAATGTGCATGAAGGTAACAGTCAGCCTTGGAATGCATGCTCTTGGTGTGCACAATGACGTCGTGAGAATGAGTGACTAAGCTGAAGTAGGCTTGGTTTCCGTGTGCAAGTTGAAAGTTCAAAATACTCATGACCCCAATGAGAGGCCCTCAGATCCAAGGTACACTTGGAGGGGTCACTTGATATTTTGTCTTTTGACTGGTGTGTTTATTTTCATATATGGAATGCTCGTGTCTCACTTATAAATGCAACAGCCGTTGAGCTGAAAATGGTCGTGATCTGGGAATGGGGTGCCTTTGAATGCAGTATCGTGCATGCTCTGGCTTGTGTTCTTGGCTTACTTACCTTCTTTTTTGCTGCTGCATTTGTTAGTATGGGCTCCCTGTTGTACATGGCCCTGCATTGCTAGTGGAATGCATGGTAGTACAAGCATGCTCTAAGGCAAGTTTATGGTGGCGGTCATATGATGGTATGTCCTGGTTTCTCTGATAATTTAGATTAGGGACTTCATTTTAGATCCAACTTCATCTTAGGAGGATTTGGGCACACCGTCTTCGAACAAAGGCACAACAACACATGACATTGACACGGCGGCTCAGGACTATGGCGAGGGTGATGGGGATATGGGCACGCTCTCTGGGAGCATGCGTCTGCCAACTGAGGAGTTGGGCATGGAGCTACAGTTGAGGGATCAAGCGATCGAGGCTCCAAAGATGGAGGTGGATCTAGGCTTGGAGTCGACGGAGCAAGCAGTGAGGAAGTCTATCCGTGGGACTTCCTATGATGATCTATAGAGGTCTATCTTTCCTCACATGCCGGAGCTTCACATCCCCTTGTTGCGGATGTTACCCATGACGGAGGTCTATGTTCCAATGAAGCCCTACATTGAGAAGTAAAAAGGTGAGTTTGTGAAGGAGTACCGCCCAGGTTCAGCATGTTTCTACGTTGCTCTGAAGAAGTTCTCTATGGTGGAGAAGGAAGTTCTTCCAATAGAGCATGCGGTTTGGTCAGAGCTCTGGCGGGAGGAGGACAAAAAGTTTGAGGAGATGATTCAGGGCAAGTCAGAATTGCAGGCACTTTCAAACCAATATTTCTATGTGTGGGATGGAAATCACCCTCACCTTGCATGGATGGAGGTCATCTCCACCATGCACACGAATGATGAAGCATTCCACATTCCGATGCGGGTGGTGTTGTTGGAGCCAACGTTGGATAATCGACACATCCTCTTGAACGCTATGACCAATTGGAACAAGTGAGTTCCTTAATCCTATAATTCCAAAATTTCTTATATTGCACCTAGGAGATTTATTTGAATCATTGTCACTAAAGAAACTCAACAATATCGTGGTTTATGTACATTGGCTTCAAGGCAGAAGGATTCCGACTAGGTGACTCAATAGCTTACGCACGATCTAAAGAGAATTCAACATTTTGGATTGTTGGACTTTGATCACTTGAAGGGGCTGATCAGTGAGGACTTCCAGACAAGTGTGGCGGAGTGGGAGTGGAAAGAGACAAAGAAATGGTACAACATGACCTTCGATGCATCCGTAAAGCTATTATACGAGGTACGTTCACAATGCATGGACTGTACATTTTTTATTTTCCTCACTGTATCAATTCATGGAAGACTTTGCTGAACTTTTTGTTGTTGATTGTCTCTATAGCGAGAGCTGATTGCGGCTCAGGAAGATTGCATTTGCTCATATCGGGACTCTCTTATCACCGTTGTTGGAGCTGATCGGATTGGGAGCTCAGCGGAATTGGTTATTAAATGCTCTGAAGGGGTGGCGAAGAAGAAAACTTAGTGCAATACCTTGCTAACGTGCCTGCTCGCAATTGCAGACCTGGGCAACAATGAGGAGTTCTTCAACAAGGTATGTGTATCTCCCAATTTTATATGAATGACCATTTCTATAAATGTGTGGAGGATGCTTAGGACCAATTCATGCATCAATGATTTTATTTTTACCCCTTGTATGTTTCCTTTTGGTTCAGATTTTTCACCATTACGACGTATACCAGAACAAGTCGGAGATCAAGCTGGAGAAGCTCCAATTGATCTCCACCACCAAGGTCGCAGCTAGGTTCAAGGGCAGGTGGATGCAGTGGTGGAACATGTGTAAGAAAATCAGAGATGAGTACAACTTCCCGAAGGCTCCGTGCTCGGACACCAGTCTTTGCCCTTGGCTTGATGTGGCTTTTTTTTAGGTAGGGGTATGTTCTCTGGATGAGTGTTGCTATTAAACTTCAATCTTTGTGAACATGAATATGTTTCCGACAATAGTTTTATAATTTGTAGCTAGAGGAGGAGGCGGAGAAGTTTATTTGCTAACATTGTGAAAGAGGACAACGTCGTCACTAAGATTGAGGGCCTTCCAAACCTAATCCTTGACATCGGTTCATGGATTCAGTATTATTCTCTAACTTTCTGGAATAAGGCATTCAAGAATCACTTGGGGGTGAAGCTCGGGTATATGAAGTCTGAAGAGTTTATGAAGGAGCCCAAGACGTTGGAGACCTTAAAGAGGGTGGTTCTAAGATATTTTTGGAGGGAACTAGTTGACAATGGCGCGCTGCAGCCGCGGAAGTTGTCCATCCGGTTCAAGAAGTGGATTGATACTACTGTCGGCAAGGGTTGCATCTTCACCGACTCGTAGCTGCAGCATTTTACTCGTCACCACCTAGCTCAATGCCCCCGGTAGTTGGAGTTCCGTGACACTACTCCAATTCTGGGAAATGAGGTGGAGCACTAGGCATCTTGCGATGCCTTATCTTTGCAATCTACAGCGGGCGCTGCAGTCAGCTCTTCTGTTCCACTCACGGAGGAGCCCGAGCTTTCTGAGAAGGTGAAGGCAAAGGCAGCGGAGCGTGCAATAAAGATTGCAGCCAAGGCGGCAGAGTGGGCAGCCGCACGGTTGGAGAAGGAGATTGCGAGGAAGGAGCGGAAGGATACAATTCTCAAGAACAAGGAGCTTTCGGAGATGGTAGCAAAGGAAGGGCCCGAGATGTTGCTTTCAGTGGTTGGTATGGGAGCGTTTTCACAGCCACCACCCACGTTGACCACATTTGGCATTTCTCCATGAGCCAACAATCAGCCGGGGGCTTATGTTGCAAAGCCTTTGCAAACGATCTACTCCATTCCCGTGGTGGAACATGTCGAGTCTAGTGTCGGCGTTGAGATACTGTGCCACGGCGTTGTCTCCATCTTTGTTGAGTTTGATAGTGTTGCATTCATAAAAGATGTTCCATTGTTTTGGAGGGACATGGCACAATGGTTGAAGGCCCACAGCGGATCAAGGACATAGTACTTGAACGGGGATTCGTCCAACGACGGGTTGGCGGACTTGTTTGTATTTGACGTCCCAGAGGACTTGCTAGTCCCAAGTATGGAGGGTGGTACTGTGGTCCCGATGTAGAACATACTTTCCATAGTACCGACCACGAACGGCACGAAAGAACCCCCTGGATTCAGAAGTGCTTTGAGCTGGTGATGGAGTTTCTACGCAATGGAGGGGCAATCATTGTGTTTTACCCAAATTCCAGGATCATTTCTAAGAATTGGTTTCTTGGGCGTTGTGGGCGGATTTCCGAGAGGAAGCGAAGTGGTTTGCCATCAATGGACTTTCTCTCTTCTCCAACGCCCGCCCAGGCAGCACGCACAAGACCTTCATGATTAAGTGCTTTGAGAGGAAGACCAATCCGCCAGCTCCATTTGTTTTCAACGGCAAAATGGAGCTTCTGGCGGATGGGATTGAGTTATTTACCGACGGCCATTAGACCAACGTCATTATCCATGACTCACTCACATTGAGGGCTTCTACAGGGACATAATGGCACGGTGCAAGAGAGAAGTCCCAAAACCTCATGGAGGCTCTCATTGATCTTTGTACAAAGGAGGATGAGATCCTGATGGACCTCACCGCATCGACAGGTTGAAATCTTATTTTCTCCAACAAATTTTTATAGTTTCATAATTCTTGTAGTTTCATAATTCTTGTAGTTTCATAATTCTAACTGTAACCTCTAATGTTCTTCACACTTTTTCTAGGCGCACCTATAAGGGCTTGCAAGGCCCTCAAGCGCCATATCCTTGCCTTGGAGGCGGACAAGGATTTGGTTGACAAGGTGCTCCGACCTCTTATCCTCCTCACAATGGAAGTAGAGTCCGCAAATGCAGAACTTGTGGAGGAGCCTTCTAGCAAGCGGCTGTTGGAGGATGGCGATGATGACCTCGAGATCATGACCGCGCCAAAGAGAACTTGTAAGTAAGTTCTCTTCCTCTAAAATTCAATTCTATTTTTTGTATTCTATCAAGTCACATCTCTAATCATAATTGTTTGCAGACGGTTCTCGCCGTCGTTGATGGCTTCTCCATCAACACCTCAGGTTGGAGTGTTGGCTCGCTTGGCAAGTATATTTGTCAGCACGGAGCAGCCGCATGTCATACCTGAGTATGTAGAGGTTGTCGTTGTCGTATTCACAGCGCAGCCGCCGCCTTGGCGTTGTCCATCGACCGCTAGGCTGAACTCGAGAGCAGAGGTTTTTCTAGACGTAGAGGCGGAGGAGGCTAGTAGTGATTCATATGATAGTGGATCAGGTAGTGGTGAACCATCTATCCACAAGGGCAGCGACGATGAACTGTCTGGAGAGGAATGGTGATTCCTTGATTTTGTTTCTTTGTATTGGTTATTTAAATTTTTCATGAGGGTTTTGATTTGTGGTTATCACAGTTGCAATTGCCTCACAAGATTCTTTAAGATATTATTGACGGAAAACATAAATTATTGGTAATATCATAATTCTGACAATAGGTATAGAATTACCGCATCATAAATATTGAAATAAGTTTATAAATGTATAAAATAATTATCTCATTTTGACGGCCATAGGCGCCACTTTTATATTTAAGAAAATATAATGCAGCTCAAGGTCCACATTTTCTTGTCCTTCTACAAAAAAAATTCTGAAATTTGAAAAAATAGTTCACCTATAGCCACGACGATAGGCGTTCCTTTTAATTCCATAACAAAAACCATACAAAAAATTGTCATAAATTCATTGCTCATGGCTCACCGTTAACAAGATAGCATTCCTCATGTAGAGAATATTACCTTCTTTGAAGATGTCAAAAAAATAAACCTTATTTTTAGTGTAAAAAAATATTTTAACTCAAGTCAAACATTTGTACACATTTTGGGCAAGCGGGGAAAAAAAAATTCATCTTATCTATATAAAACCTAGAAATCTTCATATTTTTCACTTTTTATTTTTTCTACAATAATATGTGGTGTAAGCCTTCTTATTCACTGTTTGGATTATCATTCTAAAACATATCAAATTCTCAAAAAGTTAAATAGTGAATTGACAATTTTTGAACCTCCACTCCTTGCACACTTGTTTTGAATATGCTACACCCCTTCTCTACCTCTAAAATGATTATACATGGAAATCATCATTTTCAACACAATGGTAAAAGACTTAGACCTTGTGTATTGCAAAAATTTAACACCAAATGAAGTCAAAGTCTGCTGATCCATTCAAAGCAAGGAAGAAATGAACCATTATCTTGACTTCAAACACTATAATCTTTCAATACGTGTGGTCAAATTTTTTGAAATTTTGTGAGCATGTTACTTTGTAAGTCTTTATGGAGATCCGACTATCAAAAGGATAAATATAAGGTTTTATTTCCATCCTAACTCAGTACACTAGAATCAACAATTTTGAAGTGTTTTTGGTGTGAAATTGTCACGGGCTATTACGGGTTAAACCCTTGCGGCAATAATCCACTGACAGACTTCCTCAAGTCCAATACTCCATCCAAACGGTCAGTCTTCATCAAGTTCGATACTCCATCCAAGCCTCGAGCCTTAAACCCTAAACCCTAAACCCTAAACCTAGGGGAGTGATGACGATCGTGGAAGTGTCTGCAGCGCAGACGCGCGAGGATCGACTATGGAGTCATCGCACAGACGAGATTGAGAGCAGGCGGAAGGAGTGAGCCTTGCGTTGCGACCATTTAGTGGAAGAAGGTAAGTGTTTCATCGACTTTGCTGGTGAGGGCGTTACTTGAGGTGCCCTTGTGCATTGTGGATTACTGATTCTCGCAACGATCTTGTTACAGCGAGCTGCTCCAATTTGAGCTGATGGTGTTGATTCGAAGGGCTTTTGTTGTAGTATTGGTCTGTGGTCTTCGGTTAGGGCTTCTGCATTGCCTGAGGTTAATCTGCGCCGTCCTCTAAGCCGCTTGAATTTTTGTATTGAATAGGAATTGATTGTAGTATTGGTTTGTGGCCTTCGGTGAAGTTGCTGTATTTCTGGAGGCTATTTTGCACCGTGTGTTTTGTGGCATTCTCTTTATGAATGCATTTTTCAGTTTCTTGCTGGCTTGCGAGCTACTCCAATTCGAGTCAGGTGGCGTTACTGATTGAATATGAATTGTGGCATTGCTTGGAGTTCATTTACACTATGACTTTGTCGCATCCTCCTTATCGGCTGCATATTTAAGTAGCTCTGTAGCGGACGAAGAGATTTTGGTCTTGGGAGCTGCTGCAATTCTGGGCTTTTGCATTACCGGAGGTGTTGGCAACATGCATTTGACGCAGCCTTTCTATGGATTGCATATGTAGACTGCTTTCAAGCGGAGGAAGAGGGTTGAAACTCACTTGTGCTTTGCAATTTTATTTAGCTTGCTTAGAATACTCATAGAAATGAACTCTTGATCCTCTTTTCATTTTAACAGCAAACATGATGCGCATCAAGAGGTCTCGCTCGGACGCGGGAGAGGCTACTAGGAAGCGGAAACGTACAAAATTTCTCGAATTTGTAGGGATAAAGACGAGCAAGAAACTACGGAGTCCAACGGTGGTGAAGCTGCACGAAGGCGGAGAACTTGGAGGCAAAGAATGTTCACACACTCCCAAGGAAGGGAAGCCATTGAAGAAGAGTCAGCCATGTCAAACGGTAGCGAAAGAAAGCATTCATGTGCCTATGCCTGCTATTTCAGAGTGTCAGTGTCAATAGCTCGACATTCTTGGTTCTGGTATGGCGAAACAGATGACAGGAATATGTATCTATGTCCTGATTGGTTAAATAATGACATAGGTTGTTGATGCTCGAGGTAAGGTTGCAGGAATGTATGTTTGAACTACATTCTTCACAGCTTATAGTGTCGATGTGTTGGTAATGTGGATTGAAAACTTGCAAGGACATGAGCGTCAACTGGTACTGGTTACTTTTTTTGAGTCATCTGGTTTTTTTTAGTGTGGACTGTGCAATGAAGAATGTACCGTATCAATTTCCCACACGTATGGTCTAGAACACTTAATTTTTATCGATATTCAGATACAAGTAATGCCAAGTCATATTCAGCTTGCTATCTGATGATAATGGCCTCTAATCTCAATTTCATGTGCCTCATTTCAGGTTATCGATGATGACCGTGTTTCTCAAGGTACTCTTGTTTTCACTGTGCGGAGCAAAATGGAATACCACTTGCATGTCTTTGCTGCGAAATGATGGTAACAATTTTGTTGTGACGAGTCCAACTGACTCTGGTTGTGAACATCAGACACCTTTAGCTTTCTTCGAATCAATTTGGGATTGTCTTTGTAGAGACGGCTTTAAAAGCTCTCAGCTGCAACAGACTGGTCCCTGATATATCATTACTTTTGTCAGATTGCACTAAGGTTTATTGTGTGCTCTGTGTTTGCTGTGGAATATGCGAAGTGTATATGGAAGTCTATTATGTGATGCTGTCTATCTGTAGGCTTTCGCAGACAGAACGGATCTTATAAACAGGAGGATGGGCGCAATACGAGGCCTGGAATACGAAACAACTTCTGCAAGAGGCCAACCACTTGCTCTCCTGCCAAGGTAGCCAAGAGATCAACTTTTATTTCTGGATCCAATTATTAAATCACTAGTTCTTGGATATCAAAGATGTTTTTGGGTGTTTATGTGAACCTATATTGATATGAAAAGGTTAACAATCATAGTTGTGATAATTCTATGTTGTCTATTTATACACAAGGATTCCTAGTTTGAAATCTTTCATCAGGAAAAAAGTTAAATGGAGAGCACATGAACGAATTCTACAATGAGCTTTGTCACTGAATGTGTTTATATCTAAGCTAATTATGAATTTCTGTTTTGTCGGGTTTCAGAATGTTGAACTGGTGGTTCGTCCGTATCTTTAAAAGTGTTTGGAGTTGTTGAAAGTTATTTGTATTACTTTCATTTAATCACTTGCAGGCTCATATTGCAAAATCATCCGGAAGTGGTCGAAAGCTCCAGAAATACATGCGAGTCAGAGATATTGCATGGAAAACAGCTGGTAGTGGTCAAAAGCATCAGAAAAGCATGCGAGCCAGAGATATTGCAGGGAGAACAGCTGGTAGTGGTCGAAAGCAACAGAGTAACATGCGAGCCAGAGATAGTGCAGGGAAAACACCTGTAAGTTATCCCTTTCGTCATTGCAAGGGATTTTTAAATGTCCTTTTGATTGTTCCATCTTCTTTCATCCTTTTTTGTTTGTATCTTTTGTGCAAAATGTTACGTTCCAGTGGATTCCTTATCGACTTTGGGTACCTGTTTGTAGTTTGGACTTTTGTACATCTCAGTGATAAGAGACGTCTGTTTTGGTCGTTCCTATCAGGATACCGCCGTGCAGATTGATTCTTCTGATGATGAAGAGGAACTAGAATATGGCTCCAGATCTGCAATGAATTCACGTGAACTTTGTCAATCGGACTTGCAACGCCGGGTGAAAAGGTACCTGAAATTCCTAATTCTGAATACACGATAATCATCATCTTGTGATTTTCTCTCATCTTTTTTCGTGTAATCCCTCAAGTACCATGGTCCTGTGTATATTGTGACAAATTCTGTATCATTGGACAAAATTTGCTAATACCACACCAACAAGCCTTTTTTTCTCGATAATATCAGCATCTTGTTTCGATGCATCATCTGTGCTGAGTTTAATTAGTGTATTTTGCGGTATGTCATGCAGGATCGTTTATCCATCCAGGTACACAAACTCAACTCGATTCCTCCAATTACTATCACTACTTTGACTAAGACACGAGATCAGCAATCTAGTGCTCTGTTCTGCAGGTTTTGCAGGTGCTTATATTTACAGGTGCTTGATGATTTGTATGATGCAGGACGGAGCTAGAGTCAATAGAAATCTTGGATTCGGATATCAAAAACCTGGAGCCAGCGGAATTTCTGAATGATACAATTATTGACTTTTATATCAAGTACGGTCGTGGCTTTGTGTTATAACCCTCTAGACCAACACGTCAGGTCTTGCATTGAAGCATTTAATAGGACTACCTCATCGGACGTAGTTAACTTGTATGGTTTACTCTAGACTTTATTGATTATTTTGAGAGTTCAACTAAAAAACGTTTTGGCTTCTTCTTGTTTCCACAGATACATTCAGAAGGAGTTTCTCAGTCAGGAGCCCACTAGTCGTTTCCACTTCTTTAATAGCTTCTTTTATAAAAAGTTAAGTGGTGTAGTTGGCAAGAAGGTATGTAAGGAGGTATTGAAGTATGAACTCCAATGCCCTGTGTCACATGATGGCAATACATGTTTGTGCATACTTTGTTAGTTCCTTCCTCTGACTTCAAGTGCAGTTGGGAGTCCATTTCAGTTCTTATTGGAAGGAGTAGGTGGGTCAATTCTCTTTTATTTTTGGATTTCAAATTTACCCTGACAATTGGTCTTGCCTGCTCAGAAGAAGACAAAAGTCCCTGACTTTTCTAAGTTACGGAAGTGGACGAAAGGCATAAACATTTTTAAGAAAGATTACCTCATTATTCCAGTTCACGACAAGTAAGTCTACTTTTCCAATATTTGGTGTGTGTTAACAAAATAAACTTCAAGCCCAACAAGGCCCTAGTTTAGTAATTTGGCTCAAATTGTTTTCCTGTTGTAGAGTTGATTTGTTAGGCTTGCTGAGCGCTGAAAAGGATTTTGATTAATGCCATTACCCTTTTGCAATCGTCTGACAAAATTTAAGTAGAATGTTTTCGAATGCAGGTTGCATTGGAGTCTGGCAATCATTTGCTTTCCCAATCACGGACCTGGCAGTTCTAGCCATAGTGAGTGCTGCATCTTCCATCTCGACTCCATGGCTAGTGGACATCAGAGCCTCACAATATTTCGAGTACTTCGCAGGTAAACTTTGTGTGCATATTATTTATCTTAGCGAACGCAATGTTTGGTTTATCTTAATCGAGGGTTTAACATGCAATTTGTAAGACTGGAGCATTCTTGAATGAAAGTTATGTAGTTGCCCGACTTCATTTGAATCTAGGGTGACGGTTCCTGATTATGCTTATCCATAGTCATGTGCGATTCACAAAATGATGCAAATTTAGTCTATATTCTTCTTTCACAAATACAGTGGTGCCTGAATTTTCTTGGTGTTATGATGATATGCTCTGCGGTTTTGGCAGGTATCTTATGGCAGAGTGGAAAGACACTTTTGGGGAAGTCCAAAGAAAAGGGGATGGCATCATTAACACTTTAACATGTAATGTTAATCCAGGCAAGAAAGTTCCGGTATGTGATTTAAGCATGGTGCATTTCGGCTTGATCTGTTACTAGAACGGGGTATATGTTTTCTTAACAAAAGTATCAAGTTCTTGTTAATCCTGTTTTGTAAGCTGTTGAAGCGGAGCTGATGGTATTAATCTCAGTATACAGAACTCATTATTTTTTGGATAACATGTTTAGTTCATGCTTATGTGATGACCTCTTAGTCAAATGGGTTGATCACAGGTTCCACTGCAAGAAAATGAATCAGATTGCGGGCTTTTTGTTCTTTATTATATACAAAAATTTGTGGAAAGTGCCCCGAAGACTATGAAGATAAGCGACGTGGAGGACAGACCAGAAGATTTAGGTGTGGTAAGTTTCTTCGTGATCTACAACATAGCTCTCATTCGTGAGACCTATTGAGTAATATCTGACTCACAGCCGTGCTCGTTTTGAGCTCCTAGATTTTAGTTTCTCTACAACCTTCATCCCACCAATCTGCTTATTTCATTTATGTTAATCCAGTACCTTGTCTCTCTGTCATCGAAATCCAAGTGCTATGTATGCTTTCTACTCTTTTATTCATGCCTTCATTGTTTGAGTAAATAATCTTTGAGTACCGAACGTAGTACAAAAGGTGACCTGATTCACATTCTTTTCCAGTTTGGTCGTGAATGGTTTTCTCCCGTTGAAGCGTCAAATTTAAGGATTTCCATTCAGAAGATTCTTCGAAGTCTTTTTGCCGAGAATGGAGTGGTGCTGGACAAGTCAAGCAAGTGAAACTTCAAGGCTGAAGTCAGGTATGTTGCTTCTGCAACCAGAAACTTGCTACATACTAATTGGATATTTTTGTGGATGCTTCTTACTAATCCTTAAAGGTTTGGTGGAGTAACTAACTTCGGACATGCTTATATTATGTGGCTATGAAGTGTTTTGGCTTTGCTTTTGGTAATAAAATATCTTATCACCTTAACGTATTTCCATTACTTGGATCTCCTCGTTGTTTTACAAACAGGATTCTTAACCTTGTGTTTCGGTTTTGCAGACGTTGTATGCTCTAGAGTTAAGGAGGTTTTCAATCTATGCTTTTTCTTCGGTTGAGGTGTTGGCGAGTTGTCAACTCTTCAGACATTGTATGAATTACATGTAGATGTAAGATCTTGTTGAGTTCAATTCTTTAGTGCCCAAGGCTTGTTCTTGCAATATCAAAATTTGTGTTGATGTTTTTCTTTGAGTTGCTTCTTATGGATATTGAATGTTTTATTTTATTATCCAACCTTACAAAGTTAAAGTTAATACATTATAGTTAAGCTTTGGAGAAGATTTGCATAAACTTTGAACACAATTTGTGTTGATGGTTTTCTTTGAGTTGCTTATGATTTCATACTTTGGATGAAAGTGGTTAAGACATGTAGTGGTTTGAGAGCTGGATATTGATATATAGTAGGAAGTTAAATCATTGATGCATGATTTTTGACGATTTTTCAACTTTTGTTTACTTGATAGTATACATGTACATCATGTTCCAAAACTTATACAAATTAAGATGGGAGTCTTGTATGTAATGAGAAATCAATGAAGAGTCTCATTTCAAAGTGTAAGAAGGAGTACATGGTATGTGGCATTATATTTGTAAGTATTCGTTGTGTTTAAGTGAATTTAATGTATTTGGTAATATGTTCCCAAGATTTTCAAGAGCTATATATCTTCAAATTATGAAATTTAGATTTTTGCAAAATGTATATGTAAAGTGTGAAAATTTAAAATGCGAAGTGTACAATCTAGTCCTTTGCAGATTTTATGTAAAAATTGAGATTTAGCACATCCAAAGACCTAAAATTGGTCATGTAGGCACTATAGTGTTTAAAAGGAGAAACAATTTTGCCATGCAAATCAGAATTCTAAAAATGTAGCAAAAAAATATTCATACAATCATCATCATATGAATAATCTTTGATAATGTCTAATTGGTCAAATGTGACTCAAACCATAGCTTTTAAGCCCTAGATATTGCCATTAGATTCTTACAGATCTAAGAATCATCCATGATTTTTCATATTTTTTTGGTGAGAAACTTGGAATTTCATTTGTACACACATTGAACTATTTCTTGGCTAATGACATGGAAAAATGGTGGATGTGGAATTAATGATCTTATTTGTATTTTAAAAAGTTCTGCTCAGAGATGTATGAAGCGAATAGATGGTAGATTTGGAATTTATGATGTTGGATGTGATTGAATAGTCATAGCTTTTTGATACATTGAGGCAGACTAGCTGATGGTAAAGTTGTCTACATAGATAGACAAGACCCTTGAGTTAGATACGTTGGGCTAGATACGTGAAGTGGACAGATGGTAGATTTGGAATTTATGATGTTGGATGTGCTTAAATAGTCATAGCTTCTAGATACGTTGAGGCAGACTAGCTGATGGTACAGTTGTCTACATAGATAGACAGGACCCTTGAGTTAGATACGTTGGGCTAGATACGTGAAGTGGACAAATGGTAGATTTGGAATTTATGATGTTGGATGTGCTTAAATAGTCATAGCTTCTAGATACGTTGTTGTAGACTAGCTGATGGTCAAGTTGTCTTGTCTACACAAATAGACGAGATGGTTGAGTTAGATACATTGAGCTAGACTACGTTAAGTTAGATACGTGAAGTAGACAGTTGATAGATTTGGAATCTATGATGTTGGATGTGATTGAGTAATCATAGCGTTTAGATACTTTGAGCTAGACTAACGGACGGTAGAGTTGTCTACATAGATAGACCGGACCCTTTAATTGTCCTAACAAATGAGACAGACATGGTAGCCGTATCTTTTCCTAATTATATTGGACCTATTTTTAATACATTCATCATTTTAAAAAATATTCTTTGAATATGCTTGAATATGCTCCGTGTCAGTCAATTATGCTAAAAAATCTCAACCTTAAAAACATGGGGCTTATTGACAAACATGTAAACCCAAACATAGACAATCACATGTTTTTGGGTCGTATGTGAACATTCAATGAAATTTATATATAACCATTAATTAGATGTTATGGGCATTATTAAATTGCTTTTCAAACTACTAGACATTACACCATTATATATTGTCAACACTGTTTTTATCAAATTAGATTTTGACAATAATTTGAGTTGACAATGTATGAAACAAGTGCATTCACAATATAAATGACATTTGACATTTTAACTAAAGATCCTTGGAATATGGAGATGCTAGATTGGGCTTGGGATTATGTAAACAAAGTATGAACTAAGATCAATATTTGATAGGTAAGGCAAGTATACAATGTTGGATATAAGTTTTCTACAATCCAAATGTACCATGTTAGAGTCTTCTAAACCCATGTTTAGATGATAGTATGCTCCGGCTAGGTTTCATTCAAAGTCTTTCAATGGTTTGGCCTCATTCTAACTATAATATTACATTCAAATAACAAAGCCCTTTAATCTTCTCCACTGAAAATGATCAAATAGTTCTTAAATATTACAACTTGGTAGCCTATAAATCTTTACATTGACATCATTCTAGAATCATTCATGACTTGATTGCACAATAAAGAATCCTTATGCAACATTTATAAAATACAAACATAGACTTTGAAAGGAATTTTAGGGAAATTTCATATTTAACAAGATTATTATGGTCCTTCGATAGTTGGAGTAATTGGATTCACGCTTTACTCTTTGATCCATATGAAAGATGAATAATTGAATAACATGAATTAAGTTCCATAAAATTGAATAACATGAATTAACCATAAGATTGTGTATGTACACCATATTATTTACTAGTTTTGAACAAGAGGATATTTTTTTAAAAAGATATTATTATACTTAATATTTAATAACACAAGTCATTGCTCCTTTCATGGTGAATGCATCCACACAAAACATTGTACTCTGATTTAAAATTATTACCTAACTAAATCATTTCTTTATTAAGTTGTTTCCCTTTGTAAAACGTGGCTTAACAAAATAAAAAAGTGTAACCCCAAACTGTGTAACCACTTTAAAATGTAACCTTCAAGGTTGTTTGCATTACCTCTAAAATATCATATCATATTTCCAATGTTTCCAAAACAACATTATTGCAAAAGCAAAATGCAGATGATTCACCTTCTTCAAAGCTTGCTTGACAAATAAATAAGAAAATTTAAAATCATATCATCCTAAATCACCAAAAATGATAGAGTATACAATTATAATGCCAAAATTCTGAAATCAAAAAATAAAACCCTAAGGGACAAAGTGTTGGGTTGGGGGACAGACTTTTTCACTTTGATTGCAATTATCTTTCAATCCGTAACATCAACATTCACAAATGTTTGACGACATCATCTCATGTAGGTACAGAAGACGATCGTACCGTAACAAATTCTTAAAATGTCCATCTTGGCACCTAAAAATCAATGGAGTAGAGACTCCAATACAATGCCTGGGTCCTTCGGGGGTTAATGAAAAGGGGAAAATGTACATTGAGTACTAGAGTTTCCAGATTGACTCTATCGGACGAACTTCTGAGCCGCCAAATAATATGCACGAGTGATGCTTCTGTCTCACAATAAACTTGGTAAAAACATGCTCAGATTTCTTGGACAGAAAACTCACGCAGCTGATTGCCTTGTCACGTCTGTATGCGAATCTTGAGGAATATGCAACTGTACAGCTAGTACATCAAACTTGGTGAAACTTATCCACTGATTAAAGGAGCTGCATGAATGGTCCAACAAGAGAAGGAGAAAGAGAGTGTGGGTGAGAAGTTAGTGGGGCGTCGCCATCGCCATTTATGGTTGATCCACGCAAAGTGGCCTCCGCCAGCTCCGGAGCCTGAACCTGGGCCTTGCCAGTCCACCTCCATGCTTCATCCCCATTGTGTGAGGATGCCTTGGGTGGGGACGACGATGGATCAACACACCCTCTTCCTCACCCCTCCTCCTCACATACAGCTTTCCCCACGGCCCACCTCTCAGGAAAGACAATCATGAGGTCCACTTTTCTGTACTTCTTTGACGCATGTGGAAGTGGAATTAGACTGCCTGCTCGCTAATCTCTATTGAGCAGCTGACATTAACAACACAGCTCTATGACTTCAGGTAAGGCCGGTATCTGTTGATGAGATTCGCAGATGTTTAGTTGGTATGTTATCGCACGCCTCCTGGTTAATATCTAGCTCGATGAACTGAATCTTTTTCGGATCAGTGAGAAGTTTGAGCAACGACGCCCTCTGGATTGATTTTCCAGGGATCGGATCCTTTTAATGTGAGCCTCGTTATGGTGCTTAGTTCTGAAATATCAGGAACGAACGACAAATGATTACCAACTCGGCCACGATAATGAATAAGTTAGCTCACACTACAGTAGCACTGTGTTGTGGTGTAACATGCCTGGTCAATCCATCTGACACCCTGATCGACTGCAAGAATTTCCCAAGTTACACAAAGTTCCATTGCTCAAGTGCAAATACTGGATTATCGGATGTCCATGGATCTCAGCTACGTACTGCACGACATAATCTGATGGAGGAGCTGATTGCCGGCTGTGGAGACTGTCGCGGCAGTAACAAGTGCGTAATGACACATTAAGGGACGAGTCCCCGAAAGTGAGTCTCTTACAACAACCTAGTCACTGCTTACTGCATGATCAGGAGAGGAAATGAGAGGCCACTCGTTTAATGAATTGTAGCTGAAGTGGGCTACTGATCGCCGTCACCGCTTCAAGGTACACTCACTGCAAGGGTGGCCCAGCTGCAGCTCTTGAAGACGTGGCCCAGCGGCCATGGAGACCATGCAAATCCGCAACCCTGTAGGTGGTCCGGGGCGACAATCAACTTCTCGATCAACCACGACTTCATCAAGGCTTGGTTATTCAGGGAGGCCCACCCGGGCAGGCCAAGCAGATGCACGCAAAGCGCACACGGGTAACACGGGCACCCCAGGCGACTGAAATCTGTGGAATTATATAAAGAAGCCCTCTCCTCGACTCAAATCATAACTTCCCACGCTCTAGCCTCCACTCAGCACTAGATCTGACTCTAGCTCAGCCTTCTTGCAGTGTTGCTCGCTTCAAGTCTTACTGCGGCAGTCTGTCCCCATGGCTCCCACGATGGCGTTCCTGATGAGCTGGCTTATGTTCCTGGCGGGTTCGACCACATTGCTGACGGTAAGATCATACCAACATTCCCTCATCGCCATGTCTTGCCTTGTTTCCATGAACTTTTTGTTGATATTCATGCATGTGGCGCGCATGTGAATTTTGTTTGTCGTGATTACTGGCCTCGATAACTTACACGGATCACATGACGTATGCAATGCATGGTTTTCACAGGCCGCGGCCGGCAGCAGGCCCTTCGCAATTGCCACACCGTCGGACCTTCTGGTTGCCGAGGTGTGCTCAGGAAGCATGCTTCTCTGCGCCAACGGCGACGCCAACATGTCCGAGAAGATAGCGCCAGACTCATCCATTCTGACCATCAACGACCTGCAGGCCGACTTTTTTGTCGAGTCTGCTCTCGTTGCCGGTAACAAGATGAATCTTGCGGACAACCTTCATGATCCGGCCCCGGCGAGACCGTTCCTCACCTCCGCAGCTGCCACCGCCCTCCCCACCCTTGCTCCTTACCACGTGGACGACCTTGTGAAGTACTTTGGCGTTGCCCGCGACTCCAAGATGGCCACTGTTGTCGCCACTGCCGCGTACCTGTGCGGCACGGCAGCTCTGCCTGGAGAAGCCAGGAGCTGCGCTACCTCCGTGGCTTCCATGGGGGCTTTCGTTGCCGGCGAGCTGGGACACGAGGTCAGGACATACTCCACTCGCGGCGCCCCTGCATCTGCACCCCCAGTGAAGTCGTCCGTGACGGTGATGGACGTCGCCAAGGGGTCCCTGGAAGAAGGTAAGATGATAGTCGTTTGTCATCATATCTCGTTCCCTTCGATGCTATACTACTGTCACCGCGTGCAAGGCACGAAAGTGGTGCAGGCCACTCTGAAGCCGGCGGACAACAGCGCCACCGCCATCCAGGCTGTGGGCATATGCCACATAGACACTGCACAGTGGCTGTCGAGGCACCCTGCGTTTGCGGCCTTGAAGATCGCTCGAGGGGAGGAGGCTTGTCACTGGCTCGTCGAGGGTGATCTCGTGTTCGCCCCTGCAATGCCAAGCCGCGTTGAGTGAGACAATGACGGTCCGGTGCTCGATGGAAGTCTGTGACACTGGCTTCTTCTGCGAGCCGGGTACAGTACTGCTAGTGTTCGATGACGTTGTATCATATGTTTGGGCCGTGGCAGTTGTGTGTACCTGTATCGCCACAGTCATGTGAGTAATTTGTGTGCTATAGTTGTACCTGTGTGTTTCATCCGAATCATCCCGCAGCTTGGAACTCGCACAGCTTGTGAGGCAAGTTGTGAGAGTTCTTGTCACAGACGGACGTATGATTCAGGAGCAGAATAAAACGCTTAGGCAGCGAGTCGTGGTCCTGGGATAGATTGTAGTGCGACGATACTAGCACATAGACCTGGGAGCAGCTAGCTGAACCTTGAAGCAAGTGGATTCCATGTGAATCTCCAACTTGTGTGCTTTGTATATCCGTGTTGTACTTGTGTAAATATAAAGGTGTAACCATCTTATTGTGAATCAACCTGGTGCAATTTGCATCATTTTGAGGTGATTAAAGTCACTCACATGTGGGAACGACCATGAGCTGGTTTCACCGTATCTGGTGAGACACTGAGATGCCCATCTGACAAACTCGTGCCTGGAATTCCAGGTTGAACTACGTACTCTTCCAGGCCCGTATGCTCACTATGTAGGACGCTCTAGCGGTAGTCTCCGACAATCTCGACATGGTAGCACTTGTATTCTTGGATCGTTCCATGGATCTTTTAGCTTATTGTAATAGTAGAGAGCACTAGATTATAGTCACTAGAATCTAATATCATCTCCACTATATCACCGTGGAACTTAGAACGTACAGCTGCAAGTGTTAGACGTGGGCTGGATGGCGAATTAGCTGTGATGTTCCACTACAATTTGCACTCATCTGAGACCAAGTAGCTCCTCTTCGCAGTTGGTCACGAATTGACCTAATGTCAATTCAGACATGAATTAATAGATTTCAATTACAACGGCTCATATGTATCTATGAACGGACACTGAGTCATAACTCTTTTTCATACTTAGTGCAACATGCACATATCAAATATCCTGATCACTACATAAAATTCCGCTAACACTAACTAGAAACAGCTATTCCGCCAGCTACTTCACAACAACTCTAGGTGCAAAGTCCTGGCGCAAACAACTCGACTTCTAATCTGCTACAAAATAGCTATGCAAGATAATCAGGGGAATGCTCGTCATCAGAGATATACTCGCCTCCCAACTGACTACGTAAGGACTCAGACTAACTAATGGATGAACGATTCAACTAAACTAATCATTGGATGAACGTATATTCATCACTCCCACTCGGGCATCGATGATTTCAAACTAAACGCACACTTGATCTTCTTCTTGATAAGCACTTCTCCCACTCGTTTAGGTTGTATCGTTGAAGCTCATGAGTCGGTTAGGGTTAGTCCCGATGTAGACGATGAGGAATCTGTGAGGCTGAGTAGAGAGCGCAGTTTTACGATAGTTTCTCGGGGTAGAGCTTTCGTGAATAAGTCGGCCAATTGACTCTTGGTGTTGACATAGGAAAGTTCAATCTGTTTCTTTGCGTACTTCTCTCTGATGAAGTAATATTTGCGTTCAATGTGTTTGGTCCGCTTGTGGTAGCGAGGACACTTCACCAATTGAATCGCGCCTTGGTTATCCGAGTAGAGAATAGTCGGAGCGGTATGAGGAACACCGAGACTGCGCAAAAGATTGCTGACCCAGAGTAGATCTTTTACTGTCTCGGCCATGGTGATGAACTCAGCTTCTACAGTTGACTCTGCTGTGCATCCTTGACGTTTGCTGTGCCAATCAACGGCGCCATGGCTGAGTAGCAGGACGTATCCTGTTCGAGATTTACGGTCATCCAGATCACTGGAAAAATCAGCATCGCAAAATCCATGGAGGATGAGGTGTTGGGGAGAGCCATAGAAAAGAATACCGAAATTCAGAGTACCCTTTAAGTATCGTAGGATACGTTTTGCAGCCGTCCAGTGCTTCAGACGAGGTCTGTCTGTGTAAGCAGCTACCTTACTCACAGCGTAGCAGATATCAAAGCGGGTTAAGATCATGGCATACATGATTGAACCAATGATGGCTTTGAAAGGAACCTCCAAGCCAAGGAAAGGGTCATCGGGATCATCCCATATAGGAGTATGAACGTTTGCTGGAGTAGAAACAGGTTGAGTTTAGATGGATGTAAACGCAGGGATCATAATTGCTCGGAACTAGATGATGGGTTTTGAGGAAATCATCAAATTTCAGGTTCCACTGGCGACCTGATTGTTTGAGTCCGTAGAGGCTCTTGACGAGCTTACAGACAAAATTTGGGCAGGTAGGATCTTCGTAGCCTTCAGGCTGATGCATATAAATCTCCTCGTCAAGAGTGCCATTTAGATAGGCCGTGCCTATATCGAATTGCATTAAATGCATCCGCCTGGCTGCGGCAATGGCAAAAATAGTCCGAATGGATGCATGCTTGATGACTGGACTGTAGGTCTCGTCGTAATCGACACCAACTACCTGGCTATAGCCTTTTGCTACTAATCTTGCCTTATATTTGTCCCCTTCCCCTGTAGCTTTGTACTTCAATTTGTACACCCACTTGTTTTGGATGATTTTCCGATTCGGAGGTAGAGGAACCAGATTCCAGGTGTGGTTTTCCAATAAAGAGGTGTACTCTCTCTGCATAGCCTCAGCCCATTGAGGTGCTTCGGGGGAGTTGAGTGCAGCTTTGTAGGTTTGCGGCTCTGTGTAGGAGTTAGCAATAGCTAGCAGTGCTGTAGATGACTTGTGGAAACGAGAGCCCTTGTTGTCAGAGAGATCCCCGGAGGTACATAGTTCAGTGATTGGACGGTAGGTCTTCGGATCTTCAAAGGTAAGGGGTGTGTCAATTTGTTTGACATCAAAACGAGAGTAGGTTCGAGGCGGGGCTTGAAGCCGACGAGTGTAGGTCCGTATATCAGGAGACACTGGGGAAGAAATTGTGTTGGGAACAGAGAGCTGCGTCGAAGGCATTGTAAATTCAGTAGCAGAGGTTTGAACTTCGGTAGTGTCATCTGAACAACTTGTGATAGGATCTCCCACTAGTGGACTTGAGTCAAAGTCAGAGGTAGTAGTTGTTAAGTCAAAGTTCACTGGAGCTCCCACTGGGACTATAGGAATTGTGTCACTTAAAGAATTGGAGTCTCCTGTGTGAACTGACGGATAATCTGGAAAAAGAGCATAGGGCGATTCAGGTGACGTGGTTTCTTCGATAGAAAACAGGTTTGGGGAATAGAAGGTTTTCTCGTCGAAGATAACATCCGATCGTTCAATTACTGTTGAAGTTCTAGGCCTCCAGAAACGCCAAGCTTTGCTGGTGTCGCTATATCCAACAAAAATGTTTCGTTGTCCATGAGGTTGGAACTTGGTGCGATGAGTTTTGTCTATGAAAGTGTAGGCTACAGTCCCGAATATCCGATAGTGTTCAACACTTGGCTTTCGTTTATGCCACAATTCGTAAGGTGTTGTACATCCAACCTGAGAATTGATGGTTCTGTTTAGAACGTGGACAGCTGTGTGAACGGCTTCAGCCCATAGAGTGAGAGGCAATTTAGTCATATGAAGCATACTACAGGCCGATTCGATGATTGTCCTGTTATCTCGCTCTACGTACCCATTTTACTGAGGGGTATAGGCAACGCTCAATTCACGAGTGATTCCCAAAGTGTCTAGAAAATCCGAGAGAGTATGGTTTAGGAACTCTATGCCCTGATCTGTCCGGATGTATTTTACCAGGTTTCCAGTGAGGCGTTCAGTGAGACGAATAGTCTTAATGAAGAGCTGTTGAGTCTCTGATTTAGCCTTGAGGAAATAGATGAAGCGAAAAGATGTGCAGTCATCTTTGATTAGAAGGTAATAGGAAGCTCCTCCAATTGATGGTTGTGTCATTCTGCCGCATAAGTCAGTGTGCAGGCGCTCACCGGGTACTTGTGAACGCTGTTTCTCAGGGTTGACACGGTATGTTGCCTTGTGTTGTTTGCCAAATATACATCCAAGGCAAACTGTAGAAACAGGGGTACTCTTGCTGAAAGTAAAACCAATCAGGCTATTATGAGTACGCATTTCCTTCAGTGTTGTGAAGTTGACATGAGCCATTCTATTGTGCCAGAAAATAAGGTCGTGTGAAGGCTGAGAGGAATGAGTGGTCATCGCTTGAGAATCATGAGTGATCGGTTGAAAACTTAGTTTATATAGGTTGCCTGACCGAATACCCTCCATGATCTTTGGCCCTTTCCCGAAATTTTGGTATAGCTCACAAGTGTCGCCTAGGGTTACAAAAGAAATTCCCAAAGTTGAGGCGGTGCCGATAGAGAATAGGTTACGCTTAAGATCAGGGACGTATAAGACCTTCTTGAGGATGCCCCGTTGTTGCCTATTGTTTATCGTCAGTATGATCTGGATATTTCCTGTGCCTAAAATCCAAAGTGCGCGGTCATCAGCGACAGAAACTGACCAGGTTCCTTGAGCTATCGGAGTGAAATCTGTAAACCACTCTCGACGCTCTGTCATGTGCTCACTAGCACCGCTGTCAGCGAACCATACAGTTGAATCCATGCTGACGCTATATGCCTGTGAGGAGCGATTCACAGTCATGAAAGCATAGGAGGTACTATCATCTGAATTGCTTGAGTCACTTTCAGAATAGTCATACTTCGATGTAGAGTGGGATGTAACAGCATGCGCATCACTGTGTCTATGACGAGAACTGTGATGAGATGCTGTCTGTGATCGTTTGGATTCAACGCGAAGAGGTTCGGGGCATTCTCCTCGCCAATGGGAGGATTTACCGCAATTCCAGCAAACGGAATTTTCCTTGAGTTGTCTTAGACGATCCTTCTCTCGATCCTTGTTGGGATGTCGACTGTGTTTTGAACGAGATGCATCATCGTTCCGGCCAGTACGAGCGTAGAAAGCTGCGTCGGCTTGGAAATCGTTACCGCCGTTCTGGAGGATTAAGATATTTTCCATCTGTAGTAAGCGAGTAGTCAGGTTTTTAACGGTCCGTTCAGCTTCGGCAAGGTTGGTCCAGGCAGGAATGATGCTGTTATAACTAGGAGGTAGGCTTGAGAAAATCTTTGAGATCAGCATCTCTTCGGGGACAGGTTTACCTAGGTCTCTAAGTAGGTTTCCCAGCGACATCACTTTGTTCACATGAGTGTGAATCGAATCTCCTTTGGTCATCTTATAGTCAAAGAAGCTCGCCTGAACAGAGTATATGTTCTCTTGAGACTTCTGCTGGTAGAATGAACAAAGTGTACTCCACATACTATGAGCAGTAGTACAATTTACAAGATGTTCAAGGACAGGGAGTGTGACAGAAGAACTTATCATGCGTCTGGCGAGAGCATTCTTCTTCGTCCATGGTTCACGTTCCGTGAGAGGAGCGGTTTGCGCCGGTTGCAGTGATACGCCGTTGACAACGTCGAGTAGCTCCCGCTCGTCGAAGCAGATCTCCATATGAAATTTCCATACGGCGAATTTTGTTCCATCAAAAATCTTAATCGCTTCCTCACGGCGCTCCATGGTGGAAGAGTGATGAGATCAGACGATGCTGGAGAAAAGAAAAAAGAAAAAATAGAATCAGATGTCCAAAACGTGAACCAGGCCCATAACCTAATAGATTTCAATTACAACGGCTCATATGTATCTATGAATGGACACTGAGTCATAACTCTTATTCATACTTAGTGCAACATGCACATATCAAATATCCTGATCACTACATAAAATTCCGCTAACACTAACTAGAAACAGCTATTCCGCCAGCTACTTCACAACAACTCTAGATGCAAAGTCCTGGCACAAACAACTCGACTTCTAATCTGCTACAAAATAGCTATGCAAGATAATCGGGGGAATGCTCGTCATCAGAGATATACTCGCCTCCCAACTGACTACGTAAGGACTCAGACTAACTAATGGATGAACGATTCAACTAAACTAATCATTGGATGAACGTATATTCATCATGAATTCATACCGTTTTGCCCGCACAGTTTGTTCATCAGTGCTACTCTTTCATTATATAACTAAGTAATAGAATTAAACGGATGAATAGTTTTCTCCTGTTGAAGCATCAAATTTCAGGATTTCGATTCAGAAGACTCTTCGAAGTCTTTCTGCCGAGAATGGAGTCGTTCTAGACAAGTCAAGCAAGTGAAACTTCTGGGCTGAATTCAGGTATGTTGCTTCTGCAACCAGAAACTTGCTACATTCTAATTGAATATTTATGTGGATGCTTCGTACTAATCCTTACCAATTCTTACTAAAATTTAAGTAGAATGTTTTCGAATGCAGGTTGCATTGGAGTCTGGCAATCATTTGCTTTCCCAATCACGGACCTGGCAGTTCTAGCCATAGTGAGTGCTGCATCTTCCATCTCGACTCCATGGCTAGTGGACATCAGAGCCTCACAATATTTCGAGTACTTCGCAGGTAAACTTTGTGTGCATATTATTTATCTTAGCGAACGCAATGTTTGGTTTATCTTAATCGAGGGTTTAACATGCAATTTGTAAGACTGGAGCATTCTTGAATGAAAGTTATGTAGTTGCCCTACTTCATCTGAATCTAGGGTGACGGTTCCTGATTATGCTTATCCATAGTCATGTGCGATTCACAAAATGATGCAAATTTAGTCTATATTCTTCTTTCACAAATACAGTGGTGCCTGAATTTTCTTGGTGTTATGATGATATGCTCTGCGGTTTTGGCAGGTATCTTATGGCAGAGTGGAAAGACACTTTTGGGGAAGTCCAAAGAAAAGGGGATGGCATCATTCACACTTTAACATGTAATGTTAATCCAGGCAAGAAAGTTCCGGTATGTGATTTAAGCATGGTGCTTTTCGGCCTGATCTGTTACTAGAACGGGGTATATGTTTTCTTAACAAAAGTATTAAGTTCTTGTTGATCCTGTTTTGTAAGCTATTGAAGCGGAGCTGACGGTATTAATCTCAGTACACAGAACTCATTATTTTTTGGATAACATGTTTAGTTTATTCTTATGTGATGACCTCTTAGTCAAATGGGTTGATCACAGGTTCCACTGCAAGAAAATGAATCAGATTGCGGGCTTTTTGTTCTTTATTATATACAGAAATTTGTGGAAAGTGCCCCGAAGACTATGAAGATAAGCGACGTGGAGGACAGACTAGAAGATTTAGGTGTGGTAAGTTTCTTCGTGATCTACAACATAGCTCTCATTCGTGAGACCTACTGAGTAATATCTGACTCACAGCCGTGCTCGTTTTGAGCTCCTAGATTTTAGTTTCTCTACAACCTTCATCCCACCAATCTGCTTATTTCATTTATGTTAATCCAGTACCTTGTCTCTCTGTCATCGAAATCTAAGTGCTATATATGCTTTCTACTCTTTTATTCATGTCGTCATTGTTTGAGCAAATAATCTTTGAGTACCGAACGTAGAACAAAAGGTGACCTGATTCACATTCTTTTCCAGTTTGGTCGTGAATGGTTTTCTCCCGTTGAAGCGTCAAATTTAAGGATTTCCATTCAGAAGATTCTTCGAAGTCTTTTTGCCGAGAATGGAGTGGTGCTGGACAAGTCAAGCAAGTGAAACTTCAAGGCTGAATTATTCAGGTATGTTGCTTCTGCAACCAGAAACTTGCTACATACTAATTGAATATTTTTGTGGATGCTTCTTACTAATCCTTAGAGGTTCGGTGGAGTAACTAACTGCGGACATGCTTATATAATGTGGCTGTGAAGTGTTTTGGCTTTGCTTTCGGTAACAAAATATCTTATCACCTTATCGTATTTCCATTACTTGGATCTCCTCGTTGTTTTACGAACATGATTCTCAGCCTTGTGTTTTGGTTTTGCAGACGTTGTATGCTCTAGAGTTAAGGAGGTTTTCAATCTATGCTTTTTCTTTGGTTGAGGTGTTGGCGAGTTGTCAACTCTTCAGACATTGTATGAATTACATGTAGATGTAAGATCTCGTTGTCAAGTTCAATTCTTTAGTGCCCAAGGCTTGTTCTTGCGATATCAAAATTTGTGTTGATGTTTTTTTTGAGGTTACTTCTTATGGATATTGAATGTTTTATTTAGTTAAAGTTAACACATTATAGTTAAACTTTGGAGAAGATTTGCATTAACTTTGAACACAATTTGTGTTGATGGTTTTCTTTGACTTGCTTATGATTTCTTACTTTGGATGAAAGTGGTTAAGACATGTAGTGGTTTGAGAGCTTGATATTGATATATAGTAGGAAGTTTAAATCATTGATGCATGATTTTTGACGATTTTTCAACTTTTGTTAACTTGATAATATACATATACATCATGTTTCAAAACTTATACAAATTAAGATGGGAGTCTTGTATGTAATGAGAAATCAATGATGAGTCTCATTTCAAGGTGTAAGAAGGAGTACATGGTATGTGGCATTATATTTGTAAGTATTCATTGTGCTTGAGTGAATTTAATGTATTTGGTGATATGTTCCCAAGTTTTTCAAGAGCTGTATAACTTCAAATTATGATTTGATGTTTGCAAAGTGTATATGTAAAGTGTGTAAATTTAAAATGCAAAGTATACAATCTAGTCCTTTGTAGATTTTATGTAAAAATTGAGATTTAGCACATCGAAAGACCTAAAGTTGGACATGTAGGCAATAAAGTGTTAATAGAAATAAACAATTTTGCCATGCAAATTAAAATTCAAAAAATGCAGCAAAAAAGATTCATATAACCATCTTCATATGGATAATCTTTGATAATGTCAAATTGGTCAAATGTAACTCAAACCATAGCTTTTAAGCCCTAAATATTGCCATTAGATTCGTACAGATCTAAGAATCACCCATGATTTTCATATTTTTTTTGTGAGAATTTTAAAAAAAAATATACATGATAAATATCTACAATAAGGATGTAAAGAAGTAAAACTTTCTAACTTGTCCAAATACTCTCTTGCATTATTTCTTGTATATAATCAATTTAACAAAATTGTTGAATGCACTTATAAACTTTTTGTAATGCTGTTGGATGTAGTTCCTAATGGCAGAGTTTTCTCTTATTTTGGAGATACAATAATGCAAAGTATTTGTTTCCCAAAGATAATATTCTGTTGAATATTGGTGTTCTTGTCTCTTATATTGAGTTGAAGGACAAATGATTTTTTGTTCTACTAACCATAAATGATGATTCTAAGAGGGGGACACACATCTACAACACTTGTAATTTGCTTTAGCATTGAGATTAAATTTGAACGACATGAATAAACATTTGATAGACTACTTTAGATGTTAAAACAACTTCAAATTTCTTCTTGGTTTCATTAGAGTATATATAATGACCAATTCAAGTACAAGTTGAAAAAAAAGACTATCATGTCTTCTATATCCAATAGGCATCGAAGGCACCAATGAGGGTCTTTGGACTTTCAAGTATTGTTTGACAATTGACTCAAATTTAAACAATGAAATCAAACTATATTGATTCTTGAAGAGGTTAATGGTCAACTCCCTTTACAAAGCATCTCTTACAATTTCCATTTCTGTATAACAGTTGATTCAAGTAGCAACTACAACTGTATGTGTTACAACATCCGTTTCATTATACTAGTTGGCCGGGGCATCAACTATGTTCTTGTGATAAATTCAAGAGATGGACTCGGTAGGTGATGGTCAATCTTGGCAAAACAAATAGGGTTGTTGTAGAGGGAGCTGATTGTAGTTGTTGATGTGACGACATTGATGAAAGGAACTTAGTGCTATTTCATGTTGTTACATTGCTCAAAAGAGGGCTTGAGGAGAATTATTAAGCACAACTTACATGGGGAGGGTTGACATGAGTAAGTTTACTACCCTAGGGGTTGGTCAATTTTGTACATAATTAATTCAAAATAGAGACTATCCAAAAAAATTGGAAAATTTAAGAGATTTGTCTAGGTGATATCCATGTAATTCCTAGGTGATACCCATTGTGTTCAAACCACTACGTTTTGAAAAAATAAATAATTTGGCAGAAAGTGTCCATAAGTGACCGATGCGTATGGTACCAAACTTACTTCTTAATATCCTATATTATCCAAAAGGAAATTCAAGGCAAGAGATTATGAATATTGTATTCCAAAGTAGACATAGGGTTGTTTCTATAAACAATGAGGAAGAATTGTGATTGGAGCAATTAACAAGGTTAAAACCACTCTCATAGATCTAAACATATTTGGTATGCATGTCCTTGATGAAATTTCTTGAAGTTACATACAATTTGAAAGGAATTTGGCCAATCTAATAGAAGTTTTTGAAAGTAATGATTGAAGAATGAAATGTTGGTTTGCAGATTATTTGTATCTGATCAAGGATTGGGGCGGATAAAATACTTTAATTTATGACAATCTATTTAATAAATTCTATAATTGTTAGTTCATATGT
Source organism: Bryoerythrophyllum caledonicum (assembly GCA_963971425.1). Classification (NCBI taxonomy): domain Eukaryota; kingdom Viridiplantae; phylum Streptophyta; class Bryopsida; order Pottiales; family Pottiaceae; genus Bryoerythrophyllum; species Bryoerythrophyllum caledonicum. The sequence goes on along the minus strand of OZ020520.1, from coordinate 13,979,734 downwards.
ATAGGATGGATGAAGATTCATCATTTAATCAATATATTTATATAATTTGGTTGCAACTTGGACTTTGATGATCAAAAGAAAAAAACCTGACTAGAGTACCTAAAAAATTTCAAAATTCGAAATTGAAGGCTTAAAAAAAGTGCATTTATGGATGGAGATGAAAAAAATTGATTGCAACTAGTGCAAGATCAAGTGATAAAAACTACCAAATATTAGCATACCTAGCTTGTTATGGTTTTGAGTCATGAAAACAATGGCTATATCTTAATAATAAAGACAAATCTCCACGTACAAATTTGTTAGAGTATTTTATTGTAAGATAGCAATCATACTATGCTCTAAATATGCCTTTGTTGGTTGGAGCTTGGAAAAAAAGAATTCATAATACATTATTGGTAATATTTTTCAATATAGGTCATAAATGTTGTATTTAACTATTTCTGGACTTTGCAAAGTCCAGAAATAAAGAAGAAGGATTTTAGTCTAGTAAAATACTGGCACCAAAGAAATTGAAAGGGATACCGAGTTAGTATATTTTAATCATTCAGCCGGATATCTCTGAATGATTTCAGTGATACGATACAAATCGATTACAGTGATAGAACAAGCCTAGAATTGTGTTACTCGTGATAAAAAAATTGATAACAACTTTCAAGCTAAAACATTTTTAAAACATATTACCATGTCATATGGTGAGCTGTACATTTCTATGGGAATATAGTGTAGAAGAAGAGTACAGTGCACTATAGAGCTTGAAGCATTGACATATTAAAAATGTCGTTTAGCCATCCGGAGATATCCGGTCGAAAGCAAAGTACTCAAGAAATAATTGCTCGGCTGTTCAAAAATGACAATGCAACTTCGGAACGGAGCCTATTTACAAAAGCGTCTGATACAAGAGCAAATGTACAAAAAAGTTGTGACTGGTCTCAGCGAAACTCTTGGATCTAACGACAATTTCTATCATTGCACTACTTCTTTGAAGAGCTCTAACGATCCTTCTAGTGTGCCGGTGCGTACATGTCCAAATCGATATCAAACCCTGTGTCACACCCAGTTTGAAATGGGCTGCAACAGCCCTCCGAGTCAGATTCCTTCTCGTCTTCATACCACGGGTCGTCCTCCTCGTCTTCTTCAACCGATGCATCTCCATCGAGGGTCTCATCCAGTTCGGAGTCGATCTCCTTCTCGTCCTCCGCATCGTAGTCGATGTCGTCGTCCTCCTGTTGAACATACTCTCTCCCCATCTTTCGTGTAACTCTCCTCTCTATCGAATCCATATCTTTCCTCTCCCTCTTTCTACTTGCAGAAGCCATCTCCTCTCTCTCCACCCTGGTTATGGACTAACAAGACTTAAGGTTGAACCACAAAACATATGGATTACCCTAAACCTGAACCCTCTCTTATACTTTCCTCCCTACCCACCCATTCATTACTCTTATGGAGCGTAGGTAGAGGAACCGTAATTGATTTGAGACTGCCATAACACCGAGAATGATAAAATTAAAGGTAGATTCCACAGTCATGACCCAACAATATGGGAAATTAAGCATGGTAGGCCACGGGTCAAGCGTCCTGTCGAAATGTGTTGTGGGGAGTACTATCTCCGCTGACAACCATCAGCATCACTTAAATCATAAGAAGTACTTGGATGACTAATACGTACTCGGTCTTTGACCACCATATTTTGTATAAGCAGTGGCATGTTATAAATCTAAGAAGGAACCTGTCAGGAGAAAGCCCAAGACATCTCTGATTTTTTGGGAGAAGCTCCATCGTCAGATAAATTGTAGTATTGTAGTCAGTGAAGATCTCCGGATATGATATAATACTCTTCAGAACACCTAGGTCCGCTCAAAATTCGCTTCATGGACCCCATTGTTGAGAATGGTTGTTGTGAATCTTCTAGCCGGAGATCTTCGGCTAGATCTTCACCCGATGAACATGGCAATACATGAACATCCTTCCATCCACGTTTTTTGAAGATAATATCTGGCCAAACGACAGCCGTTGTCAGCTATGGAAGTCAAGGAGAAGCGGTTTATCTTCCGAATAAACAGCCGGAGATCTCCGGTAAACTTTTGGAGGGACGAGCGTGCCTTATAATATTCTGGTGGAATTAACCAGACAATTGTGATACTGTTAGTACTCTAAGAAACCGAATTACAGTGACTAGACAAGTACGGATCCAGTTATCTTCAAGATGACATGAGGGAGTTGACGGGCTCAATGTCATAATCGGGGACGGATGATAATCATCTCTATAGCCGAAGATCTCCGGTGCATATCCGTAAGGATGTGGTGACTCTGTGAGATTATTGTACTAGAGTGCGGAATTGTAGATATTGGGATCGATCACCGAATACCTAACTCACAAACTGGAAGACTCGTTTCTCACAATGATATTTTAAGATGAGCGTGGGAAACTTGATAGACTGGTCTGCCCTCAGGGATCAGCGGCATTCGCTTTATCTAAGTTCACAAGCGCTGCTTCCTTCATTTTACGCGGAATGGACCTCGTCAGTTGGTTTACTTTGCTAGACCAAGTTGCAAACAACACAGAACTCACATGACACCATACAAGCTTCTCTTGGTTCGGAACCCATGTGGCTTCCCAGCAGTCCTCGTACTTCCTCTTCAGATTCTTCTGCTTGTTATCAGGCTCCCAATATTTAACGATAAATTTTCCGTGGTTGGCATTACCCTCATCCCTAACGACGTCCGAAACTGCTCTTCCCTACCAGACATAATAGATGTCTGGATCACTAGGTCTTACTAAAATCCAGGACCCATGACGAATGTCACGCCAAGGATTAAAAGTGGACTTCGGGGCTTCATTGGCGGGTCCGCAGTAAGGCTCGAGAACCTCATCTTCGGGAGTGACATCCAATGGTTGTGGAAGTGATCCTAGCGGATTTTCACCTCCCTCATGAGGGCCTCTCCAATCATGGGCAGGCCAGAATCCCTCTTCGAGTTCGGAGGGCATCTGTGGAAGTGGCTTGTCAAGCTCGTCGATGACGTCCTTCCAGTACTGCAGGTATGGGCGGATGGAGTCTGCATACCGTGCGCACTTAGACATTCCGGACGCCTAGTAGTCCACGTACTTCCGAATCCCCGTCTTTACGAAGTTTTTGTTCTCCGTCGCATTTTTGGCCTTGTCTTTGGCAACATCTTGGTTTCCGACCGGGTTTTGCTCCTCATTACCCCATATGGGCTTGAAAGGGACGAGCTTAGGAGATCCTGTTGGAAGCATGGGACGTCCGCAGTCATCTACCTTCCAGAGTTTTATCGGCTCTCTGTTCATGGATAACCACTCTGCGTCAACGGCAGATTTCTTGAACTTCATGACCGGAACACCGTCATTGTCAACGTAGAACTTGAAAAGATGCATATCACTTAGTCCCACCACACGTGCCGCCCCGCTGCATAGGTAGCCATCGACGTACGATTTAAAGTCGGCCACCTCTTGGATAACTTCCGGCATGAAGGCTAGTTTCTGTGACTTCATGAATGCTTTCATCAGATTCGCTAGAATATATGTACTGCTTTTCTTCAGTTCTTTTGATAGATGACTAAAGTAAACATCAATATCTTCATGCGTATGTCCGACCACCAAGAAGCCAACCTGAATCTCTTTAAAAAGACCTCGAGCAGTTAGCAGTGATAAGAATGCCATCAAGTATTAATTCTTGTTGTCCTTCGCTGAGTTGTCGAGCTGCAAAAACAATTTCGGTGGCAACGGTTTCGGTCCCTTAAAAGCACTCGGGTCCACGGGCTCTAAAGTGTTGACGCACCTACTCTTTCCCCTCATGAGCACCGCGAACATCGAGTTTGGAGGTGGGTGCTCAAGGAGCGCGCGCGTCTCATGTAATGGTGTTCCCTCAAGCCGCCTTAAAAGTTTTGCCAAAGAGGAAATGGTGGCGTTCGAATCTCCAGGCCATAAAGCAAGAGCATAGTGAGCATACGCTCCGTCGACATGACCGTGTGCCACCATTCCGGTGACATTCATGGGAAGCTGTCCGAGACCAGATGTCGCCTTTGTAGTCCTCCACATGCGTGGAAGGGCCGTCTTCGCAGTGTCCATCTTGTCGTGAATGACACAAAGAAAGGTCAGCAGCTTTGCCTTCGACTCCTCTCTCCATGTCGCGTAAAGCTTCCGGCATGATTGTTGGTGGTTTAAGTGAGCCTGCCTGTTCCTATAGAATAGCTCATACGCGGGCGTTCCTTTTGCAGTCGTCAGTAAGAATTGATTGAACTCATCACAAGTACTGCATTTTGCGAAGGTGTTTCTAGATGGCTTGATAGCAATATTCCCGAAGAATTCCTTTCTTATGCTACTAACTGTGGATTGACTTACAGGAGGAAGACCGTAGAAGCCGTTTGTCTGCAAAATGAAACAATAACCTAATGAGAAGAGAATCTCTGAAGAACAATCTATGAGACAGTGCGAAGTACTGAGTTAATCAATTGAAGGTCAATGCATGTCAACGATGACCCAACCGGAGATCTCTGGTTCAGAAACTACGACTTCGGTCGACTCAGAAAGGAGAGTACAAGTCCATAGCAATATGCAGGGACTGATAACGAACATCATTGACGGTGGCTCGAATTTGCTTCCAGTTGTTTTCCGCAGGAAGATACTTGAGAGTGTCAATCCGACCATTCACAACACTCCGCATTTGGTGAGGCATTTGATCCGCGTTGTCATTAATAATGGACGTCATTGACCCCATCGCTTGTATAGTGGCAAGCCGTGGGCGCTTGATGCCCTTGTTACCGTGAGTTGCATTGATGATTCCTCTACTGAAATGTTCGATATACGTGGGAAACGTGGACTTCCGAATTCCATGGATTGTGTACCATGCAACGGAGCAGACCTCTCTTCCCAAGAGCGTGACGCACTTTCTCTTCCGGTCCCCTTCAGTGGAGTGAAACTGCCCACCTACCGAGATCGCATACTCCTTTCTGTCTTCAAAGGATTTGTCATAGAATTTTTGTCTAACAGAAAGAGTCTAGGATTGTTGAAAATATTGGCAGCATCGTTTGGAACATCACCTTTCCGAGCTGACTTTGCCAATTTTGTCGTTCGTAGTCCTCTTGGTGTACAACGATTCCTTCTTGTTAAGGTCTTGCTGTCGGGAAATGAAGCGGTAAGGCTCCTTTGCACAACCCCCCAAATGAGCACCAGAATCAGGTTGTAAAGGCAAGGATGCGAAATGATCAATTGTGCTTTTCGAAGACCGCCCGGAAGGAAAACAACATTCAAGAATGGGCCATGATTCATGACTCATAATTCTCTCCGTGTCCCCCACAAAAACGTCGAGGACAATTACACCAATATTATCTTCTCCCAAGCAACCACTACAGAAATGATCCGTTGGTAACACGGCCATGATTCTCCCAGAGCAGTGCACCAACCCATTTCCGTCCAACCGCTGCACTTCAAGTCCAATCCAACGCTCTCATGGTACAAATGGAGACTCGTCGGACCGGAGATCTCCGATGGAATCATGGCATCCGCCCTTCTCCACAAGACGGTCCGCCGGAGTGTATGAACAAGTGAATCGTATCCGCGTTGCAAGGGAATGAGTAGTAGTTCTTCCGCCGTTGACGTTATGGCCGTTGGTCTAAGTAATACGAACTCACTCGAACCGACTGGTATGTCAACTCCAAGCTATTGTCTCACTGGGTGAACCTCAACAATGGACGCTTCTCCAATTTTGCCTAAACCCGGCCTCATAAGGTTCACCGACATTCATGACCACTGAACGTCCGACCTTCCATTAGACTCTCGGGATGGATCATCTCCTTCCGTATAATTCACATGTCCAAAATCGGCTGAGCTACGACCATGGCAAGGTCGTCTCGGTCATGCTCCCACGAATCTGAGTCAGACATACTTTCGTGCTACATCGGTGGATGTTTGGCTGGTGGCAGATTCCCTCAATGAGAGAATGAGTGGATGTAGATACGAACTGGATGACCGAGGTCAATATCGTCGGCTAGGCTAGCCGGAGATCTCCGGCTGAGTGGAGAATGATCAACAACGACAACTTGTTGTTTAAGTAAGGAAGAGAAGGGTAGAGCTAAAAAATCCATTCGTATCTAACCGGAGATCTCCGGTTAATCAAAACCAGGCTGTCGAGCAAACTTTCTGTGAACATTCCACACTAGAGTAGCCGGAGATCTCCGGGAATCCTGCGTTTGAAAAATATGACAGCCACTAGATTCAAGGGGAGCACTGTGGTTAGCAAGCGAGCTTGGCAGAATCTAGACTAGCACGGCATGAACAGCCGGAGATCTCCAGTTGGCTTTTTTTGTCTTGAATGAAACATCAGCCGTACGGAATATTCGCGGGTGTGGCAGAGAGATACAGCTGAAAAGCCCGATTAATAGTACGGATTCACACGTCAAGCAATTACGTCATCTAAATTCTCGAGTCAAATAAAATTACGGCTTACAGGCTATGACTGTATCTCCGGAGACGAGTTAGTTACAGAATCACTACACGACATCTGCCGATCGACTCAAAGGTCAGAATGCAACACAATCTTCACCAATCCTCACAAATAGACAACGGATACAGAATTTTACGAGGAAACACACATAACATTCCTGGAATAATGTCAAATTGTTTCCCTACAGTTATCTAGCACGATGTCGCGCACGCGAACACTCCCACTGACTCGCTCAACTCCCATAGTATTCCAAACCTCCAGAGCAAAAAATGATGAGAGCTGAGTTGAAGGATACTCTTATCAACCTTCCCAACACCTCCTGGAGGAAAAATTCAGGCGCTCAAATTTGAAACAAATCTTGGGCATGCATGCTCCTTCAAACTAACTGATGTACACCATCATGATAGTGCGCATTCTTTGATGTGCCCACGACCGAGGCCACATTGCACTCATGATAATGAAAGGCTCGTACTCTTGGGATGACCGTATTGTATAGGGTGAGGCCCTGTCGGGAGGGCCTCACGGGCTGTGAGGTGCCCGACACGGAGGGCGGTAGCCCGACGTGGAGGGAACCTCACAGCCCGTGAGGCCTGACCGCCAGGGCCTCACCCGGCGTAACGCCCGATTGGGTTTTGTAAAAAAAAAATTTGAATTTTTTTTTTAATCTACCCGGGCAAAAAGTTGTGAGATCCTATAACGCCCTGTTCCCGCGCACGTTCCAGGTTATAACGTGCGCCGGATTGAATGGACAAAAAACCCAATCGGGCGTTACGCAAGGAAACCATCTAGTTCCGAGAGTGCTGCAAATTAGAAAATAGAAGATGAAGTATGCCCCATGATGTATCTTTGTATATACTAGGGCCGTAACACGTCTTAGACTAAATCACAGTATAATGTAATCGTATTGGACTTCTCGTACTCACATTCATGAATGAAATTATATCCTACCCAAGGAAAGGAGTCGGCCCTCTGCTGCCCACTAGTATTGTTCATCTGGCATTATAAGACTCAAGTAGAACGTCGGCATTCGTTATCAATTAGAATATTCTCCAACATTCCCTAGTTCGACAGAAGTTATATGGATGCTTGAGAAGATACGTGCACAAGTTACTGAGCAGATGCTTTGAGAAGTACATCAAGCCGGTCTTATGAATTTGGGTACAGCTTTCGTGTTTAGGTTGGATTATGCATCAAGGTTTAGGATTTAGGGTTTAGGGTTTAGAGTTCACGGTTCACGGTTCACGGTTTAGTTCAGGGTTTAGGGTTGAAGGATAAGGGTTTAGGGTTTAGGGTTCCTAGTTCACGGTTTAGGGTTGAAGGTTAAGGATTCACGGTTCACGGTTCACCGCGGAAGGTTCTGGGTTCATGAAGGTCGAGTGCTTATATCACCTATAAATCTATAAATTAAAATTATTTTATAACTATGAACTATAACCTTAAATTTATCGATAACTATAACTTTAAAAAAATGCTGGATACAACAGAGTGTAAGGAAATTTAGCGAGAATTGAACAATAACTATTTAAAACTTTGATACATTATAATTTAGTTAGAGGGAGAATAAGGAAGAGAGGGAGGGTAATGGATTTAATTTTAGAGTAGACTAGCAGTTGGCGCTTGCTTTGCAATGCATTAGCCCAACCATTTTTATGTATTTTTAATATTAAAAAGTATTTAAAAAATAAAGATAACATGGTTCACTGTACTGTTGACAACGCGGTTGACTGTAGCGTTTCTGTAGTTCAATGCATGGTTGACTACGCGATAGTTCACCGCGTGGTTTACTGCGCAAATTATGATTTAAGTAGTATGATTATTATTTTTAGAGTACAATATTATTAACTAAAGATGGAGATTGAGAAGGAGGGGAGAGTAAAAGTAAAATAAATTAAAAATAAGTGAGGGAGAATAAGGGAAGAAGAGTAAGGAAGTGAGGGAGAGTAAGAGAGGGAGAGACTTGAGGGATTTATTTTAGAGTAGTTAATATTTTTAGAATATGTAATAAGGGGAATCTAAAAAAAATCAAAATTAGAAAAGAGATGGAGAGGGAGAGTAAGGAAGAGAGAGAGAGTAAGGGAGGGAGAGTAAGGAAGAGAAGGAGAGTAAGAGAGGGAGAGTAAGCAAGAGAGGGAGAGTAAGGGAGGAAGAGTGCGGGATTGTTTTTTAGAGTAGTTAATTATTTTTAGAATGTGAATTTATTGAAATAAGGGGAAATCCAAAAAATTAAAATTCAAAATTAAAAAAGAGATGGAGAAGGAGGGGAGAGTAAAACTAAAATAAATTAAAAACAAGTAGGAGGGAGAGTAAGGGAGGGAGAGTAAGGAAGAGAGGGAGAGTAAGAGAGGGAGAGATTTGAGGGATTTATTTTTAGAGTATTTTATATTTTTAGAATATATAATAAGGGGAATCTTAAAAAAAATCAAATGTAAAAAAGAGATGGATATAGAGAGTAAGGGAGAGGAAGAGTAAGAGAGGGAGAGTGCGGGATTTTTTTAGAGTAGTAAATTAATTTAAGAACGTGTAATTATTGAAATCACGGGGAGTCTAAAAAATATTAGAATCAAGATTAAAAAAAAGATGGAGATGGAGAAGGAAGGGAGAGTAAAACAAAAATAAGAAAAAACAAGTGAGGGAAAGTAAGGAAGTGAGGGAGAGTGACGGAGAGGGAGATTAAGCTTTTTCACTTATGTTGTTTTAAATTCAAATATAATGATTACTATAATACCCAGTGAACCCGAGTATCTACTCTAGTCGTATGTAATACCCATGAAACCGAGTATCAATACGTCTTGTCACACATGCTCACGACATTGACAATGTCATGATTGTGAAATGTACACGTTGTATATGTACGTGATTTCAGCTGATTTTTTACTTCACCCTCTGTCATCATAAGCCGTCACACCCTTGAGCCGTCCAGCTTGTCCTCTTCGAGTTAGGGGAACTCCAAGCATCAACCCTTTCTTGTTTTTTATCGGTTTTGTCTTCGTAATGTCGTAGATAGTGAGCGGAAGTGGCGAGAGGGGTTTTTTTTTCGTGGTTTGCGGAATCGGCGTCGAGGCATTACATTCGGGAGGTATGCGCTGTGAGAGGCTGTCGGTGTGCGAGGTGAGAGCTCATTTAAGTGAGGGACATTGAGCGTACCGTTGAGAGGTTGTTGTAGTGAGATGAGAGACATTTCCAAGATGCGATAGCGGTAGTCTTGAGTTTGCTAGAGAGCATCTGAAGGTCGGAGAGCAGGACTGGAAGAGAGCGATTGAAGTAGGAAAAAATTGAAAGAGTGCCTTGGTTCACCAACGAAGAGGAATCAACACAACGGTTGAGGGTGGCGTCGACACAAACGACTACGATGTACGGGTGCGGCGATTCGGCAAGTGAAGAGGTAGGTAACGTCAGAACTCTGGCGTTCAGTGTCATCGGAGTTCGAATTTGCTTAGGACTGCTTAGAAACGTCGCTGGAACAGGTGTAGGGTTCGGTTAGCTCCATTAGGGTTTGAGAGACTCGAATAGTAATGATGTTGTTAGTCGTTTGAGCGGAATTGTAGGGTTTAGGGTATAGGGTTTTGGTGTTTTGTACATTCAGTTTAGAAGGCCCGTAAATGAGCATCTTATGCAGTGTTGAAATTAATTCCGCTGAATTCTTGTCAACTAGAACTGGACCTAAAATTCTAGGGCATCTGAGTAATTGTAGAATTTAGAGTTCTAAGTTGTTGAATGTTGATGTACTGCAGAGCTGTATATATGCTTTGATCCTGAGCACTTCCTGGAGGAGGTTGGAAAATGGCGACTACGACCGGGACGTCGAGTGAGAATTCGTGGCATGAAAATCAATAAGTCTACAATTTTGAACTGTTTATGCTCAGTCAGAGCGACTGTGTGGGGTTTCTTTTTTTGAGTGAGTATCAAATTAGTTCTTTTGTTACCGAGCGGGTGTATGACAATGAGGAACACTTGAATGATTAAGAGAAACCTCAGAAATTGCGTACTAGAATTCAGAATTTTGTTTGGCTATAGTCGATTGGTTTTTTGTTGTCCCGTTAACATACTTGTATATCTATTCATGTACATGCGTGTGATTTTGGTATTCCATGAACGTTTGAATGTATTTGTCCATACTGAGTCTTTTGAGTCCGGTCCGATTCAATGTGAAAAGAGTAATCCATGTAGAATCGTCACATTTGGCGTTCCATTGAATTATTTGCGGATTCTTTTTCTTGTGTGTAAGGTCGAGTTTTGAAAGCATTGTGTGAGCTTTTGATACATTTCTTCGTGTTTTCTATTATGTAACTTGTTTTGTGAGTATGTCAAACTTCCAGAGTCATATGTCAAACTTCTCTGTGAATGATTGTGAATATACGCGTGATGGTCTGATGCGATTAGTGCAATGTAAAGCCGTACTTGCTGCAGCCGGAGATCTCCGGCTGCATCCTGAATTGAAAACGGAGTTCCAATAATCAGCCGGAGATCTCCGGCTGATGTCGCGGTCTCATGGATCTTAAAATCCCAATACATGCTTTAGTAATTCTGGAAAATAGCCGGAGATCTCCGGACGTTACAAAGCAGTGGAGTTACGCGTTCATGGATATGTGAATATTGTGAAACTCTACTTTGGGGTCATCATCCGGAGATCTCCGGTTCATGACACAAATGGATCCGTCTGATTATCAAAGATACTTTTCAGGACGGATGCACTCGAGTTCCACAAATCAGCCGAAGATCTCCGGATACTTTCGCGATGGGCTCGAACAAAATGGACCTTCCTTGTTGTTCTACTTCCGACACAGAGCCGGAGATCTCCCGACGTTTCAAGTAAGTTTTGATACCGCCCTACGAGGACTTCAAAACTTGGCTGCCGAACCGGAGATCTCCGGCTGTAGCGCATGCAAGATACGTCAAGAGATTAGAGATCATTCGCTAAACGAGTTTCTCAAGATTCGATAATAGTGCAAAGACCTCCTCTTGTTGGCACTGTGATATAGAAGTAGAAGCTCATTCCATGGATTCCATCCCTAGGAATATTGCCGGTTTAGAATTACGGACTCTCCATAGATGACAGGATAATTGCAGTGATTTCTAACTGCCGGTGTATTGTTTCAAAATCATCTTGTAGGGATTCGTGGACATCCACACTTCCGACTGAATGTCGTCCTGCGAAACTTGGGGCGTTTGTAGAGTTTTGGCTCCCTGAGTTTGTCTACAGAGGGATACACAATGTCGGCTACGTATACAGATGTCGTTCGACCATGACCGAGTGGGGCATCAAGCTCATTAAAACTCCTAAAGGAGCCTCGGAATTTGTCCCTCAGCTTCGGATGAATAAACAAGGACACCCCGACATTGGTCTCCAGGTTCTGGAGATGCAGGGTCTTGATGACAAGGTATGTCTCCTTGTTGTCCAGGAGAACGTGGACTCATCCACCGAGCCTCTCATATACGGCTTGATCTTGGACTCATCTAAGATTTCGGAAGCGATGGTGGAGACCTGACAGAATGAGAACTTTTTATTTCCCCCTCCCACGGGTGATACTTGGATGCCGGAATACATTAATGAGCAGTGGAAGTGGATGGCAGAAGCACAAGAAAAGTCCCGAAAGTCCGTCCCGGACCCAGCTCCCATACTGTCTCTGACACTTGCATCGACCCCGGGAAGAAAACGCAAGACCACCTTAAAGACTTCGACCCCAGGTTCCTTGTCGCGGGCGGAGAAGGGGAAGAAAGCAAAGGCCGATGAGCCTAGCCTCACGATCAAACTGACCTCACCAAAATGAAGCAGACTGAAGTGGAAGCTATTGGCAAGGTTCTCGACGACGCGTTCAAAAATGGATACATACACAAGAATAAGTCATTGACAGTAGAAGACCATGTCACGAAGAAGGATGTGGTGAAGCTCGTTCATTTCAATAACCTGCATAGGGCTCCCCTGGAGGATTAGTATACTGGGGCATCCAGAAAGAACGGCTTGAAGGAATCATCAACGCAGTTTGCACATCCTCGAAGGCCACGGCACCTGAGATTCACATTCGAGTCCTGCCACTGAAGAAGAAACCTGAAGGAAATAAGGCGGAGTTCTTTGCGACCAAGCGGACGAAGGAGGACTACCTGAGGGACTCGACACACTTTTATATTATTGGTGGTCAGCATACTCTGGAGGCGCATAAGATTTTGTCACACAAATTGCCATCAACGTGGACGCTCGAAGAGATCTCTCACTTTTCTATCATCCTGGTTTGGACAAAACCGGACCCCAAAGACATGACCCTGCTACAACTCTCCCGAGCTCTCAACCAAAATCTGGCGAGTCTACGGAAGGAGCAGAGTTTCACGGAGCAACTGCAAACGTGCAGAGTGAAGTGGTTTGAGTTCGGAAAACCTGCCCCCCAACTGTATGGTCGTCCACAATCTGAGGCATTCTCGGTAAGCTTACATTCTCAACCTTAATAGATTTAAATTCCATCGATGCGCTCTTTCTTCACAGCAACCAAACCAATCAACCGGAGATCTCCGGCTGCTCACACCCTGAAATATTTCTAATAGGAGAGGTTCCAACGGCAAGTGGTGCCAACGATTTTCACACACTTTGGTAAAACAAACCCCAAAGATGCAAAGGCCCCTCTTCTTTTTGAGATGGATGACGCGGTGGTCCAGAAGTGGATCCGAATCGATAAGATGTTTGTCGCTGGACTCCTACTAGACTCGAACGGGAAGACGGGCGACCCAACTAAACTAAAGCGGAAACCTCTGGTGCAGAACGACTTCAAGCCACTTTACAAAATGCGCGCTGAAGACCTAGACTACCTCGCAGACTTAGTGCTCGCAAAGAAGGTTTGTGTGAAGTCCTCCAAAGCGGCGAACCAAGGTACTATGAAAGGGCAGGCCGAGACTCTCGAAAACACGGCGAATAGGGAGAAGAGAATCCGGACAATGGAGAATGAACTGATGTTAAAATACAAGTCGCACCCCCTTCCCTTGAAGTCTGCTGACTTCCTCCCACATACAAATGAGCAGTGGGACGCATTTGCGGAAGAGAGGAATATTGGACGGGTCCAGCTCAAGTCTTGGGTGGACGCCGCGAATCACTCTGCCAAGGGTAAAGCTTGGCTTGAGGGTCGGCTGAAGGCGATTAACAAGGAGACCGACCCCACCTTAGACGTCCTTGTGTCTATTTGGAGTCAACACATCATAGAAGAAGTTGTCGGGGCCACACCCATCGATGACACGTCCCTGTTCGACTCCAAATACACCTGCAGGGTTATGCCAGATAGAGGGGGCGAGATCGCCCACGTACTTATCATGCCGGACATTCAGCAGTGGCGTAACGTCACTGACCCTCACTTTTACTTCTTTTTCCTCTATGGCGTGAAAGACGACAGATGCCGTGCTCAGGTCCTGGATGGGTTTGACTTCAAAACCATTTTCGACCATCTCGAAGTGGACACGAATGATGGGCAGACGAGGGTCAGATCACCGTCGGTTCTTATCACCGACGTCGCGAGATTCGTTGAATTGAAGAGGTACATCATGCTTCGGCAGAGGGAGTCCAAGGGCAAGGTGAAATTGTGGGCAACGCATGTGGTCTACTACTTCCCCCACCCAGGTAATGGATTTCCGACCCTAGTTATTGGGGTCGAGGAGACAGTATACTGTGTATTCCTGTATGAATATGATTCGAGCGAGACGCCTGCTTAGTCATTCAAGAGGCTCTTCAAAGGCCACCTCGACAAAATGTCGGCCTTCTTTTCAACCGCTCAACATCAAGAAACCATCCAATGCTGGAAGCAAACCAGTGTTCCGCAGCTGAGGATCTCAGTCCTTAATTTGTTGTTCACGGGGTTCATCAGAGAGGGTATGGTGGTCGTCAATGTTCATGGAGGACCACATTTAACATACCTCGGCTTGGTAAGCAAGACATCCTTCCCAAGCAATCCATTGTCAAAGATTTTTTGTCCAAATACAGTTATATGTTTTGGATGACGCCTTACTCAGGTTTCTTCTTTGCAGACTCACGACGCGTGGGTTCTCGAGATTGTGAACAGCGAAGATGCCAAAGTCAAGGCCGAATCCTGCGCAAAACAAATATTTAAGTACCACTTGAATATCTTAGCCGACGTTCCCAACGCCGTTGAGGAAGAAGCAAACGAGACTGACATCACTGAGTCGACCACAGGCGCTGGGGTTCAAACACGGTCAAGGTCGAGGATGAACTACACCGGCGAGGTATGATGCCTACGGAAACTACATGAGCCGGAGATCTCCGGCTGTTCATACGGATCGCATGCCCTCAATACTTCAAGACTCTTCTTAATCATTGCAATGTTCAAATTTAGTTCGCCCGGCAGACAATGACCATTTTGAACCGGAGATCTCCGGGTGTATGATGCCATTTCCTTCTATATTGCATCTTAAATTTTTCTACACTGACTTCGTCAATGTGACGCAGATGAATGATGACACAATGCTTGATGTTGATGTGCGATATGCTCCAAATTCAACAGCGGTTCCCAACCTTAAGGCTTAGACTAGAGTCCTTGGCCACAGCCGCGCGGATCATCGGTGCGGGCACCCCAAAGAACCCCATGGAGGGAATCGATGATGAACCACCTCATCCTATCAGGCATGCCTCGCCTAGTTCAACAAGTGACTCTATTCCGGACGCTAGACTGCGTACTTCTCAAAAGGAAATCGGTTCGCATTCGGATAGGCAACGTTCTCCTCCGCCAAATGTGCACGATGATACGGCAATGTCCGATCCCCTCAACTTCGAGGACACCCACAGAGCACCCGAAGATCTCCCGCTGGACGAAAATGTGATGACGCGTCCTGAATTGGAGGTTGTGTTCAAGAGTGCCGAGGACCTGACAATGCATGACACCGATCACACGATGGATGAGGCATCGGCGCAACAAACATTGCGTGAATTACATGCTATGAGCCCTCCGCGGAGCCACGGGCAGCTGCCTCAAAAAGAGAAGAAGAAGGCAACCGCGAAGAATCCTGTGGCGAAAGTTCCTCCTCCTCCGCCTCCAATTCGGACAAGGGCCCAAAAAGATAAGGTGAACAGTTACTTGTCCATCAAACCTTCTTGATTGTTCTCAGGACAGTTCACTCTACGGAGACCGTACTCTTACCACTTCATTACTGGTATTCAGGTGTCGGCAGGATCAACACAGTCGAAGGATGTTGGTGACAGAAACCCCACACAGACTGCTGAAGTTGCTGGTGTAGCTCAGACTTCTAGGGATACTCTACCTACTGTCCCAGGTGCGTAATATGTACATTCATACTTACGTGCCATCATCTATATAGTGCTCATTCTTCCACCAAGCATTTCAGGATTGTGACTGCGGAACACTTCTATATGTATAATTGCAATTTCTCTGTACTGAACAACTTCCTCATCTCAGTCTACGTACTTGTATTTTGGGTTCAGGTCTGAAGAAGTTTACTACGATCGTCCGAGAGCCTCCAACCAAGGATCATGTAACAACACAACGGGTTTATCATGTCGTGTTTGACTTAAATGGAGTTCTTGTACACAGGGGGAAATTTAAACACGGACAACCGAGAGACATCAAAGTAAGGCTTGGTTCCACTGAACTCCTGAACTTCGTGGGAGAGAAGGCTACTGTCTCATTTTGGAGCAGTGTGTTGGAAAAAAATATTCTGGATATTATCAAGGAGTTGCGCAAGAAAGGTGTTGCCATTCCGGAAGGCGTCAGAGTCCTGACGCAGGCCGATTGCACAAAAACATCATATATGCTCCCATCCCATCCAAAGAAGCCCATTTTCCTGAAGGACCTGACAGTTTATAATGCCAAGGCGTTGCCCAAGTCTCCCAAGGATGTCTTGCTTGTGGACGATACCCCACTAGAGAACGTCTTTAATGATCCCTTCAGCGCAATTCATCTGCAATCATGGACTGGGTTTTTGAAAGAAACCTTCTTGACCACCTTGTTTCTCCCATGGCTTGCCAGACTGCTAGCGTCAAATGAGGATGTTCCCGACTATGTTAGACGGAATCCATTGAAGTTTGCCAATGATCTAGTAGACAAAAATTCCCCTCTGGCCCGCTCCGTGGGAGAGGGCATAATTTCGGCGCCTTAGAACAATGAAATATACAGGATATTATAAACTCTATGCTTTGTAAATGTTAATTCAAGAATGTCTGTGGGATTTTGACCTTTCAATTTCGAAGATAAATGTTGTTGTCAGTAACGTTATTTGTTGAGGTCCTTCTTTTTATTAGTTATTGTTAGTGTCTCGCCCCCAAACTTCACCCTTCAGTATCTTTGAACACTATTGAGTATTCTCTTGACCATTTTGACTACGGAACGTCGGTCTGGGAGGGGCACCCGGAGATCTCCGGTCGAATTCCTGTCACTTGAATTCCTCCTACCATATTTTCTCTTCGTTTCAATGTTCAATTTCTAATTCTATGGTCGTGCCTTCTTATTTGCAGGTCATAATTATATCTCTCCGCGGTCCTCTCTGCTCGGACGAGGTCCTTGACTAGGTCAAATCCCGCTCCGCGCAGCTGCCTTCCTTTGATGATACGGCAGATGTTATTCGAATGCTACTGCGGTATTTCAATGTCGGGATCTCGTCTCCTATGCGTCCAGATAGGCTCATGGAGGCGGCCCAAGTGTTATTGCCCCCAGACGTCTTATCAGATATTATTTTTTTCTATGCCAGCAAACATACTCGAAGGCCTAGTTATGTTAGGTTTCTCCACATCTTTAGGAAGGCCTCATTTAATCCTAGAACAAGGCATTATTTGTGGCCTAAATGTGTTGTTGTTGCAAATCTAGATCCATTCAAGAATCCTAGAAAGGCTATAGTCCATTATCTAACATTTGGGAGACACCATACAAGACGAGTAGAGGGCATCTGTAAAGCACTTAAATTAGAATAGTTGAATCAATTCTCTGTAGATTACACGCGCCTCTTAGCAACGGCCACCCTTTACTTATTGTGTGACACTTTTTTATAATGAAATAGTTTAGTACAAAATTCTTACTCTAATTTCATCCGGAGATATCCGGTTGCATGTTCTATCAATTGCGAGTAATTTCTGTCCGTAGCTCTGTCCCATTTTTCCCTACCACATTTTTCCCAACCACACATTTGTGATGTACAGTGTGTCCATCAATTTCTGTTTTCAAGACTCAGTTCTTCTTCTGAAGCCCACTTTGATATTCACCCAGAGATATCTGCCTGCATGTTGCGGACTCACGTATTGTCGAAATTCAAATTTGGTTGCTCTAGCCATTTCTTCCTTCATAAGTGTCATTAGTGATGCATTTAATGCTTGAAAAGTACTCTAAACTCCTTGACTTTTATGCTTAACTATCTTTTATGAGGCACATCTCCGGATCTTTCTTTTAGTCCTTAGTCCAAAATTCACCTCATAGTCCAGAAATAGTTGAATTGGGCATATAAGCTTTATGGTTACACATTAGAGAAATTTGGGCTCCAGGAGAGGCTTTTTAAGGGACTTTCAAGCATGGTACTTTCGTAAATATTGGTGCTTGGGCAGCTGGAATTTAGCCAAGGCATGCTTGTGGCCGTCACCATCGTCCCAACAAAGGACCAGCCATGTAAGCAAAAGCGCATCATGAATTGAAAATAAACTTAAATGATGTGGCATGGTGCATGCCGATGTGGCACGTTCAAATAATTGTAGAAGACCAAGTAAATGATGATGGCATGGTCCAACTAACTTATTTTTTAATAAATGAATTGTCCTTCCATTCTAAGAAGAAACAATTTGGTATAACATGTACCAAGTAACCAAATTAGTAAAATATGGGGACAAGGTGTTAGCCAACCAATTAATTAGAACTATAAAATGCCAAGAAGGTGTGAGTGTACTAAGAAAGTATTAGTATAATATGCCAACAAGGCATTAGTGTACTAAGTAATTAACACTAAAATATGCCAACAAGGTATCTTTCTCAACAAGGTATTATAATATAGAATTTATTAGGGTTTTGCTACACTATTTGTCATAGGTCACATATAATTACTGCACTTAGATTTGTATATGTCACCAGGAATCACTTGTACTTTTTGCACCATAGGTTGGATTTCTAAAAAAATTATGTCTATAAAAGCTAATAAAAAGTTGCTCATTTAATAAAAACATCTCAGAAAATATTTCCTAAATTTGAGAACATGGTATCCTACCCAAACTCAAAATGTCCTCCAAGGAGACATTGGGCCTTCACAGGTTAAATTGAAATTACAAGAATCTAGGAATACTAGTGAAGGTGTTGTTTAGAGTTATGCAGTTTAGGAAATAAACGGCTATATATATTGAACTTGTTTTCATGACTTATTTATTGTAAACCATAATTCACTCTAAATTATATAATAGGTTCAATGGAATACTACCGTGTGACGCCATGTGGCATTTACATGAATAGCATTTACTCCTAAAGGACCAAGTGTACCTATATAGTACAAGTCTTTCCACTTTGACTATGACTATCTTTCACTCCGTATGGTAAATTTGTGCGACATCCTTTCATTTAAGCCCTAAAAGCCCAAATGTCCCAAAATGGGCTTTTTGAAGGTTCGGTCTAGTTCCTGTGTTGTCAATTTATACAATTCCTCATTGACATTCTTCTATAGACCGGCATAACTTAAATTGTGGTGGGAATACAGTTTTTTTTTAATCCGACATTTAAAGAAAACATTATGGGGTTTTGAATTTTGAATGGGGAGAGCAGGCACTTTGGGCAGCTCCAAAAACTTCCGCCAACACACTCTAACAATGGTGAGGTTTTCAATACTAGCAAGTAATAATATTTCTTTTCATACTTTCAAAAAACATTTCTTGTCTTTAGTGAAGAATAGCACAATAACCCAAGTCAAATATTTTCACACATTGTCACACATTGTTGGGCAAGGTACCAAAAAAGCTTCTTTTCTACATAAAACTTAGAGGTCTTCATATTTTTTACTTTCTATTTTTTCTACTACAAGATGTGTTGTAAACCTTCTTATTGACCATTTGGATTCTCATTCTTAAACATGTTTCGTTGACAAAAAAATTAAAGCCAAATTAGTGATTTTTGGACCACCATTCCTTTACAATTGTTTTGAATATGCTACATTCCTCCTCTTTTGTGCACCTCCTCCACTGGCATAGACATCCTTGTCACAACAAAGCAAGGTGTCTCCTAGTTTCTACAACAAATTAGTAAGACGTCTTTCTAGTGATTGAAGCAAAGCAAGGCATTAGTATCTAATAGCGTCTACCTTTGATAAGAGGAAGTAGTTCCACTGCTAAACTATATCATGTGGACATAGATTTAGTGGGGGAATGAACACACATTCACTTCATACCGGCTCGTTTGGAGACCAAAGTTCTTCTTCTTAAGCTTTATGGAGCATATAATGCATACACTTTGATTCGGCTTGTAATGCATGGAATATAGAGCTTTGTCAACTATTGGGCCAAATCTAAAATAAACATTTCAAAACAAGTAAATAAACATGTGATAATTGAATGCCATTGAATTTTCATAAACATTTTGTTAAACAACGAGTTATCAACAATCAATTTCAATTGAAGTTTGCAACATCACGGACCCATTTCTAGTATGGCATTTCTAAACATGACAACGACTTTTATGCATGATATTTATTCATTGTCTTTTTGACACACATTGAACTATTTCTTGGCTAATGACATGGAAAAATGGTGGATGTGGAATTAATGATCTTATATGTGATTGAGAAGATATTGCTTAGAGATGTATGAAGCGAATAGATGGTAGATAAGGAATTTATAATGTTGGATGTGATTGAATAGTCATAGCTTCTAGATACATTGAGGTAGACTAGCTGATGGTACAGTTGTCTACATAGACAGACAAGACCCTTGAGTTAGATACGTTGGGCTAGATACGTGAAGTGAACAAATGGTAGATCTAGAATTTATGATGTTGGATGTGATTGAATAATCATTGCTTCTAGATACGTTGAGGTACACTAGCAGATGGTCAAGTTTTCTACATTGACATACGAGATGCTTGAGTTAGATACATTGAACTAGACTACGTTAAGTTACAGACATGAAGTAGATAAATGGTAGATTTGGAATTTATGATATCGAATGTGATTGAGTCAACATAGCTTCTAGGTACATTGAGGTAGACTAGCTGATGGTTGAGTTGTCTACCTAAACAAAAGATACCCTTGAGTTAGATAGGTTGAGTTAGACACGCGAAGAAGGCGATCTCGTGTTCGCCCCTGCAATGCCAAGCCGCGTTGAGTGAGATCATGACGTTCCGGTGCTCGATGGAAGTCTGCGACACTGGCTTCTCCTGCTGCGGGCCGGGTACAGTGCTAGTGTTAGATCATGATGTTGTATCATAGGTTTGGGCCGTGGCAGTTGTGACCTGTATCGCCACATACGTATTGTGAGATATTTGTTTGCTATAGTTCTATCTGTGTCTTACATCCCAGTCATCACGCAGCTTGGACTTGCACAGCTTGTGAGGCTTGCGAGAGTTGTTGCCACAGACGTATGATTGAGGAGCAGAATAAAACGCTTAGCTAGGCAGCTCGTGGTCCTGGGATAATAGTGCGACGATACTAGCACGTAGATAGGAGCAGCAGCTAGCTGAACCTTGAAGCAAGTGGATTCCGTGTGAATCTCCAACGTACTGGTGTGCTAAGAATAATTATTCCGTGTTGTACTTGTGGTGAAATAAAGGGGTACATATAACCTCGTTATTGTAAATTGACGTGGTGCAATTTGCGTCATTTTGAGCTTATTCGAGTCAGGTGTACTGTGCATGTGGGAGCGACCATGAGGCAACTTCACCGAATCTGCTCATGTGATTCCCATGTGATAAATCAGTGCCTGGATGTTCGGATTGAACCTTGTACTCTGGCCCGTATGCTCGCTATGAAGGGCGTTCTGGAATTAGTAGAGTCCGCACGAGAATCTCAACATGGCAGCATATGTATCCTTTCGTTCCATGGATTTTGTGCCTCACACGCGGGGAATTGACAGCAGTAGATGATACTGCTTGTGCTGGTAGAATATGATATCATCTTCTGAATTATAACTGTAACTGTTCGAACGTTACATGGTTGTACAGCAAGTGTTTGTGGGCTCGATGGCAAATTAGCTGTGATGATCCACTACAAGTTGCATTCATCTGAGAGCAAGCTCCTCTTTGCAGTTGGTCTCAAACCGACCTGAAGCTATTTCGGACATGATCTCGTACGGTTTTGTCTACACTAGTTGTTGATCAAAGTATCTGTTCCGGTACGCATCCCTTCCCCAGGTTTGCAACCGGCGTAGCAGTCACCCATAATTGAATCACGACCGCCTGGCCTGGAGCCTCACTTGGATCTTGTGCCGAATTCAAAATATGGAAAGGAAGCCTCATCTCGATCAGCATGCATAACTCTGGCGAACGAAGAAGCGCTTCCAGTCATGCACATCGGCTTTCTTGGTTGAAACCAACTCATGTGTCGATCCAGAGGTGGCGCATCAGCGAACGATCTTGTTCTTCGTCAAGAGCCTGGCGCCACCAGAACTCTTGACTTCCGGCGTCGAGCTCGTGTGTCTAGCGAGACATTCTTTTTACGATTGGACATACATTGTGAACCGTCGACTGTTGGATCGGCAAAAGACCAAAAGTTGAAACGTCTGGAAGTGGGCTTTTGCATACCTTGCCCACGTTCCCATGGTTGCAATCTATAAGTACAATTGTTGAAATTGTGTGGAAAGATGCAAGAAGACAAGAGGCACATGGAAATATAATTCTTATCCTCATTGGGCCTACAGAGAAAAGTTGGGTCATCTAATGGAAATAGTTTTCATGAGTGGGCATGTCCGACATCTCCAAATTTAGCTTTTGCTATCACGTGACTCTATCAAATGCAAGATTTTTCAATACTAGCGAGTAATATTATTTCCTAAATTCATATTTTCAAGAAGAATTTCTTGTCTCTAGTGGAAAGTAGCAGATTAACTTAAGCCAAACATCTTCATACATTGTCTCACATTGTCGTAGGGCGTTATACCTATTGCATGTCCATTAGGACAACCCTATGCTAGTTGTGAGTGATGAAAAGCACAATTAAAGAATGTTGTGTTCAAATATTCAAATCATCAATTTATGGTATTATGGTAGGTTTTGAGCATTTGAGTTCATTTTCATGGTGTTCCAATGCCATGTGGAATATATCCAAACACATGTATTAACTCTAATGAGAATTCTTCTATGTCCAAGTCCTATATTAGAATACCTTTTGATAGGTCCAAATTTATCTATATGGTGCCTTCTAGAGCTCTGTTGATGTTAGAGAATATTTCCAAAAACATATGTATTTTACAAATTAAAAACATTGTTTTCCTTGTTGTCTCAACCACCACATGATAACCCCTAAAGGACCAAGTGTCAAAAATGGGCTTTTTGAAAGTTTAATCAAGTTCCTATGGTGTCAATTTCCAACATTCCACTTTGAAATCTACACTGTAGAAGGACATTTCTAAGATTTAAATGGTAGAACAATTTTTTTCTAAATCCGCCATACAATGAAAAAGTTATAGGGTTTTGAATTTCAAATGGGGAGAGCGGGCACTTCGGGCACCTCCAAAAAGTTTTGCTAGGACACTCTATTGAATATGAGATTCTCAATACTAGCTAGTCACATTTTTTCCCTTCATGTTGTCAAAAAAAAATTATTGTCTTTAGTGAAAAATAGCATATTAACCCAAGTCAAACACTTTCACACATTGTCACACATTGTCGGGCAAGGTACCAAAAAAACTTCTTCTTTTGCACATAAAACTTAGAGAACTTCATATTTTTATTTTTATTTTTGTTCCACTTACCTCCTACAAGACAAAAAAAATAGGCCCGGATTATGTCCACATGTTCGTACGAAGATCTTCTCCATTGCTTCTACGTCGGCTTCCGCATTACCTCACTAGCTTCACACCTTCAGGACCTTGACATATCCTCCTTCTTAAAATGTAGTGAGTACTAGTATAGAGTATGAAATGCACAACATTAAAACTTCATATCACAACCACGATATCACGAGTACAATAGTTATCATGGTGACCTACATTAACTCAAACCTTGAAAATGACAAAGTTTCACTATTGGGCTCCAAAGTGGCTACAAAGCTTGCAAGAGAGAATGACCTAAACCTCAACCCTCTCTCCAACCTACCTTGGTTCCCAGCTATAGTGGTGGCCACCGCCTACTGTGCAGACTAAAAAAAACCCTGAGACAACCATGTGGTGCATGGGGGCTGGGAGCCCGAGAAAAGTAAATCTTTTTCACTAATAGAAAGGGTGACATCAAGTCTTGAATTAGCCACATCAATAAAGGGCCACCATTTAGAGCCTTGATCATATCTTACCAGTAACATGTGTCAATATCATATGTGAAGGTCTAATTCTGTACTTCACTTCCAAAGTAAAATTAAAAAAATTAAGCGGTGGTTCAGCAACTCCCAGAAGTCTCTACACTTTTGGTACTTCCAGCCGTCAAACTGTTGATATTTCGTCTCTTCCTATTTGTGGAATGTGAGATAAAATCCGCAATTCAAAAGAGCAAAAACTTCCGGCACATATTTTTAGGTGAACCTTGATGGATTTGCTTCAAGAGTTGCATGATTGGTAATTGAGTTTGAACAGACTTCAGTGTTGTTTAGTCTTGATGTTTATTTTCTCTTTCATTTTTTTATACATATTTGAATTATATTCATTTCTCTGTATTGTAAGTCCATTGGATTTTTTAACCCTATAATTGTCTTCTTTATTTTAATTAATTGAGTTTTAAAATTTGAAACAAAAGCACCTATAATTTTTTTAATTTGGATAATTGTAAAATGAATTTTTTAAAAATTATTTAGGACAAGTCTCTTGAAATTCTCAAAAAAATTGGACACTTTCCATTTTGAATTAATTATGTACCAACTAGATAGACACGTATAATAACCTCCTTATGTTTATGTTTACTGGGTAGTAACGGATGCAAACAAGGTACTAGTGCCTACCAAGGTTGAACACCTAGGAGGCTCAATTCCTACTGATGGCACTGACCTAAGCCAATATTGTGGCTCCATTTAATGAAAATCACTTGGAATAGGAATGGAGATTCACATGTTCATAGTGAAATCCGTAATTTTGTGGCCGTGTCTCAGCTGGTACTCGTACTCCATGGGAGACTTTATCCAAACCCTAAAAGACTTTATCATGGCCACCAAAGTTTTCTTGTTATCCTCTCATCATTACTTTGCATGATTTTTAAATTTTTTTTTAACACAAGCAAAGGAAGTCTTTACTGCAAGGGAAGAAAAAAAGGCAAGTCCCAGCCAGGGCTGCCGAGGTCGGGACAAAGCCCGGGCCAAGTCAGTGGTTAGAGTGAAACAAGAGGTAAGAGTGGGTCCTAATACTATCCCTACTACTAGCACATGATTCCCTAGTTGGTTTCGGCATTGTCAAGGTGATATTTTTTGAGGTGGAATCCAGAGTTGACATGAAACAAAAGTTTTTTTTGGGATGAAGAATCCTAAAAGTATTCCAATTCCAGAAAAACATTTACACTAGACAAGGTGGTGTAATATTTGATGTAGGAGAAAGAGGAATTTAGTGAAGCAGAGAAGGCTAGATTTATTTCTTGAAATCCCTTACAGTCATCTGAAGTAGTTTCTTGAATACAGTTCTAAGAAGTTCCATCATGGTAAACTATTGGTGACAAATTGGTACTCTTGCCACTGCATAGTCAATTGATTGGCAAAAGAATCCTTTTCCTTCATTCACTCAATATTGTACTCTAGCAAAATAATAATAATAATAAATAGTAAATAATAATAAATAAAAATAAATACTAAGAATACAAATAAATAGAGAATTATAGTAGCAATTGGAAGAAAAAAAGTACCTCATACCTCACTCCTACAAACAAGTTGGGTAACTTATATATCTCCTAAATGAAAAAGGTCCAGAGGCAGGCTTTCACAAATTTCAGGCACGTTCTCATGGTTAGAATTTATACTTCCAATTCTTGATCCTTTCTCTAGTGGACATTGATTTAGGGGTGGAACAAATAGACACTCTATTCACACCAGTCTCTAAAGAAAGATTGGAGTTGTTGTTGTTGTTGTTGTTGTTCTTCTTCTTCTTGCAATTCTTGAAATTGTGTACAAAGGTGCAAGAAGACAAGACATATGTGGGAGTATGATTTTTATTTTCATTGGACGTTTAGAAAGAAGTTATGCCATCGTAATTGTTGAGTAAAGGAAAAATTGTTGAGTGGAGGCAAGTCGGGATTCTAAAAGCCCTTGCTATGAGACTCTTTTGAATGTGAGATTTTCAATACTAGCAAGCAATAATATCTCCTTTCATATTGTGAAGAATAATTTATTCCCTTTTGTGAAAAAATGGGTATTACCTTAAGTCAAATATCTTCACTAATTGTCACACATTTTCACGCAAGGTAGCATAAAAACTTCTTCTTTTCTACAAAAACTTTGAGATCTCCACCTTTTTCACTTTCTTTTTTTCTATCTTAAGAAGTGTTGTAAACCTTCTTATTGACCAATTGGATTATCAATCTAAAACATATTAAGTTGACAAAAAATTTAAATATGAATTGGCAATTTTTTATTTTTAATTCTTGATTTTCAATTGAGATCCTACACTTAAAACTAGATATGAAAGTTCCAATTTCCTTGCTTACTCATTGAACTAGAATCAAGAGTCTTGGAATGCTTTTTGTGTTAAATCCTCAAAGAAATGCAGGAGTTAGAGGACAAACCCCCTTAGTTCATGTTTTCAAAGATCAATACCATCAGAATAAGATACACTTGTAAGTTGTAACATCCGATATCCTTCCATCACTTGCCCCATTTGTAACTCATTGGACCCAAATACATGGCTACACATATTACTCACTTGCAGACAACAACACATACATTCACTTCATGTTAAAAGGCATAATAAAGCAGTATGGAAAATTAGGAAACTACTAGTCTCTTCCAAAAAATCCAGATGCTATATACTCATGAATGTTGGTACTTTCAACAACAATCTCCAAGAAAATACCGTCCCTAATTGGTTATTGCCTTGTACATGTGGTACCCAAAGATGCCACTGTAACTCCAGATTTAGACCTGATATACTCTCTGTCAAAGGACTACCTTACCCAAATGAACCACCTGTAAATGTTGAACAAAATCTCACCATACAATTTATTGAATTCACATACTGTAATGATAGATTCTCTCCAGAAACCTTAGAAGCAAAAATCAACACATACAGACCATTAACTGGAAGTATCACTGCTAGAGGCTGGAAAGTTGACCCCCTTATTGTCATTACAGCTCGTGCTAGAGGAGCTATGCAGATCCCATCAATGAAACTACTTGAAGACAAATTTAAAATACCTAAAACTACCATACAAAATACCTTTAAAAACACTAATATCATTGCTATCCAATACGCTATGCATATCCTCCTCCACAAAAGAAAACTAGAAAACCACCAATCCCTGCATCAATTGCAAGATCCACCCTAATTGTAAATAAAAAGTTGTTAGTAGCTAGAGCTACTTTATTTTTGTTAGCAAATACTAGCATTGTCTCAAGACACGCATGTGGTGGGCTGTTGGTTGACACAACTCTTTTTCCTGCCTGCAATTGCTCACTTAGCAGTACCAAGCCACTACATGCCCCACATCTACTCAAACAAGCCCATCAAGGTTCGAACCCGGACCAGTTATATGAGGCAAACACTCCCTTCAACCAGCAAAGAGCTCGTGACTTGGCGATCACCAAACTAAAAAAACACCCTATTTCACTACAAAACTCCGATATCTTACCTTATTCAGACTCTAACCACTCATGGTCTTTGTTATTAGTCACTAGATACTAAAGTGTCTACTCTCAAATGGGGGAAGTAGTTCTATCCTTCTATTCCTATGTCCCCTGGACTTAGGTCTAGAGGTGGAATGAAGAGACACTTTACTCACGCCGGCCTCCTTCAGAGATCGGAGTTACTCTTCTTTGTAACATCCTATCTTTAACTTCTTAATTTCTGCTTAAAGAATGGAAATTATTGGTGGTTGGTGAAACAAATTCAATATGTTATTCTTGCCATAGGGTCCAACTTAAAAAAAGCACTCGTTCATTCATAGTACAGTGGTGCAGGTTATTACCGTTCACGATATAGCTGTAATTTTATTTTTTTAAATGCCCTAAATATTTGTGATCTTATTTTGTGGAATTATGATTTCCCACAGATCTAAATTTCTCCACTTTGAAAGATGGCTATCCCAATTTTGACTAATCTTAATATAAAAGGGCTGATAGTCTTAACTAATTTTTTCATTTCCGTTATCTCATGTTTTTTTGGACAAATGGTGGTATTTCTCAGCAATGTATCCCCTAAATATCCTCGACAATTTCGTACTAAAAACACTTCAAAAACATTAATTATAGTGCAATGAGTAAAGAAGGAAACAAAAAATTGTATTTCTAGTTTTAACTATAGGATCTCATTTAACACTTTATACATAAGATACTCATAAAATTCCATGAATATTGATCGCATGGATTCAAAGATTATAGTGTTTGAAGTAGGAAAATGGTTCATTTTAATCCCTTTGTTGAGTGGATAAGCAGACTTTGACTTCACTTGGTCTCAAAATTTTGCACTCTACAAGGTCTAAATTGTAGATCATCATACTGATCACAATATTGACTCCTTGTATACCAATTTTTAAGGGAGAGAACTCATGGGGGCGTATTCATAAAAATTTTGCAAGGTGTGGAGGTTCTAAAAGTCTCAATTCACATTTTATTTTATTGGGAACAAAACATGATTAGAATGGTAATCCAAATGGTGGATAAGAGGTTTACACCGTGACATCATTTAATAGAAAAAGGGACTTTTTTTGAAGATCTAAAAGTTTTTTGTGGTGAAGAAGAAGTTTTTTTGGTTCCTTACCCCACAATGTGTGGCAATGTGTGAAAATCTTTGAGGCTTTGGATAAAATGCATTTTTTCACTAAAAAAACAAATGGTTTTTGACAATATGAAAGGAAATATTATTACTTCCTACTATTGAGAATGTTAAATTTACTAGAGTGTCTTAGCAAAACCTTTTGGAGTTGCCCGACTTGCCTACACTCCACAATATTTTCTTTAATCCCTAAAGGCCCTTGGGCCCTAGGATCTATTAGCAAATTGCAATGTCAATCATTCCACCAATTCAATAATGTAATTCTCTTCAATTATGTACCCTTAAAATAGATATGTTTCAAATAAGGGACACTTTCACATCAAAAGTGAATTATCGGACATAAGCATGCTACGATACCCCACTTTTACAAAAATCTTCAATCCAAAAGGGTAAGTCTTGCTAATATTTTGTACATTTTTAATATTCTATAGTGTAAAATATGTGCGTTTATATACGGTTCTCCACAGACGTTTGTAGGTTAAGCACAAGTGCTTTCTGAGGAGACACCTACAAGTGCCAGGTGGACATGTACCCTAGGTTGGATTTGACATTCTTGTACCAAAGAATAATTTATATCTAAAATAGAACTTTGGCAAAATTCTAGACATGTGATAAAATCTTGAACCAACCTAATGTCTACAGTTTGGACAGGATTCCAGTTGCCATATGATGTCCAAGTCTGTAATTAGTTCTCCAAGAAATTATCATGAGCCTTGTTACCTATCTTGGTTAGGCATGAACTCATACTTCTGAGGATGACATACTTTTTGGGTTAACCTCTAAGGGACCAAGTGTCCAGAAATGGCAATTTGGAGGTTTGGACAGGCTCTTATGGTGTCAATTTATAACATTTTTCTTCAAATTTTTTTATTGTAATTGGCATTACTACTACCTCAATGGGAGAACAATTTTTACTCCCTCGTACCTTCTGCCTTCTAGAATCTCTGTAAAAAATTTCAAGAATTGCAAATAGAAATTGCAAAACCATGGGAACTTGCCCACAGTTGCAAAGGCCCACCTTGGAACGTTTTTCTTTTATGGGTAAAGGCTACTCCAGTAGGTGTAGTTATGAGGAGGACGAAGGATACAAGGCGTACCATTGGCTGCTTCACGCTGTCCAAATTCTCACTCCATTTTAAGCTCCTTTCATCCAATCACGTCCACCATGCAAATCAGGTGTGAGTTCGCTGAGGCAGTCTATTGTATGATCTCTTTACAGCTGGTACCCGAACCACTGAGTTAACAAGTTACTATTCCCGGGTTGGGATTGTGAGCACATTGGTAGCTGGATTTGGAGGCAGGCTTGCAATTATAGAACTTTCAAATCATCATGATTCAGACTCTTCGCAGAAGAAATACTACTCCTGTAGCTTGTTCGAAAAGAGGAGATTGGGCCCATCTGTGATTCCCATCTCTGTGACGGAGCTCCTCCTCTCTAACGAGGTCTGTGTAATGGAGCTCCTCCTCTCTAACGAGGTCTGTGTAATGGAGCTCCTCCTCTCTAACGAGGTCTGTGTAATGGAGCTCCTCCTCTCTAACGCAGCTCTCCTCTCGCGCTTAGCCACCATTCACCGTCATCTCTCTAGTATCCAATGAAGCCGTGAAGCAACCAACTTTTCTCCTCTCTTGTGTAGCTCTCTTCTGTTGAAAATACTACGCTCCTTGATGTGCCGCCCTCTCTTCAACTGTACACTCATTGGCTAGTAACTGTTCAATCCATTAGTTTATTCTTTCATTAGTCAGCTCACGCTTTTCATCCTCAGAACCTCATGTACTCATGTATATATTCGGGCTTATGCCTCATCTGTAAAGTAGTGCGTAGTGGCGCAACTCTTCAGCTTCTTCCAACATGGTATCAGAGCGAGCTTAGTTAAGACTGAAGTAGGATTATCTTCAGAGAGGGAGAGAGGGTCAAGTCCTATCGGAAGGCAATGCCGCCGAAGTTGATAGTAGAGCTGTCGAGAGTGCTAGAAGTGTCATCAAGTCGAACAGTGAAAGAAGAGTCGCCCTCTCCAGAGTCAAGGTTGGTCTCTCAACCGAAACAGATAGAGAGTGCATTCAAAATGACGGAGAATATAGTAAGGGAGGGAGACAAGCTGATAGGCATAGAAAATTACTTTGTCTGGAGCTTGAAACTGTGGAGCATTCTTAGAGGGGAGAGCCTGTGGTACTACACCGAAGAGAAGAGGTCACCAACCGCCTTTCCTCTAGTTGTCAATGGAGAAGAGATCGGTGAGGCATTGTTTGAGAAGCGAAAGGCTGTCGCGTGTCATATGTTGCTCATGTGAGTCTCGGATAGCTTGGTCAACCTTGTTGCAAAACATTTAGATCCCAGTGACGCTTGGAACGCGTTAAAAGAACGATTTGCATCAAATGACCAGTCACACATTCTAACCCTGACAGCACAGCTCCAGACCTTGAAGATGTCAGAAGGAAGCAAGGTGGAGGATTTTCTTAGTAAAGCTGACAAGTTGAAGAACCGACTCGCAAGCATGGGAGAGGATGTGAATGACCAGCAGCTCAACCGGATTGTTTTCAATGGGTTGCCACGGTCATTCGACAGCACAGTACAGACGCTCTCGCATTTGGATCCAGACATGTCGTTTGACAAACTGAGTGCAAAGATACTCACAGAGCAGTATCGACGCCAACATCGGACTGCTCTTCATGGCGAAGACGAAGCCTTGTCATCAACTCATAAGAATCAAAATGGTTCAAGTCAGCCTCAGCGAGGCCGAGGTCGCGGACGATGGGGAAGCGGACCATCGTGGTGGTATAGACCACCGGGCTCACCATGGGGACAACGCCAGCCGCCTCCAAATCGTGGCCACGCAAGTGGCAGAGGCCCTACTTGGAGACCTAGCGTACCTGGGTAGCGTGGACGACAACAGCGGCCACCGCGTATCTACTACACATGTGGCAAGCCAGGCCATCTTGCGAGAGACTGTCGAAGTTCACAAGCGGCACCTAACACCAACGAATATGCATACTCGGCCGAAGTCTTCAACACATATCTAGATGAACAATACGGTCAGTACTACTATGACCCCTACTACTACTATGGTAATTCAAATCCCTGGGATGTTGATAGTGGAGCGTCATCTCATGTAGCATCAGATGCCAGAAAGTTAGATTATGCGCCTAGTCCAGCTTTCTCTCACAATGACATTAAAACTGGCGGAGGGGAGTCCCACGCCGTGCATGGTACTGGCACATCTACTCTCCGTAGTTCTATTGGAGAAATAAAGTTGGAGAATGTTCGTTACGTGCCTACTCTCAAGAAGAACCTAGCATCTGTCGGATCAATTACCGATTCCGGTCATACAGTGTTGTTTACGAAAACTCATTGTTGGATTTATAAGAACCAAAACATAGCTGCAGTGGGACATCGAGACCATACAAACGGTTTGTATTTTCTTCAGGAAACTCCTCAAGTTTTATCAGTAGAGGTCAGTGATGCTGCCGAACTATGGCATCGTAGGATGGGCCACTTGAGCTATTCGGGTCTTAGTTTCCTCTCAAAATCTAGTCACATTGAAGGTCTTCCTCACATCAATGTGAGTACGCGCGTGTGTACATGTTGCCTAGCAAGCAAACATCATAGGGAGAGATTCCCTCCCAAATCAGAGACCCGGGCCAAAACTCCAGGAACAAGAGTTCACACAGATGTAATAGGACCTCTCCAGCGACCTTCTCTAGGAGGCTCGCGCTTCATACTAGTGTTCACTGACGATTTCTCGAGGAAAAGTTGGACCTATTTTATGCGTCACAAAAGTGAGACATATAAATACTTCTCCCACTTCAAGGCCAAGCTGGAAGCAGAAACTGGCAATCAGTTAATAGCATTGCGCTTTGACAGGGGCGGGGAGTATTTATCAGATGAATTCAAGAACTTTTGTTTACAGCTCGGAATTGAACGTGAGCTAACTCAAGCGAAAACTCCACAGTAGAATGGCGTCTCCGAAAGACGAAACATAACCATTATGGAGCGAGCTTGTAGTATTGCTGCAGACAGCCGACTTCCAACCTTCCTGTGGCCTGAGGCAGTGGCAATAGCGATCTTCTTGATCAACCGCAGCCCCACGCGATCGAATTATGGGATTCCACCAGAATCCAGTTACTCAGGTACACCTGTCAACCTCAAAAATTTACGAATATTTGGTTGTATGGCTTACGTTCATATACCAGATAGTGAGAGACAAAAACTAGACAAAAAAAGTCATATGTGCATGTTCGTTGGATACGATCAAGAGTCAAAAGCATACAGGCTTTATGATCATGTTAAGCGGAAAATTATTATTAGTAGGGATGTGGTGTTTGATGAGAGCCTAGTGGGATTCAACCACTTGAAAACAGAACCCTCAATTTATCCACCTAGCTTTAGTTGCAGCATCCCACTGTCAACCACAGATTTAGTGACACATCACGGCAAGGCACCAAACTTAGAGGAGAGATATCAGGAAAGGAGTGAACAAGCGCAAGAAACTCCGTGTGGTTCGGCACCAACATCACATGATCTACCTTCTTACCTATCACATGATGACTCCACCTGGAGCCCACGCCAAGTTGCGGAACCTCTTTCAGCATGCTTTTCGCCCCAACTTATCGTTAGTGACTCGGCAGGCCATCACATGAGCTTGGTAATAGGAGAAACAAACCCTATTCCCGTGAACACCACTGTGGACCAAGAAGCGGCCGCTGGGCGGCCTATTGCTGTACCAACAAACACCGAACAACCGCCGTGCACTGCAACAAGCACTCAACGAATACGGACATCAACATCAACAAAAAGTTCCCGGTACCCTACTCGAGAGAGACGACCATCACAACGCCTATATGATCACTGGGCCTTAAACTCGGAAAACTCAGAAGAACCTAGACACTTCAACGAGGCATTCCAACACCCAGGATGGCGCCAAGCTATTGACAGCGAGATTAGTTCAATTTTACGTAATCGCACCTGGGACATAATAGACAGGCCACATGAACGCACGCCAATCACGGCGAAATGGATATTTAAGGATAAGCAAGCAGGTGAAAATACTAAACTAAAGCTCGAGTTGTTGCAAGAGGGTTTTCAGCAGAAGGAGGGGATTGATTATGATGACATTTTTGCACCAGTTGTAAGGTGGTCAACTATCCGGATCATACTTGCACTAGCTGCACAGAACAACTCGGATCTCCATCAGATGGACGTCAAGACTACCTTTTTAAATGGAACCTTGGATGAAGATGTATTGATGGAAATTCCTGAAGGATTCCCTAAGTCAGGTAACCCAGCCAAAATATGTAGAGTAAGACAAGCACTATATGGTTTGAAACAAGCTCCACGGGCGTGGTATGCAAGGATAGATGCGTGGTTGATTTCACAGGGATTGACGCGCAATAAATTTGACCCAAACCTTTACTATTACACAGAAAACGGGAAACGTGTATTCATCTTACTGTACGTAGATGACTTGTTAATCACTGGTGATGACAAGACTAGAATAAAGACTCTCAAAGCAGCGCTACAGAAAGAATTTGAGATGACAGACTTGAATGGCGCACACATTTACTTGGGAGCCGAGATCCGACGCTTGCGGGAGGGCATCCTCCTAACCCAAACGGCGTACATCAAAAGACTGTTGCAAAAGTTTGGTATGGAAAACTGCAACCACAGTTTGTTGCCGATGGACCCGCACATGCAACTACAAAAATCAATGGGCACTGAAACAGTTAACGCAGAATTGTATAGGTCCCTAGTCGAAAGCCTGATCTATCTTACAAACACACGTTCGGATATTAGCTTTGCAGTTGGATGTGTGGCACGGTACATGGCACAACCCGACTCTGCTCATCTACAGGCTGCTAAGCGAATCCTTCGATATCTTAAGGGGACAATGCATCACGGACTCCTACTCTCCGCAAACGCTTGTGAGCAATATCATACTTTCGTAGATGCGGATTGGGGGAGGGATCTGGACACACGGCGATCCACCTCCGGAATTTTGCATAAGCTAGGTGACTCATGTGTATTTTGGTCCAGTAAATTACAACCGACTGTCTCATTATCCAGCACTGAAGTCGAGTACCAAGTTCTAACTGACGCCTCCAAAGATGTTATATATTTTCGTAGACTTTTGGAAGAAATCGGCGTTCAGATGATTGATGCAACACAGATTTTCAACGATAACCAATCTTGTATTAAACTTGTGTAGAACCCTGTGTTGCACGCACGTACAAAGCATATCGGCATTCAAGCTCACTTCATCCGAGAGGCCTCAGATCACGGCTATACTAGGGTTAACTTCACTCCAACCTCTATGCAACAAGCGGACTTCCTCACAAAGCCACTTCCTTATCCTAAGTTCTCGCAGGACAGGGAGGTTGCTGGAGTTATCGACCTACCACACTGAAGATGTGACCTTACCCATTCCGGCGTATAATAACTGTCTATCCAAAGCGCCTTGCGAGTCATCATGTTCTTAAAATCTGGCTAACGCGGGTTGGTTTTCTTCAACCGATTGTCCCACCACTCGTGCGGGTTATCAAAATACTGCTCCCAGCTTCTCTCTATGGACTCCACCTTCGTTGCGAATTGCTTTGTTGAAGAAACCCTACCAGGCGATATCACCGAGACCTGCACTTCAGACTCTTCCAATTCCCGGCTTGAGGCAGTAACCCAGAAAAACAACGTGTCCAACACCATCTCACAGAACCGCCGCAGCACGACCAACAACAGGAAGGCGCACAACATCAAGATCTCGACCTAGCACACACAACATACACACTGCCTGAATCACCACCAATTGTGCTCAAGGTTTGTTCACAAAACAACCGTACTTACCACCGACATACGATCCAACTGCTCTTTCCATTGTGCTGCAACGGCCGGCGGAACCCCCCTGAACCTCGACATCGTGTCTCGGGAACTTTTATCGGACGTCTTCGGAGCGAGGGAGGGTGTTGGAAATACTACGCTCCTTGACGTGCCGCCCTCTCTTCAACTGTACACTCATTCGCTAGTAACTGTTCAATCCATTAGCTTATTCTTTCATTAGTCAGCTCACGCTTTTCATCCACAAAACCTCATGTAGTCATGTATATATTCGGGCTTATGCCTCATCTGTAAAGTAGTGCGCAGTGGCGCAACTCTTCAGCTTCTTCCAACATCTTCTAGAGTGCAGATCTCCTCCTCTCTTGCACGTAGTTCTTCTCTCTCGCATGCAACTTTCCTCTTCATGGTGGCGTCGTTGGGTGCAAGATATGCAAGCTCTACGTTCTATTTGGTGAAGCTACGGTTGCTTCGAAGTTGGAGTTCAGAGCAAAAGCACTTCAAGGCTGGAGCAAACTTCACCTTGAAAGTGCGGTTCAATCCACAAACGTGAAAAGCGTGCTCCGAGGGGAGGCCTTCGCAACCTGTTGGCTCCATTCGGTTGTGGTAACTGGATCTCGGTCAAGACGACAATTCTAAAGCTTTTCCAGTCCAGGCTTCGAGTGACAACGCCCGTCTCCAAAATGTGTACTGTAAGGATATTTTGGGGGTGCTCTACGTAGGTTCTACTTTTGTTCACTTAACATGGTTGCAGATCTTGATTTTTAGAAATTAAGAACATGATGCTCTATGATTCCGTTTGTAATTTCTCAATACCTTATTTGTGAGGCTGCTGCTACTGGTTACTTTTCATGCCAAGTACGTGCTTCGTTTTTGAAATAATCCTGGATTTGAAATGAAACGATGTACACAGTACAGAGCTTGCCCGGTTCTGAAAGCTTTTCTCTGACCGCAGATCCTTCAGGAGAGCACAAGGGAAGACCTTCCTCCGCAGGTGACATCGAGGAATCTATTGATACAACCGTTGCGTTTCGTTCCATTACTGTGACTCTTGATGGGAATCACTTGGCAGCTAGAGACAGCAGTGGAAATCTTTGTATTTTTGACCTCAACAATTTTTCTTTACACAGTTTCCAGGTAAATGCAAACCGGTTCTTGGATGTTTAACGAGGTTTTTCAGCTAGACTGCTCGTTTTTAGAATCTCAACTACAGCAATTGGGTACAATAAATAAAAAGATGAACAATGTTGCTTGTTTCAGCATAATCATTTCCTTCAGTATGGTAACCTCAATCTGGTTGATGCATTTCTGCTTTTTCAGAGAGAACTAAAACTGCATTTCAATACTCCTGTAGAAAACTGCTGTAATCTGATCAGGTTTTAATGGATGATATCCGTTCATGCAATAATTCTGTCCAATGAACTCTGTCGGTCTAGGGTTTTCAGTTCTAGTATATACCTTCCACGGGTACCCAGTTAGGATATCTTGCATAGTTGTTCTTAGTGTGTAGAGAGAGTGATAGAGGATTAGCTAGCGATGAGTCTGTAGCCTGTATGGTTGCGGAGCTTAGGCGGAGCAACCGGATTCCTTTCTTAGTTAGAAGACATTATGTAGTGCTCATTTCAGTTTAGATATGTTGTGCTATTGCACCAGAGTAATACAAGTATCTGTTCTATTGTCTACATCGTAGTTACATATGATCTGCTGCACGTTAGAATTAATAGGTTATGGGCCTTTTCTACACGCTCTAATCAGAGAATTACACCATTCATTTTCTATTCAAACGGCACCTCGGAGCATCATGGAGCGCCACGATGATTCACTCAATATATTCGATGGGTCGAAGTTTGCTGTCTGGAAGTTCCACATGGAGATCTGTTTTGAAGACAAGGACATCATGGACGTCGTAAATGGTTCTGCACCTCAACCGCCTGCGACATCTCGACCGGACGTACGTGACGCCTGGAGGCTCGAGTAAGAAGAACTCATTAGCAAGAAGAATGATAAGTTCCTCTGTCACTCTCCCTGTTCTTGAGAATCTCGTTAATTGTTCTACCGCTCATTGCATGTGGACTACTCTATGCTCTTTCTATCAACAGAAATCGCAAGAAAATATCTACTCTATACAGGCCAGTTTCTTCGATTACAAGTTGACACGAGGGGATAACATCAATACCCATGTTAACAAAGTCCTCGCTCTTAGTAACCTCCTGAAGGACTTAGGGAAACCTGTAGCAGAAGATATGATTATTTCCAAAATCTTTTCGAGTCTTCCTCCCAGCTACAAGAGTATCATAGCTGCCTGGACTAATCTTCCAGATACCGAGAGAACAGTTAAGAACCTCAAGACAAGACTCCTTCAAATGGAAAACATTCTTACGCTACAGAACGGGTCGACTGAACTCTTATCTGATAAAGCTTTCTTTACCCACACCTCTCGGCACTTTGATTCTTCTACTTCTAACTCTCGTCATGAGAAGAAGAAACGTCACGAACAGAAGGAGCGCAACCGAGATTATTTACGGCTCTTGAAGGATAATTCCATTTGCTGGAATTGCGGCAAACCCCGTCACTGGCGTGATGAGTGTACCGAACCCATCTGAGAAGAATTCAAGCATCAGAACCTATCCCGAAACTCTTATAAGCGGAAACAGAGTGATGCAAATGCTGCGAGTTCTATGGATCAGTTTCACACTCACAGCTCTGGTGGATCTGATAGCTCTTCGGGCGATAGTGATTCTTACACGTTTATGGCATCCAGCCGCTACTCTCAGGCTATTGGTGTTCAACTCGACTCCAACACTTGGTTCGCGGACAGTGGAGCCAACGAACACATGACTGAAGGACGTGAATGGTTTACAAATTTCACGTCGATTCAATCTGGTCTGTTGCTGTCGCGGATAATCGCAACCTCTGGGTTCTAGGTACTGGAGATATCAAGATTCTTCTCAGCATTGATGGTCGACAAAAACAAGGGACCCTGAAAAACGTACTCTACGTTCCTGACCTTCGACGTAACCTGTTTTCCATCAGCCTCGCCTCTACATTGGGAATTTTGTTCGTAACCCTAGGAGACACATGTGCGCTCTACACGGAATTTGGCAAGGGGCCGAAAATCATGGAGGGAGTTCGCGTTGGTACTTTATACCAGCTCTCTTTTAAACCTATCCCTTTTGACCTGTCCTCCTCTCAAGATGCTCAAGCCATGGCTGTCTCTTCTACTCGAATCACAAGTGATCTAAAACTATGGCACCAAAAGATGGGGCACGTCAACGTTCCTACAATCAAAAAGATGAGCTCTAACAATAGCCTCAAGGATTTTTCTATTGATTCTACAGCAAAACTTGACCACGTTTGCCCTGGTTGTATTTCCGGGAAACAACACAAAGCAACCTATTCTGTCAATCCTGACAAAGTGCGCTCTCAAATCCCTGGTGAACGCCTACATGCTGATCTTAGCGGGAAGATAACACAATCCTCTCTTGGTGGAGCTGTTTACTATCTCCTAATCAAAGACGATTGTACATCCTTCAGGTTTATTTATTTCCTCAGAATTAAATCTGACACTCTTTCCTATGTCATCCAAACCATTCGCCTGATTGAACGCTACACCAATAACCATGTAAAATTCCTCCATACTGATCAGGGTACTGAATTCTACAACAACGAGTTCAACTCTTTTCTTCAATCCGAGGGAATTATACGTGAGCTCAGTGTAGCATATACACCTCAACAGAATGGGTACATAGAAAGAGACAATCGTATTGTGATCGAATCTGCTTGTAGTATGCTCCATACTACAAAGGTACCTTTGAAGCTTTCGGCAGAGGCGGTCAACACTGCAGTGTATCTACTAAACCGCACTATCAACACTCAAGTTGGTGTTACAACTCCCTATCAATTATGGCACAAGAAGAAACCTGCTGTTGGTCACTACAAAGTATTTGGCACCATTGCCTATATCTTCCTCGATAAACGGTCCTGTACCAAGTTTGAACCACATGGGGAACGTGTTGTTTTCGTTGGGTATAGCACTGTGAGCAAAGCTTGGCGCTTCTGGAAACCTCGAACCACGACAGTTCTCGAACGCTCTGACGACACATTTGACGAATCAATCGACTATTCACCTAACCTATTTCGAGGCGAGTTATCTCTAGCGCCAGATCCCCCTTATACCATTTTTCCTGACTCTGAAGATTACACTACTACTTCAACTATAGCTCCAAATCAGCTTCCGGAACTATCCACTGCCACATCGACTGGCTGATACCTCTTTGACAAATGTCAAGATTCGTTCATTACGTGACATCTATGCTCAGGAAGGATATCTTTCAGATGAAGAAAACACTCGGACTCATCAATCCTATGCTGCTCTTGTCGAATTTGGTAGCACATATCGTGAACCTAATTCTTACAAAGCTGCTCTCAAAACGCCTGAGGCCTCATTATGGCAAGAAGCGATGGACAACGAATTCAAATCCTTGTTGGAGAACAAGACCTGGATTCTTGAAACCCCTCCTCCTAGTCGGAAAATTATTTCTAACAAATGGGTCTACAAGCTTAAATACAAAGCTTCAGGAGAGATTGATAAATACAAAGCACGTCTTGTGGCGAAGGGCTATAGTCAGAGAGCAGGTGTTGACTACCATGAAACATATAGCCCTGTGATTAAACATGCGTCGATTCGAACCATCTTTGCTATCGCAGCTCCACGCCGAATGCAACTTATGCAATTTGACATCGGCACAGCCTATTTAAATGGAGATTTAAATGAGGCTATCTATATGAAGCAGCCAGAAGGATATGAAGATTCTTCTCAACGACAGCTTGTTTGTCGACTTCTCAAGAGTCTGTATGGGTTGAAACAATCCGGCAGGCAATGGAACATCAAATTTGATGATTTCCTCAAGAAGTATCGCCTCGCTCCTAGCGATTATGATCCATGTGTATACTACCAAGTTAATTCTTTTGGTGACATCGACACTATCGTTGGCATCTTTGTTGACGATGGCCTAGCTTGTTCTACCGATTCAACCGCTCTTGATGCTATCATCCTTCACCTTGAACAAGTTTTCAAGGTCGTCAGAAGTAATGCCGAATACTATGTCGGTTTCCAGATCAAGCAAGATCCTATTTCAGGCTCTATTTTCGTTCATCAGACCAAGTATATTATGGACATCGTCAAGCGTTTTCACCTCGAAAATGCAAACCCTATCTCCACTCCTGCTGATCCTCATGCCCCGATTTGGGATGACTCTGAAGACGAGATGTTGAGCCCTGATATTCCTTTCAAGGAAATAATTGGTTCCCTCATGTATGCGATGGTCTTAAGACGCTTCGACATATGTTATGCCGTTAGCCGCGTTGCCACTTACACCGATCGCCCTCGGCACAAACACTGGATAGCTGCAAAGCGAATAATTCGATATCTAAAGGGAACAACAACTTTTGGGATCCTTTACCATGGGTCTACTGAGAATCTCATTCTACATGGTTTCTGCGATGTTGATTTCTCAAACGATCGAGACGATAGGAAATCAAGAACGGGCTATGTTATGGTTCTTAGCCATGGCGCTGTCGACTGGACAAGCAAGCGACAAAGTTGCACTGCAGAGTCTACCGTAGAAGCGGAGTTTGTAGCCATCGCTAAGGCTATCAAAGACATTCTATGGCTTTGTAACCTACTTCGCAACCTTGGTGTTGCTCAGACAAACCCTACCATCCTCTTCTGTGACAACCAAGGCGCCATCCACTTGGTGAAAAACCCAAGATATCACAAGAAGACAAAACACATTGAGCGGAAATACTACCTCATACGCGAAAAATTCAACAGGCCACAGATGGTTATCCACTTCGTCAATACCAAGAATCAACTCGCGGACATCTTTACGAAAGCCCTCCCTCGCGAAGCTCTCTCTAAATTCTGCGTTTCACTTGGCCTTACCGATCTCTCTTCTCTCTCTTGCTGATCTGCATATAACCCGTCTGTTCATCGTAACCGCGCCTTTTACTTGTTCGGATACGCATCCCTTCACTGATTCAAACTAATCGAGTGGGAGCTGATGAACAATATGCGCTTAGTTGGAATCATCGCATGCACGAGTGGGAGTAATGGATGATATCCGTTCATGCAATGATTCTGTCCAATGAACTCTGTCGGTCTAGGGTTTTCAGTTCTAGTATATACCTTCCACGGGTACCCAGTTAGGATATCTTGCATAGTTGTTCTTAGTGTGTAGAGAGAGTGATAGCGGATTAGCTAGCGATGAGTCTGTAGCCTGTATGGTTGCGGAGCTTAGGCGGAGCAACCGGATTCCTTTCTTAATTAGAAGACATTATGTAGTGATCATTTCAATTTAGATATGTTGTGCTATTGCACCAGAGTAATACAAGTATCTGTTCTATTGTCTACATCGTAGTTACATACGATCTGCTGCACGTTAGAATTAACAGGTTTCCACAGCGTCTAAGTTTGTAATTCAATGATATTTGCAGGAAGCCCATGATGTAGAAATTCTTTCTTTGAGCTACACCACAGTCGTAAATGTAGGTCAAGTTGCAAGACGGAGGTCTAGTTTAGAATTGTGAAGAGCAAGTTGAAACAGGGCGTAGGCAAGGCGGCCGCCCCTCTCCAAGCTCACTGTAATGTCCTCTGCCAACGCCGCGGTGATGGCTGGATGCAGGTACGCCGTCTCCAGAAAGCTCTTCACGTCCAGTCTGGGCTCTAGTGTCCTCTCTAAATTGTCCTTGGCGCGTGCTTCCTGACCAATTCCAACAGGGTCACAAAAGAGTCATATTGTACAACGCATGTTTCTTTGGAAAGCGGATATATCCAGAACTAAAATGACGTGCTTTTATGCAGGGATGTTAGGACAAGTTCCTTGTTTTTAAATACTAATGGATTTGTTATGAGTTGTTCTAAACGCTAAGGTTGTCTGACCTGTAGTGGGTACTGATAGAAGGCTGGGCCGAATCGTTC
Source organism: Bryoerythrophyllum caledonicum (assembly GCA_963971425.1). Taxonomy (NCBI): domain Eukaryota; kingdom Viridiplantae; phylum Streptophyta; class Bryopsida; order Pottiales; family Pottiaceae; genus Bryoerythrophyllum; species Bryoerythrophyllum caledonicum. The sequence continues at coordinate 13,937,477 of OZ020520.1, read as the reverse complement.
CGTGCAGTACCAATGGAAGACCACTGTGAGAATGGGCAGGGGGAGCAGAAGAGGTGTTGACGCGGTAGAGCGTTTGATTGAGAAGAGCCCTATCAAGGTGATGTGGGTGATCAGAAGCGCCACGACGATGTGTTGATGAATGAGCGGCCAGAATGCGGCAGAGCTTTCGTATTTTGGCTCGTAAACATTGATCACCTGAAAAGAATCAGAAGGTTAGTACTGCTCTTCAACCTCTGAAAGCACAGATCACGTTGCGCAGAGATGTTTGTACATTTGGATAACTTTGTAAACAACTCTGATAAAGCTACTTAGATTTACTTTATCAAAGCTATCCAAAGTTCGAACAAGGTACCTCCTCTTTTGCTTTGTTATACTACTCTTTCCCTCATTCTTCATAGTTCTTAGATCAATAGTTCAATTTGATTGATTGAAAATGAGGATCTTGTTCAAACTTCAGGTGACTTCACAAATAACCTGGAATGGTGAACCTCACTTGGTTGCGGTAAATGATGTATCCGAAGGCAAAGAAGACGATGATGAAGGGCAGGATGAGAGGCGAGATGACGGCATAAACTAGGCCCAGGAGGAAGTAAAGGCCCAGTTTGGGCAGGAGTGCATTGTACTGAATCGTGGTGAACGCCATCACTTTGTCCCTGTCCTTCTTCGTCTTCACAATCACCATGTTCTGCAAGTGGTACCACAGAAAGGGCCAGAGCCGCAGCACTTCAGCTGCAACGGTGGACCAACCGTCCACCATGATATACGTGATAAAAAACGTCGACTTCATTGGAATGGAACTCCCAAAAGCCTTCGGAACCCTGCAACAAGGAAACAACACCAGAATCTGAAATTCCTGGGAATGTGAAACATTAGCCAAAGTGACACGGACAGTGAAATGGTAGCGCACCTGATTGGAGAGTCAACGTACTGCTTTAGCTACTCAAATACGGAACCAACAATCACGTTGCCAAAAAAAATGTTCACCACCATGACAATATGACTCAAATACGGAACCAACAATCACGTTGCCAAAAAAGACGTTCACCACCATGACAATATGACTCCAGCATGGGCGTAGGTGCAGACAAGGCGAAGCACGGAGCAAGGCGAGGCGTAGCAAGGTGAAGTAGGGCACAGGCGAGGCGGAATCAACGTCGGCGCAGGCGTAGGCGTAGGGGAGTTGAAGTACGAAGCAAGGCAAGGTCAAGTAGGGCAAGGTGAAGCAAGGTGTAGTAGGGCGCAGGCAAGGCGGAATCAACATCGGCAGAGGCGTAGGCAAGTTGAAGTTCGGAGCAAAGCAAGGCGAAGCAAGGTGAAGCGAGGCTCAGGCGAGGCAGACTCCAACATCGACCACAAGGCCGGTGAGTTGAAGATATGATGACTAAAACATTGTAGCCTAGTTCAATCTTCCTAGATGCACATGTCTTGAGATTACCACTATGTTACTTGTGCCTATATTAGAAGAGGATAACTAAATTGATTTAGTCCACTAAATGATTGTTTAGATAAGTTCTTAAAGAATACTTTGGGAGGTATGAGCCTTCTAGAGATATTTAATGACTTATTTACATTCATTTTCAAGACTAAGTTTATTCATCCTAAGAAGTGCAACTAAAGAGTAAAAATTTCTAAACTTTTCACATGTATTAAAAGATTTTTTTTGTATGATTATTTTTGTATGATGTATTAAAAGATAGTTTTTATATGATTGTTTTTGTACAAATTTTATTACAATGGGGAGAAGTCTTTTGATTATGCTCTTTATCATTTCCACGGTCGTCGGTACAGTTTCAAAAGAGAAGAGCAGAAAACGTGCAAAAGCAAATAAAAGCAAAAGAAGAAAAAAAATATATATTGGATTTAAATAAGAATTTCTCAGGTATGTTATTAATATTTTTTAATTCCATATTTATTTAATTTAATGGTTTTAAGTGTATTTTTTATCTTGATGATGTAGATAATGTATTTCTGGTGTCAAAGAAGCGAAATGAAGAAGATTTCAAGGGAGTTTTTATGGAAAGCTGTCCAAGAGATTATTTTTGAATTTTCAAAGGAAAAGTTGGAATTTTTGACAAAGCTTCTAAAGACATTGTCTTTATCGCACAATTTAATTTGTTTGATGGAATGTCTGGAGAAGTGAAAGATGAATTTAATAGATTAATAACCAGTTTGTATGATTTGAAGAAAGAGGCTGTTGTAATCAAGATTAATGGCGCATTATCTCATGGAAAAATGTTTGCTCTTGGGTGGAGAGGAGATAAGTTTCTGATTTTTTAATTATTTTAAATATAGTTATGTTTTTAAAAGTTTCTAGAATTTATTATTATTTTTCACAATTTTATTGTGTTTTACTACAGGAATGGAAAAAGGAAAATCATTGGGTAGGTATGCTCCTAGTGCTTTCATGCAACAAAATGCATCAAGAGTTCAGAAGTGGGAGGAAGATCAAGAAACGATCGTGGCATGGATTGCTTTTTTTTATAAAAAGAGGTTTAATCAACTTATACCAATATTATATGAATTGATTTCAAGAGAAGCAAGAGCGACAAATATTCCAGATTTATCTGAAGTGGAGTTGAAGAATTTACAATCATCCTCAGACTCCTTTGTAAGTAACGTAATTTATACTATGGATAGCTTTGATAATGAAATGCATAAAGATAATGATACTAGTTCTTATGCCTATGGAATATTTGCACCAATTTTAAAGATAGTGGGGAATTGGCAAGTTTTAGTGATGGTTTCACTTCAAAGGGGGGTGAATTCATAGTACCATCTTACAAATGTCAAGTAGATTTTGGTGCATTTGACGGAGTAGTGGAAATGATTCGGAGAACAAGAACAGATTTTCACGGAACCGTTCTTTCTGAATTTTCTTTTGGTTTTAGTAGAGTAGGTAGTAGTATTCAAATTAGTGAGACTTTAGTAGATAGAATTAGAAATTTGATTATTCAGAAAGAAAATGGTAGGAATATTGATGAAAGAGTTCGAGGAGTACATGAAATTGTTACTGAAAAGTTACAAAAGTTTAAGTGAATATTATTCGATTTTCATGCTGTGGATGTGAAAGTTCCATGTATTTGACCATGATATGGGAGATCTAAAGTGTTAAGAAACAGAAGTTTAGAAGCTTGAGCTTTGTATGTGATGGTGCGTAAAGCGTTTCTTTGCCATGATAAAGTTTGTATCATCATAGTGGACATGAATTACTAGAGACATGTGAGGGAAGGTGATTATAGAGATTTGACTCTTCAACACATTTCTTCAGCCTCTCGAATTTTTAGTTATCCTCTCTTGGTAGCTACTTAGTCGAATTTAAATTTACTGGAATTCCAAATGGTGGTGATCACTTTGCGGTGAACAAATAAGTATGGAAAATCTGTAGCAATTATCACATCAGACTAAGGTCTTGGCACCAATGTCAATTAATATTGTTCATCATGTCGCTGGACCTTGTTGTTCTCATGGTTTAACCAATGACCCTGGTTGAATCTGAGCCAAGTGAAAGCCAATTTGAATGCAGTACATGATCAATGAAATAATTTTGAGGATGCATGCATCATATGTGCCATGAGTTAGCCCTTAAGTGTTAGTCGGGAACTGTATATACATGCACTGAAGAATATAAAAAATGGATCATAGTTTAGTAAGACTTACACTGTTGGATTGAAAAGTCTTCACTTAACATCTTTCATTCCAATTGAGATTTTTAATGGCTGTAACATTGAATTGTCTTGATTGACATGCAGTTGCACCTTCATCCATCTATTTGAATGCTTGTTTGATAAGGCCAATGTTCATGAAGGTTGTAAATATTTGAGCAGCATATTCAAAGAAATCAAATGGAATTCAACAAAATATACTAGAAGGAATTTTCAATAAATATCACAGGCATATGTTTTTACCATGTTGGTCATTTGGTTGAATCATGAAGAACCAAACGGCTTTGTCTATCTATGCCGACAACCGTTGTTTTAATGTTGATAGTGATTTACTAGTACCTTCTTGATAACTCAAGCGTTTAAGTTCATACCTTCTTTGAAAATCATTATAAAATAATGGACCCCCATTGTCCCCAATAAGGTAATGTGGGCAATCCTAGTCAAGTCTTTGTCTGCAGTTAGGTCCCCGTCGTCCCCAACAAGGTATGGGCAATCCTAGTCAAGTCTTTCTCTGCAATTAGGTCCTCGTCGTCCCCAACAAGGTATAGGCAATCCTAGTCAAGTTTTTGTCTGCTATTAGGTCCTCGTTGCCCCCAACGACGTATGGGCAATCCTAGTCAAGTCATTGTCTGCAAGTAGGTCTCCGTCGTCCTTGTAGGGGACTTTGACAAGTATCTACGAGTCAAGTCTCAAATCAAGTCCCAGTGGTCTCTTCCATTAGAACTAGATTCGGGTCATGGGAGGGCCCTTTGAATTCGATCCATTCTGGACACAAGGACATTGCCCGGGTCAAATTGGGGTACACTGGTTGCTGGCACCAATGGTGCCGACATGGACTGCTACGAAGGAAATATGGAGGGTGCAGCCAATCACCGGCTCCTGTGTACAGTATACGTGGAAGAGAGGATGGATGCTCGGTACACTGCGTACTCAGCTTGAACTCATAAAGAATTCTATTCAGAGGAGTGGTGCGAGTATTGAAATGTATTTGAATGTCCCTGGTTATCTCACAACACTTGGTACCTTGTACCGTTGGCCGTCAACGTTCTGTTTGTTTAATCTATAACTACGATTTTAAATGTGGTTCAGCCTGGCCACGGCAGATGACATGTAGGACGAGGGATATAAAATGTGAGAAAATTTGGCCACGGTGGATGAGGCAGAGGGACGAGGGCGACACCGCAGCATTGGAAACGGCGGGAAGGTTGACTTCGTGGCATCATAGATCAAAGTGACGTCGTTGGCCAGTTGCTGGCGGGGAGTTGTGGATGCGGCAGCATGGTTATGTGCAAGTAAGTAGTTGTTAGTTGACTGCTTTTTTGGAGGTGAGCTTTTGAGAAGCAACCAACTTTATGCTTGCAGAGTTCTAGATATCGGCTGTTGTGTGACAACATTGGTAGAACAGTTAGTAGAATGCTGCGACGACGTGTGCCAAGGCCCGAAGTATGTACAGTGGTGGTTTACAATGACCAGGATGTTGATGGAAGATGGATACCGATGCGGTTGGAGATGGATTCGTGGGTGACTCTTCGAGCAGCAACCAGAGGACATTGGGGAAGGGACGCTCGGGCACATGGCGAGGAATCTGCCGCGGGAGCGTGGAAGGCTCAGATCAAACAGTTTCGATGGAGCACTCAGGATGCTACTAGTACCCGCACACCTAAGCTGGAGGCAGTCTTAGTTAGGCATGCTTACCTTCGTCGGCAAATCCACTCAGATCCTGAGGTTGCACACAGCGAGCCGCGTTGTGCTAACTATTTGTATGCATCATTTTGGGAAGACTGGGTGCATCCTTCTTCGATACTGGACATTATTCTAGTGGTGCATCACGAAGTAGGGGAGGCTACTAGAAACGAGAGACGACATCGGGATTTGATGCAGAATGGCACCTTTTATTTGAGGGCGGTGTATGTGCCACCAGCAGGAATTGAACTCTTTGGACATCTAGAGCCGATCCCGTTGCCAACCTTCGATGACCTTGCTTGGCCAGTACCCAACATGCAAACCTCGGAGGCATTCCGTTCTAGACTGACCAATGATTTTGCGGCCGCAATGAAACCCACCACTGGAAGCAAGGTGGCTCATATCCAGTGGTTCTTGCCCATGCATGTTATGGTCGACCTCTTTGCGACAGCAGGGGAGAATGTGCGGCGGACAACAACCATGTACGTGTTTAAGGATCCCAGCCAAACACTGTTAAGCGACCTCATGGACCCTGGTTGGGACGAGAAGATTGTGATTGGCCAAGACATTACAAAGTGCGTGGTCAATAGAGAATCCATCGTCTTTAGGTATCACGTTGGTAGGCAGGTTCTATACGCCAATTTCCAGTACGCAAGGTTCAGGTCCGGTCCAAGACAGACATGGATTGCCATAGATCAAGCGGAGGTCCCAGACATGATCAACATGACGGTCAAGTTTGGTGATATGGAATTGCCATCGTTCGAGGTTGGTAAGACGTGGCCAGTGAGTCACATTCGGTACGAAATTGCCATTGTATTGGGCAGAGACCGAGTTCCAGATGAGTACGATCTCTTCGTTGAGCGACCAGGTATTCCAGGTGTCAAGGTAATGACTCCGTAGAACTCTAGCACCCTGATGGCAATCGAGTTTAGCGAATATTGTCTTTGAAGTGGCAATGGGTGTACACTGACATCGATGAACCTACTTGTGTCTCTTTCAGATTAATGCAAGGAGCGAGCGAATTATGGAAATACAGCAAGTGCTACCGGCAGATGGGATTATGAGAATGATTTCGGCATAATACAAGTAGTATTGTGACATATGAGAAGATTTAGTCGTACCTCATATGTCGTTTCAGTGTTTGGAAATATTAGTCGGCTGTAGCCCCATACAGAGTGCGGATGTAGCAATGTCAAATCAATCCAGCAAGTTCTGCGCAGGATGGTCTCAGCAAACAATATGAGCATGATTTGTAACTAAAAAAATTGTTTTTTCCTAATTATATGTTTCTTGAATCAGTAACAACATTTGAACGTTGTAACGTCTGCACCTACAAAAAGGTCCATTTCAGCATATTCTTTTCTCATTTGACAAACATCGACCAAGGAGGCAATCTTCTGAAGACTCATGCAATTTCAGCTCCGAAGCTTAATGCACGTGAAGAATGAGCACTTGGTTCAAAATTAGCTAGTTCTAGTTGCAGGGATGTAGCGGTATGGATAAGGGTGAATTCATCACTTACCATCGAGAGTTATCGCCTGTGTTTATGGCTTCATTGGTTGCTTAAAGCATTCACTGGTTTTGCAAAAGCAAGAGAAATTAAAAATATATGAAATTAAAAAGCAAAAGAGTGTGTAGCAGAATACCGAAAGGAAAAGGGAAATCGAAAAAGGGTTCAGTCGAGGGTGGAAAAAAACGAAATCCTCAAAATTGAACTTGAACGAGCCAGAGAGTTGACTAATCCTTTCTTCTAAAGATTGCACAGAAATTAGGGAAGAACTTGAAAGCATAATGATACGGTTAATTTAGATTCGCTCCCTTGCTTCAGCAGGGAGAGGGATCACGTAAAAGAGTTATGCATGTATATGTTTTGTCAGGAGTCTGAAATCACCACTTAAGCTGTCTGGGATAAAAGAATATTAAATACTGGAGTTCACGATTTCATTCGAAAATTGGAAAAAAGAAGAGTTTAAATTAGAGAAGATGGTCAAGCAGAAAATTAGAACAAAAAATGGAAAGAAAGGGATTGGGTTTAAGGTGGGTTAAAACAGAATTCATGGAATATAAAATTAAAACAAAACCAAAAAGTGGACTACTCCTTCCGTAGAGAGTGTGCACAGAACTCGGGGAAACAGTACTTCTTCCATTAATTTGATCACGAATTGAAATAAATAATGCCACTGAAAATTACCGAAGCAGAGTTCTGGGAGGAAGGAGCTACTCAGTCGGCAGTGCTTGAAATCTTGAGCCAGCAGCCTGATCCTGTATTGAAAAAATTGAAGATATGTAAGACATATTAAGAGAAGAGGTAGTGGTAAAAAACCGAAAAACAAAGAAGAAAGGAAAAATAAAAAGGATTCAAGTAAGGGTGGATTCAAGCAAAATCCGAAAAAAAAAACTTGAAGATATCAGAAAGTAAGCTAATCCATTCTTCAAAAGTGTGCATAGAACTTCCCCAAGAACTTGAAAACAGAACTTTGGGTTAATGTAGCTTCTCTTGCTTGCTTCAGCAAGTAATAAAGAAAGAAAACGATTAATGCATATATGTGTTTAAAACAGGAGTCAGAAATCACGAAAGCAGCGGCCTGAGATAGGAGCATAATACAATTGGAGTTCACGTTGTCATAGAAAATAAACAAATGTGCGAGTAGAAAGTTGAGAGACTTTAAGAAGTTAACAAGCCATGAAAAGAGCGAAGTAGGAAAAAAAAAAACTAAAAAAATTTAAACCAGTAGGCTATCACTAGAACCAATTATCTGGGGTCATTGCTATGGCATGTAACTTAATTTGGTGCATGCTACCAATCTCCCCTCCAGGCGACCATACTACAGCATTGGCACAGAGCTACCTATATATATTGCTACTAGCGTACTGTTGGTATTCGGGTTATCAAAACGGCTGCTTACATGACGACTCGTTTTCAAGTTATCAAAAGGGAAGTTAAACAGATGCATGCATTATATATGAGTGGAGTACTACATTATCATACAAGATGAACGAATATGTTGGTTGCTTTAGCAGTCGATCTCATGTACTCTTGCGGTAAGCTCTGGAATTGATAATACTAAAGCGCTTCAGTGCACATCTGATTCCAGTCTTCTCTTTTTATTCGAATTTAATATATTGTAAACTCATGCATCCTTTAAGTCGATGCAAGATTATATTTTCAGCTCAGATCACAGATCGGGTGGTTACTCTGTAAACATTAATCCATTTTTTTGTAGAACTTGTGCACTTAAACAGACAACCGTAGTACATATTATAAATTTTGGAAGTAGGTATTTACTGAAAATGTCGATGCCCAGTGAGGTATTTGTCCATGGCGTGGAATTCAGTATCAAGTACCATCTCTCATGCTAATGGCTCGATGCATTTGGCAAGAAACTAAGTAGAGCCGTGCATCCGCTAAGAGCTTCATCCTGGAGAAAAAAATTGCAAAGACCTACGTTGCTTGTATTCTATACTAAGACACTACATAGCCAGAGACAAAAGGGAGAAAACATCTGGGTTCGATACATAATTTCAATCACACGACGGTGGAGACGATCAAGCCGCAGCGGCCCTGAATTGGCATTGACGATACAGTGATACTAGCAACTGCATCCTAAAAGAGTCACCATTACCATGGATTGATTATTGTACCATTCATACCATCGACTTAGAGATACACAACATTCACGAAGTTTTGAGTCGATGTTGTCAAAAAAGCAGCGTTTCAAGTTCCATTGAAGTGGAGCGGATACATACTTATCACACGGTGGTGTTATAAGGAGCCACAGACTCTGGTGTTTTTTCATCTTCTAGCTGCACCAAACCCCCCAGGTTTGTTAAGACTATCCCTCTACGTTGTACTAAACAACGCTCACTCTTATGATCATGATGGTGTAGTTGGAATTGCTTCTGCTGCCGCGGCACTTGCGATGTTGAGAATATCCCCATACTCTATACGAGTTGTTTCATCTACAATTCCGTCCCGCGAGGTTTCCTGTGCATCCGTGGGTTCAGTGCGGCCAGATGATACAGCGCATTGGCTTGCGTGTATTACAGTGTCACTTCCTATTCCCTTTGCTGTAATTGTACACGGTGCATGGTGCGGGCTGGCACTTGCTACTTCCTCTCCCACTTCAACCTGTAACTTGCTATGAAGGGTAAGATCGCATGTCACAGCATCAGTGTTGACACCTCCCACGGCAGCACGTGGAGGGATATCAGGTGCCAAGGCGATGTGCGTGTCCTCTTCAACGTCGGGCTGCTTTGTGAACATGCTTGCATGGCAAAGTCGTTTGGGGGAGGAAAGTCTGTTGGGCGATGCGTCAACGATCTTCCGCTTAGTAGTGATAGCCATGGCCTCGATGCGAGTCAAAGGAGGCGCCCAGCCTGATCTGTTAACGGCCGATGATGTTGCCTCCGCTGTAGCAAGGTTCGATTTAAAGCCCCATTGGCCCATCCAGCCTACAGAAGGCTTAGTGTTGCATCCAGGACAACAAGGTTTGGAGGATAAAGCAACTTGGAACAGGCAGCTCGGGTGAAAAAGACAGCCGCAAGGTAGGTTCACTAGAGCCATATCAGCCCAGTAGCGACCGCATTCTGCACATGGGAGGTTCATCTTCAGCGACACCATTTCATCAAGGTTTACTGGGAATGCTGAATAGAATTGTTGTGGGCGTATGCAGCTCTCTTGAACCACGAGGACGTCAATTCTGGCGCTGAGATCGTTAACGGACTCCTGAAGCGAGGTCAACTGCGATCGCAAGTTTGCAGCTTCTAAAGTCCAGTGCGATATCTCGGGGACCAAGGTTGAGAGCTTTGTTGAGACAGCAACCGCATCCTCCATGAGAGATCGCAGGCGTGTATCAACCACCTTCTTTGAGGCGTCGTCCAGTACCATGCCATGCTTGGATTGCTGGATCCCGGCAAATTCCTCCCATTTTGATTGCTCCAAGCGCAACAACTCCTGGCGGTTGGTCTCCCGCATAGCGAGCGAGATTTCAGCATGCTCTAGCTCGTCTTTGACCTTGACTAATGCGGCTTCTTTTATGAAACGTTGCTTACGCAGTTGTTCAGATCCCTGACGTGAAGGCTTCTCCAGCGAAGCATCTACACTCCTCTCCGTGAGCTTCCTCTCACGTGGTTGCGCTAGTGATGTTGGGGGAGTCTGATGTGTTGCTTCGGTGGGACCCTTCACCACCACATTTAGTCGGCCCAGCGGGGACTTGCGACGTGCTTCCTCCAACGGCGCTGTACTACGTGGTTGTCGTTGTATGCCTACGGGTCGCGGCACACCTCCCTCGGAAATGGCCTTCGCTGTCGCATTCTTCTTGCGGACCATCTTGTCGACCACCGCCCTGAACAACTTCAACATGGCCTGGATCTGCTCACGTAAGCACGGTGGGGTCAGCTTCCCTGGATTCAGGACAGGGCTCTTGAGGCGGCTCTGCTTCAGGAAAACTTGCAGTTAGTAAATGGTTATGTTGACCAGACGTCAAGGCTCACATGAAATCAAAATGAACAAGACGAAAATCATGAATATGCATCGACGGCTGAGGTACTGGTTGGAATGTATGCGAAACTGTATGCAAGAAACATACCTTTGCTATCTCTGCCGCACCTTCAGCCCAATTGATCTTCCACCGTTTTGCATCAAGCATCAAGCCCCTAACGAAGGCAGTCCCGAATTCTCCATTGTCCGGAGCAGTCCCGCCATAGACACGCTGGTACATTCGAAGAGCTCTCGCGGCTACATCATCAGTCATGTGGCGGAGAGGGTGCCGATTCTCGTTTTTGTTGAGGGGATAAGTCCCAACCATTGCTTCTAGCGGGAGGTTGTGTTCCTCCTTCAGACGCTTGAAGGGTACGCCACTCATGGACAGTCCGCCTACGTCATGGAAAAAGTCCACGTTGTAGTGAGCTGCGTCCCCAAGCAAAAACGGTGCAACGGTGGTCAAATGCTTCCTCAAATTCTCTCCTATCCCTGTAAGGTCAAATGCCTCTGCCCAGATAGACGGATTCATGAAGTCGGATGTGGGAGGCGCTTCAAAACTACTAGTCTCTGAAGAACTCGCCTGGACAGCTACTCTCTGTTGTTTCTTCGACTTCCCCATCGGAGATAGCTACAGCCAGGTTGCGGAAGACTCTTGAAGTGAGAAGCGGAGTTGCGGCGTCTAATTCTTCGAGGCACTACTATGAATGAAAATTGAAAGTGTGAGGTATTGATCTCATGGATTGAATTCCTTGGCCCGTCATATTGAGATGTCATGTAAAGACATAAACAATGAAGGAGGGTCCTGGACTGTACTCTTGATGTTGTAAGTTCAATCGATGAATTAGAGTGGTGAATTTCGTACACTCTCCTGTCCAGTCAGTATTTTCGGTACACATCCTTCAACCATCATGATTTGGTGTGTCTAAAAAACCTAGCCCATGCTTGTGTACAGCAACATGTACAAGTTGATTCAGAAGGTCCTTGTTAGTGGAGCCTAGAAAATGCACTCGAAATGTGGGTTCCGCCCTTGCTAGTTGGGCTCCAGCATTATTAAACTTTTTAAGTATGTTGGACTGATTCGCGAATCCCGTTTTGAAAGTCGGCTCTCCCCTTGGAAAGGACATGAAGTATTGCTGCTTGATGGGAACGCCCCAATCAATCGGTCTCATGTGTCCTGAACTTGATCTCCTACCCCACTTTCTGGTTTATGCTTATCACATTAGTCAACCCTTGTACTACATGATAAAAGGAATTTGACTCAAAGAAGCGTAGTGGATAATTTGCAACCATTATCACCTCAATCTTGAAGCCGCCTTTATGATGCTGACACTAGGAAGCTCTGACGTTTAGTAAAATTTGACAACGTCCTCGAGATTGTATTTTATAATTCTCTGGTAGTAGTGGATTATGTATTGGAGAAGCCGCTATACACAATGGTATTTTTCAAGGTAATTAGCATGGTTATGAGATTGGAATGTCGGAGGTTGAAAATTTAAAAGTGACATTGCCATTGATGTATAGATGAGATGCACTTGAAGTTCAGATACTCCTTCCTTGCAGGTTTGGTATTCTCAATTGTCATGCACTATCGATACTGCAAATTCCTAATGTGAAAGTTCTCCAGTTGCTTGAAAAAATTGCATCCATCCATTTTTCATCAATCCATTTTTGAATTGGGAGAAGTTGATGATTCATTTAAATTTCAATAAATGTGGACATTGTTATTCAGCTTGCCTAGCTTCAATCCTTTTTTTTTATTTGATTTTTATTGGGTTTATTTCTATGCACACTAGTGCATGGAAAGATTAGTTCACCTTGATGTTTCATTGAAACTTTATTTTTCATCCATGTTTCACTGAAACTATCCACCAAAAGGATTAGTTCACTTTTAAGTTTCTTTTAAATTTCAATAATTAAAGTAATTGTTTTGACCCACTCTGACTTCATTTTTTTATTCTTTCTTATATCATCCCTCTCCCTCTCCCTTTTTCTTGATGACGTGGAATTAGCAACATATTAAAAAATAAAAAACCGCATAATTGTCAGGCATTGTCGATACTGCAAATTCCTAATGTGAAAGTTCTCCAGTTGCTTGAAACCCTTGCATCCATCCATTTTTCATCCATCCATTTTTAAATTGGGAGAAGTTGATGATTCATTTAAATTTCAATAAATATGGATATTGTTATTCAGCTTGCCTAGCTTCAATCCTTTTTTTTATTTGATTCTTATTGGGTTTATTTCTATGCACACTAGTGCATGGAAAGATTAGTTCACCTTGATGTTTCATTGAAACTTTATTTTTCATCCATGTTTCACTGAAACTATCCACCAAAAGGATTAGTTCACTTTTAAGTTTCTTTTAAATTTCAATAATTAAAGTAATTTTTTTGACCCACTCTGACTTCATTTTTTTATTCTTTCTTATATCATCCCTCTCCCTCTCCCTTTTTCTTGATGACGTTGAATTAGCAACATATCATAAAATTAAAAAAATTAAAGAAGATATATTGGCTTTTCTATTTTGGCTTCTCTACTTTTGGTTATTTAATTTTTTAGTTTTTTACCCGCATCTTCATGACATGGAATTTGCACCATGTTAAAAAAATTAAAAGAATTAAAGAAGGGATATATAGCTATAGAACATATTTTATTTATTTTCATTATTCTTTATTTTTATTATCCTTTATTTTTATTCCTTTCTTCTACCTCACATTCCCCTTCATCTTTCTTTATTCCCTTCATCTTTATTCCCTTTCTCTCTCTTTATTCCCTTTATCTTTCTTTATTCCCTTCATCTTTATTCCCTTTCTCTCTCTTTATTCCCTTTATCTTTCTTTATTCCCTTCATCATTCTTTATTTTATTTTTATTTTTATTTTTTCTTATCGTCTTCTTTTCCCCATTTTCCTTCACCTTTCTTTATTCCCTTCATCTTTCTTCTTCTCTCTCTCTCCCTCTTCCTCCCCTTCATCTTTCTTCTTCTATCTCCCTCTCTCTCCCTTGTCCTTGATGACGTGGAATTTGCATCGTATTAAAAAATGAAAAAATAAAAGTGAGATATATAGTTTTTTTATTTGTTTTGGGTTTTTTTTTTTATCCCTTCTTCTTTCCCATTTTCCTTCATCTTTCTTTATTCCCTTCATTTTCCTTTATTCCCTCCATCTTTCTCCTTCCTTTCATTTTTTTCCCTTTATTCTCTTCATCTTTCTTCTACTCTCCCTCTTCCTCTCCCTCCCCTTCATCTTCCTTCTTCTATCTCCCTCTCTCTCCGTTGTCTTTGATGACGTGGAATTTGCTAATATTAAAAATAACCCATGACCATTGCTATCAGTGCATGACCGTTCCCTTGAGCCCTAGACCGCCGCTTTTGGCCCCACGACTGCTGCATTCGGCCCCATGACCACCGCATTGGGTCCCATGGCCGCAACCTCCTGCCCCATGGACGTCGGTTTCTGTATTTCTAACCGTCAGTCCGAGCCCAATGCCCGTCTCTTTGGGCCCGCAACCGTGAACAGCAAACGAATTGGGCTTCATCCCTTAGACTGTATCGTTTGGGATGAATGTAACTGGCCTTTAAGATACATGAAACAGAAATACATTTTCATTTCAATATTCCAAGTTACATTCTGTTGAATCCTGGAACGTTTTATCAACGCATAATTATTGAAATTTATTTAAAAGTAAATAAATTGTATTTTCCAGATGTCTTACCTTGTACTTTCCAGTTCCCCTGTTCCTCATTATCTTCATAAGTACCATTTACATTGGCATAACTAATTAGCATTTCTGAACTCTGAATCTCTAATTGCATAATCTACTCCATTCTAAGTGAAACTGTGGACGCCAAATTAAACAAGGTCAGTAAATCAGATTCCAAGCAAATCAGGCTTCAAGCTTAATCTTACGTTTGCAGAACTAATAAGCATTTCCATATTCCAAATCCGGAATTGCATAATGTACTCCATTCTAAATTAAGTAGTGGACACCAAATTGAACATAGTAAGCAAATCAGATTCCAAGCAAATTGTACAAATTGGACAGCAAGCTTAAGCAAATGAAACAAATCAAATTGAAATTACAAATGCAATTGAAATATTTGGAACCATAGAAGTTTTTCAACACATCATGCTCTTTGAAGTCCCGGGAGAGGTAAGCTCCATTGACTCAGTGGAGTTACCAAATCACTTGTCACCAAAATTAAAGCAGAGAAAATAGTAAAGCAGAGGAAAAACGAAACAGAATAAAAATACATCTACATCATCTGTAAATATCCACATCTTTTTTTCGTAAAGAATATCTACATAGATATATTCGTCGCGGGAGCTCCCACCTGGGAACAGTAACTACGAAACTCAAGTAGCCGCCTGCTAGAGCGTCTATGCTGGCTGATGAAGTACATAATAATCTATGCATGTATTTATGATTTCAGGAGTGTTAATTTACCGAAGTCCAGTCCCAAGACAATTTGGTTATAGAATTGCAGTTAACGATTCGACCTTAATTAGAACAATCAGAATAAGAAATAACAGGGTAAAGCTAATCAAAAGTTTCAAATGCAATGGCTACTTGTCTTGAAAAGTATTGTCTCCTCAATTTTTTTAAAAAAAAAAAACAAATACTACAAGTCTTCTGTTACATGTTCACAACGGTGACGCCCATGCAAACTAATGTCTGTTCACAATTTGACACCATTTTTTAAAAAATTTCCACCGTTTCTGAATTTCTATACCATGCACGTTAAAGTAAGGGAAAATTATGTGCACATTGAAAATATAGACCAGCTAATTAATATTCGTAACATGGTCTTCACCGTACTCTGTTTCTTGACTCTCTTCTGTACTCCCCGCATACTCTACTGTCCTACTTGGACCAACTTCATCCTCCCATTGTGATGCAAGATGATCTTCCGTCGAAGCCGCAGGTGTTGTATCAATAGTGTCACCTGTGTCTAGGTCCTCTTGCCGGATATTTGTTTCAGCAATCCGCACCCACCTCCGTCCTTGCCGCACACGTCCTTCGCGCCACTCACTGAGCCTTGCTGCAGCTCCAGAACTGGTCCATGCCCTACGTCGACGTTGCGCCTCCTCCGCAACGTGGCTGGCTTCCGCAGCAGAACAGGCACTTCCCGTCGACTGCTGTGCGATCTTCCTAGCATATCTATGCTGAATATTCCTGTACCAATGTTGATATTGTTGCACTATAATACTTGTTCGATCCTTCGTACCTCCATGCTGTGTATGTGCTTGACTGGCCGCCTTTGCAGCATGATGCGACTTCTCCATACCTTGGCAGCTCCAGACCGACAAGGATCCATATTTTTCCACAAACCATGTTCCATGCCGCACAATTACGTGCTGCAAAACAAATCAACATAGCAAGTAACGCCGTCACATGTTTAACCATAGCCTTGCTTCAAACAAAACTTGACTGGGACCCTTCGCAGATTAGTACATAGTAGAAAGAAATCACGACGTTCACATCAAGCTCCAACTCACCATGTAGTGTGTAACATGGTTTTCTCCAAATGCTTTTAAGAAAGCCTTTCCGAATTGATCCAGCTTAGCCTTGCAAGCTCCTCGTTGCTCCGCTGTCAGCACAAGCCCAGTGAGGTATGGTTGTAGTTCTTCCAAGGCTTCCCACACCTGAAAACGGTTCCTTCGTGCTTGACCATTCTCGAGGTGGTTATTCTCGGACATAACCACATCTTTCCATGCCCTATCCTGATTTGACCAAGAGCTAGGCTGGAAAAGCCTGCTTGCTACTACTCCGCTCAAGCTCGGCTTCATCACGACGTTACCTGCTTTACCAGACAGTTTTTCGTCCTTCTTCAGTTGGCAATTCCCTCCTTCCACCCCAATGGCAGACAGAGACTTCTCCATAGACTCGATCGCCACGGCCCTCCTTTCTTCGTTCTGCATGTTCCATACAAAAATGAAATGGAGATGAAGTAATTTCTCTACCATGCGAACCTGCGCATGCAAGGTACACATGTGTGTTCTTGATAGAGGAATTGGCAGCACCATTTTCCACCGAGGGTGAGTGGCGGCATCACATGGTTCTCCTTCGATTCCGCTTGCAAATAGTCCACCCTGCCACTTACCTTTTTCTCGACTTGCATGCTCACGATGTGCTGCTGAAGCATTGGCACACTTCTTCGGTTGCTCTCTAACTTGTTCACAATAAATGCAGTTCATCTTGCTGGAAGGGCCATGCTGAAGCCCGTGCATGCACTTGATAGTTTTCATGTCTGCACTCATGTGCCATTCCACGGTGAAAGATCCAACACCATCCACGCACAGCTCCTGACCATTGCTCTGTGCTTCTATTACCTCTGGGAACTTGGTTTTTTTAAAAACCCAGTCAAGCACATCAAATGACTCCTTACCGACTTGGAAGCATGCAATTGGCCATATCTCCTGCTCTGACTGCACCGAGAAATATCTTTCATCATTCTTCTGGATCGCTGGATCGAGTGCCCGGTTCATCAACGTTAAGCTGACACGCTCATATTTCTTGCCCTGTTGTACTTCCGCTTCGTCCAGCTTCAACACAAAGATAAGCGGTCCACCATTGCACTCTGCAACACTCCGAAGCACTATCAGAAGTTTACATTACAATTTTTTCATTTCACTTTTTCAATAGTAATGCAAAAGTGTGATTACAAAGTAATTGAATAATCTAATATTTAAATTTTAAATGTTGTTTATATTCCTTTACACACACTGAATATGCATTTTATAATCACATATCTTATAAATCATAAAATTAGGACAACAAGACCCTCTCTACTGTTGGTAAGTCAACTTCTACTTATCCACAACTGGGCAGCACTGTGAATATGGAAATGGCAGAACTTATACGTTGAAATGAATGAACAGCGAAGTCGAGTTGACGCAGCAAAGTACCTTCAACAGTGATGTTGTAAAACAGAACCATAGATCGTTGAACAACTTCGAGGTCCACAAACAAATTATTCTTGCTATGAAGGATGACCTCCTTTGCTGCCGTTATCTCCTTCTTACCTTGACGAACTGCTGGAATCACACGTCTACCCTCAATACTATAGTAGTTACCGATAAACTGAGGCAACTTAGCATTCATATCTTGTCGCAAACTAGCTAGTCGATGTGGAGCAGGCAAAATGCTTGCGGTCATACCAGGACCAATCAACCCAATCCGGTTTTTCAGTGTTCGATAGATCGCCTTGTATCCTCGATGAGTCACACCTGCTCCATCACATGCGTCCAGCATTGCATCAGGCCCCACACTGTCGCCAATCTTCTGGAGAACCTTCTTCGCTACACCGGCGGTTGCTTGGCTCATTCTGGGTTGGTCGATAAGCGCATTGGCTTCACCTTGAGATAAGATGCTCGCAACTGCTGCAGCAGTTATACCTTGAGCAAATGAATCTCCCATCAGCCGTTTCCTTGACCCGCCAAGTCTATTACTCGTTTGCACGCTCTCAACGATAGATGGTTGCAATTGTGCTCTTACCATGGTCCCGCGACGCTTAGCATGTCCTGACCCACTCGCAAGCTCGTGTAGACTCTTCATTCTCTTCCGAATCCGTTCGCGATAACCTAAAGGGGTCTTCACCATCGACCTACATTTTTTTTCGACCCTATCATAATCAGCTTGGCACTTTTTAAGTTTCTCTTCGAGCACCCGCACCTCCTCCTGGCATTGTAAGCCCTCTGCCCCCATAGTACTTTCTGCTTGAGTTAGCAACACCTTTAACTCTAAGCATGCGGACTCCAGTGTTTTCACATCACTTTCTAGCTGCTGACGTTCCTCTATGTGACATGCTTCAGCAGTAGACATGGTCCTCACTTCTTCGTGGAGTTGATGACATTGACTTCGCAGCTGCTGTATCTCATTCTCGTAGCCTCTCACTCTTTCTTCTAACGACCTGACGATACTCTGCAATGATTCAGCCATTGGCCTCCACCGCATGCTTCCATCACTGTCCGAACCAGTAATCTTCAAGCGCTTTGTATAACCCAGCATCCCACTCTCACCATGGCACAGGAACTCTAAATACTGTTTGGTAGTCTTGAATTGTGGCGGAGAATCAGTCGCAGGATCCGGCGGGTACAAGCTCCCATCAATCCATAGATCAATGTGTGTTTCGCCTGCTGCTCTCCGTGTAGGGAAACTTGAACGGCTCGCTTGTTCTTCAATAATCCTCCCCTTCCGAATGGCCGGAGCATACTTGTTGTCCATCGAAATCTGCACTGCATAACTACCTGGCACTCCATTCGTGACATCTCTCAAGGCCATCCTTCTAGATCCACTACTAATCACACACAGAGCTCTAAACAAGAAATAGTCACCCTGCCGCAGGGTCCCGCGGGCGCCTGCAGCCTGCTGAAGGAAGTGTAAACCAGCCTACAACCTCGCTTCATGCAGAACTCATGCAATGAACTGGAGCCGCATTACCTCAACCGCCGTTCATAACGATCTGAAGTCCACGCGGGCTACTACATCGCAGCTCATCTACACGCTCTCCCGCCTAAATCGCTCCGAGGTGGCTCATACATGTGGACTTTGGCGCGAATCTGGTCACCCCGCCTCCGCATTAAATATTCTCTGTACAAGTTATTTTTAAATGCGAACACCATCATGATAAGTCACCCAGGGTCCTCGGCTGCCATGGAAGCGTTGGCCACGAGGCTCCACGCGTCAGCCCACGGCCCATGTTCACCCATTCATCATGCCATCAGAGGCATGCGGATGGTGACTACCAGGGAGCTGCCCACACTCCCTGGTCCTTGTTGGCGCACTACCCGCCCCGAAAATTCCACTTAAAGGTGCTGCCCGGACCTGCCTTATAGGGCCCTCCCATGACCCGACATTGGTTCTAATGAAGTGGCCTCTTAGGGGACCGTGGCTGCAATTATCCACATGGCTTCACAAGGTCGGGGCCTAATCTTCTATTGTATAGAAAGAAGAGACAAAATGTTTATGTAACAGTTTGTTTCTTGAAAGACCTAGAAATTCAAAAAAATGAATTATTTAATAACTTAGCAAGAAAAATATAGCTATGACTAGTTTTAAGGAATCTAATGCTACAATAGAAGCAAATTATAAATCCTAAAGAAAAATGAAATTGTAATAGTTAGTTCGAGATTTTTTTATGGAAGAAAAAGACTATACATTGATATATAGATTGGATAAAATGTAAAATACTATTTTGTTTTTCTCTTTTGTTATGTGTAGAAGTTCATTTTCAATATGGAGAGGGGGCAAATAGGCACTCTATAGAAAATAAGAATGCCATAGTGATTACAATGAAAACCTCATATTTGAATTGGAAGTGTAGTGTTTTCAAATTTGAGATATAGTTTTCAATAATTCCATGAATCTTGTGAGATTTACTTACGTAAATATATCGTTTTAATGATTATTTTATTAAATGATCCTTTCTCAGAAAATATGTCTTCGGTTCCGATTTGAGACTTGGCTATGGAAAATAACTCAAAATCCCTACCACTAGAGCTCGCCTGGAAACGTGAAGATTCCACTTGCAAATCTTGAAGGCAAGAAATCAACTGACTAAGTGTCTCGGTGTTAATCTCTACCTTAGATGCACTAGACTCTTCTGATTTCTTCTTCCTACCTCCACTATCCATGTCCCATATCCTCGATACAACCCACTCTTTTTATGTGGTTGTATTAAGTGGACTTACAATGGACGTGCCTATGAACTAGCTTCCAACCCCATTACCTTCATTCAAAACCACAAGTTCCCAAGAGTGAAGAGAAAAGACGTTATAGAATGGGTTATATAACTCCATTCCACAACGCACCACCATCAAATCTTCTAGTTAATCAATGAATTCTTGGTAGAATTTAGAAATCCAAACTAAGCAACACTCGTTGAATTAACCCTTAAATTGAAATAGGTATGAAGTGAAGTTCCCAAGCAAAGCAAGCAGAGATTGAGCTCCTCATCCTCTGAAAGCTATTGCTCTAAGCCAAGCGGAAAGGATGAACTCGTCACCCTCTAAACATATATTTCAGGACTAGCAACGTGGGAAAGATGAAACCTTCATCCTTCAAACACGTATTTAAAGCTAACCACACGGGAAAAATGACTTTGTCATCCTTCAAACGTGTTTTCAATTGGCAAGAATGTTCTTCTTCAAAGACCCAACTCAACCACGGGGAAGTCCATGAGCATCACAAACATGCCATGCATCACAAGAATAGACCAAGTCCCCAAGCACCCGACAATCCCCTCCCAATGTGACTTCCAATACTTTACCTGGTTGAAATTGTCTTGGGCCTCCGAGTAGCTACCACTAGCTAGTCCTAAAGAAAATCCTAAATCCAATCTATGCCTTATAATGCCTCGTGCAAGAGGCTGGCCTTTTTCCCAAACCTAAATAAGACCTTGTAATTCAAACGTAATTTTGGTAATGCTTCCGCATCACCAGAAGCACTCCAAAAATTCACACGAAACACAAGTGAATTCAGTAAAGATTTAAGAAACCCACAAGTGTCAACCACTCACCAGGTGCAGCGTGGATATTGCAAAGCCGAATCAGCACCTCTGCGCTTCAATCCACCATCACTTACTCCTAGACGCCGCACGCTTCCAAGCATTTGTAAGGCGGTAGCTTGCGATCCTCTTCAACGCATGTATGCTACTGAGATGAGGACGCCGTGTTCAAAATCTTCTATACTGAACACGCGCCCAATGACAGGCACATCGTCCACGGAATCAAGAAGCAAACACGCATGCACAGCTGAAACCTCCGCCTCGATGGGAACGACTTCAGGCTCTGCGAATCCACGGACTCTCCTTTCACGATCGGCTTCAGTGACGCGTACGTAAGGAGATGCACCACGCCTGCAAAGAACACCAGCCCCGTGAAGCTTTGGTGAACACCTGCTCAAACACCGTCAACATGTGGTCTTCTCGGCCCACCACGCGAATGCCATCCCAAGCATCTCCAGGCGGCCACTGAGAATCTCTGTCATAGGTCCATCTAGCGCGAGCAACGCACCAAAATCCAGATCATCATTCTTATTGTGACATGAGCGCTGCAATCTTCTTCACCGTAGGGGCAGTGCAATGACTGGCTAATACAGTCTGGAAGAACGGGAGGAGGGAGGGTGAAGAGACAGAGCGCCTCTCTTTGCCGCCGTGCGACGTTGCGACCTCGCCTCTCTCCGCTTTGCTGCGAAGCTCCGTCTCTCGGGTTGAAGGGCAGCCTCTGCCCGCCTTGTCCGTGATTTCACGGCTTGGCCCCCCTCGCTCGCTCGTTTCGCCAGACCTCCACCTCCCTCACCATGGGTTTCAAGGGCACCAAGGCCGAGAAAAGGGTCCTGTACAACAAGAATCTTGTCGAGCTTCTGGATGAGTACCACCAGGTGCTCATCTACGCAGCCGACAATGTGAGCCTCTACTTGACGGCCGCGACGGTCTCCTCGATGAGGCCGACCGCATCCTTGACGGTTTTGATTGACTCGCCCGTAATCACCACCACCGCAATCTCCTTCACCTGCGCTAGCACATCTGTTGCAACTTGATCTCCACCTGCCCGACCTCGGGACCGTGGTACCAGCACCGCTCTCCGGAGCTCAGCTGTGATCTCGAGCAGTGGTCATACCACATTCAAGCGCTCGCCCTCCAGCACGATATGATCAGCTCTACGACAAAACTCGCTCGCTCGACCTCTGCCTCAATCCCCACGCGCCGCTCGCCTCTCGTCAGTTCTTCAAGTCCGCTGCCCGGCAAGTTCCTCGCTTTTCCTAGCAGAAGAACATGTTCGCTTGCAGCAGCAGCACCGGGTCGCTCCAGAGGCCCAGGAGTCACCAGATCTGCACTTTCTTTGTGGCGTCCTTCAACCTACTCGCTGCAGCAAGCTCTTTGGTATGAAGGACGTTCGCAAATCTTTTGGCCGACTCAATTTTGGCACTCTGCTCCATGGACTCCGGCTCTCCTTGCACGGTGCCAGCCCCAGCACGACCTTCACCAAATGCTTCGCCACATCCTCTGCTTCGATTCCTACGGTGTGCTTGAACTTTGCAGGTCAATGATGACCTCGTGCGCACAAGCTCCGTTCACACCAAATACATTAGCAGATACCCGAATCTTGCTACAGACACCACAGTCCAGCTCGTGCAAAATAGCGGAGAACAATCCAGGACGTATAGATAGCGAAGAACAATTCAGGTCGTGTGAACCGCTCCAGCCATCTGAGCGGACCACTTCACTAAATTTGGCTAGGGTTTCTTCTAAATGAAGGTACACGGCGTGCGTTCACAATGCCTCTGATCAAGTCACTACAGCTCCGAGGTTCACCAGTCATGACGTCCGACCTTGAAGAAGCCGAACAAAGTTTGGGCGCAAGCTGGACGCTGTTTCTACACGGCGATGCAAATTCCAACAACAAGCAGCCTGTTGCGGCGCCCACTGGCTCTCCAGATATCACTGAATCATCGCTGTGATTTGCAGCTCACCGACTCTTCAATAGACTACACCTTATCTCTAGAGACTATGGTGCGGACACAAAGGTTTTGAGCAAAGCCCACAAAACCCCATTCAGATGAACAATAATGTTGCGGTTACACCTAGTTTTGCAATATGATCTTTCTCAAGTAACAAATAAGTGATAAACACTCACAAATCACAATTAGTCGAGTCCATACCACTCTTCAAGAGTGAAAACATGATCTTGATAAGGCTGATGATGTGCAACACGCACACACCCTCACCTCATCACGTGGGAGACTCAACTTGAGAAAGATGGATCTCCCTCAACCACACGTGGAGGTCATCCGGGTTTCAAGTCTCGAGATAAGGTGTCAAAAGACACGACCGTTGCCGTACCCTAATCTCCCATTAGCGTTAAGTCTTGGGCTCTCCGGTAACTCCACAACTCTCTAGGTGGTTTCTACCCGAATACCACCTACACAAACACCTCCATGCGCCGATCTTGACAACCGGTACGAACAAAACAATGAATGTCAAATTCACCCTTGGTATGGATATGGACGCTAAGGAAATTGATAAGATTCAACATAAAATATGTTTTATTAAAAAATGGGGCAATCCAAAACATGCTATAGTATTTGTAAAAGATACATACATGAGGTATATTAATTGGGTGTAAATATCCAAATGAGAGAGCTCAAGTTAGTTGAATTGAAACATAGTATCATAATTGTTTTGAAAGAACTTATCAACTTAGAATATGACATTGATCAAGAGTAAACTATGTTGTACGTATTTTGGTGCCCTCCTAGTTACATTTCATATATATTTGGATTTTGTCAATTGTACAAATTTAAAGTGTCTAATGGTGTGGACAGCCTTGAAAGCTAGTAGCTTATCTTTTGGTGGTTGAGACATTAATAAAACCAATTTTTTGGATTAATAGAATACAAATGTTTTTGGAAATATTTTATGACATCAATAGAGCTCTAGAAGGCACCATATAGATAAATTTGGACCTATCAAAAGGTGTTCTAATGTAGCACTTGGCAGTAGAGGAATTCTTATTAGAGTTAATACATGTGTTTGGATATTTTCCACATGGCATTGAACACCATGAAAATGAACTCAAATGCTCAAAACCTACCATAATACCATAAACTAGATGATTTAAATGTTTGAAGACAACATTCTTTAATTGCGCTTTTAATCACTCACAACTTGCATAAGGTTGTCTTAACGGACATGCAATTGGTTGCCTCGTCTATCTAAAACGCCCTACGACAATGTGAGACAATGTGTGAAGATGTTTGACTCAAGTAAATCTACTATTTTCCACCAAAGACAAGAAATTCTTCTTGAAAATATGAACTTAGGAAATAATATTACTGTCTAGTATTGAAAATCTTGCATTTGATAGAGTCACGTGATAGCAAAAGCTAAATTTGGAGATGTCGGACATGCCCACTCATGAGAACTTTTTCTATAAGATGACCCAATTTTTTTTCCATAGACCCATGAAGATAAGGGCCGCTTCACACCAAACGCCCGAGCGGAGAGTCCGTTGGTTTTGAGCAATGAGATTGCTTGAATGGCCAAAGTCCGGCCTCTCCGCCTTCACACCAAAGGCCAAAGTCCAAAGGTCGTCATCATCTAATGTGCCTACATGGCAGTACTTTTGAAGAGTTTTGGCGCCAAGGCGACAGACTCTCGAGCAAAGCTTGGGTTGCCATTTTTAAACAACCCAAACTTCCTTCGAGAGTTCGTCAAAATTTTCAATAAAATAATCAAAATCTGACAAAAACTCGACCGATAGATGAAAGAGGCCAAATTTTTTGGCTGAATTTTATGGCTAATTTTTTGGGCTGATTTTTTTTGGCATAATGATATGGGGTTTGGACTTTGAACTTGGGCTTTGGGGCTTCACACCATAACCGCCCAAAGGCTTCAATATATATATTTCTTTTTTAAATTATCCAAAAGTTTGGACTCTCGCCATAGTTTGGGCAGAAATTTTGACAGACGGACTCGACTCGGCCAGGTGTGAGGCCGCCCTAAGAATTCTATTCCCGTGTGCATCTTGTCTTCTTGCATCTCTGTACACAATTTCAAGAATTGTAATTATAGATCCCAACCATGGGAACGTGTGCAAGGTCTGCAAAAGCCCACTTCCAGACGTTTCAACTGTTGGTCCTTTGCTGATCCAACAGTCGACGGTTCACGATGCAAGTCCAATCGTAAAAGGAATGTCTTGCCTGACACATGAGCTCGACGCCGGAAGACAAGAGTTCTGGTGACGCCACGCTCTTGACGAAGAACAAGATCGTTCGCTGATGCCCGACCTCTGGATCAACACATGAGTTGGTTTCAACCAAGAAAGCCGATGTGCATGACTGGAAGTGCTTCTTCGTTTGCCACAATTATACAAGCCAACCCTTTTTTTTCATTTTGAGTGGATAGCTTCAATGGCTATGCCCGGACTAGCATTAGGGCAGTTTTAGCTCCATGGAACTATGGGTGAAGGAAATCAGTTGGCTGCCAAGGCCCATAAAATGAAGCAATTTGGCACCATATAAGAAAATTAAGTAGAATGGATTGGCAATTCCCTTTTTTTCCTAAATGGTGTTTTGGCTAACCAAAACTACTGTGAAAGTGCAATATGGCGATTCCAAAATTTTGTCGAGTATAATTTGGCCACTATCCACAAAATTTAAGAATTTAGGCTCCAAAACAAGAAATTTCCAAGGGAATTCAAGCTACAAAAGACAACATGAAGCTGCGTCACATTCTAAACTCACAACATGAGCAATCTACAGTATAAGCATTCCACAAAATGAGCAATCCATTACCCGAGACATGCCCACTCCCAACTCATCCAATTCATGTGATACAAGCCATTTTAGAGCACCAACAATCTTGTGTGCCCACAGCCCACCCCACCCATGAAAATACATCATCCACCCATGTCCATCCATAATGTTGAGTAATGTACAGATGCCACCTACAGCTGCAACACAAATATTGTTACTTATAATTCAAATATAATGCACAGAACTTGAAAATGGAAGTGATGGAAAAAAATTAAGATGCATAAAAGCTCAACATTTTGTCCACTACCCAAAAATTTAACCACAAAGAAGTAAAGGCAGAAAATCTTCTACATAAGCATCCTACTCCTCAGACCCATAACGATAGTCCTCCGTGGTCTTAAACCACAATTGAAATGCTTCTTCATATGGAAAGGTCTCCAGCTCAAAAAGTCTCTGAGAAAACATACCAACTACCAATTCCAAGTGATCATCAAGTGCGTTACGAAGACGGGACTTCAAGAAGGTGAGAGAATTGAAGGTTCTCTCATCTCCAATTGAATCCAAAACCCTCACCACGGCAATCTCCGCCAATTTGAGGTACGTTGGAAATCGGCTTGCAAGAGGTGTGTTGGCTTGGGCAACACGCCATATCTTTGTCAAAGGATTCACATCAAAAGGTTTAGTGCAAGCACGCACACAATTATTAGCCATAAAAAGCTTCGACAATGACTGCTCGGAGTCAAGATCAAAGCCATTCAGCAAATGGGGAACCACAACCTTTTGCCCCGCAGCCCCAACGACCTTCATCTCTCTATTCTCGCGGAACTGGCGTTTAAGAATCTCCAAATGAACTGGGAAAGTGCTGAGAAAATCTTCTTGCATCCAATGCTGGAGATAGAATATCCCCATTGTGTTCAACGTCTCCACCGAGGGAAAGCGGTCCTTCAATTCAATCCTCAAGGCCTTTGCAGCCTCTGTACACAAAAAATGGTACAAACAACTAAGGTGAGCAATGAGCCACAATAATAAAATACAAAAATACAAAAGGTAGAAGACGCACATCAGCTTCTCCTGTTGAGTGTTTAGGTTTACATCCCACTTCAAAAAGATATTGAAGTGGGAAAGTTCCAACAAACACAACAAATCTACACTGCGCACAACCTCTACCTCTAAATATGACATGAAACCTCCAGGTTTCCGTCATTGCTGCCTCACTCCACCTCCACCCTCCCAAATCATCAGAATCTTCTACCTGCGATATGCGATAATCTTCACTAACTGTAACACCCCGCTAGAGATCTCCCCAACAACTACTCTATGCACCTTAAACTCTCAAATTCAAGGCAATGGGCAGTCCATCTAGGTGTCTGAAGGTGGGAAAGACTGAAAGAGTTTGAAAACCCTAGGGGAATGCAACCCACCAAACTTTGCAGGGATGCTAGGCAAGGAGGAAGTGGCGGCATCTAGACGCACTAGCGACAACATGCGCTCAACGGCAGGCGCATCAAGCGATGAATGCGTGGGAGTGGCGCTTCCTGTGGCTAATTCCCAACAAAGCCATGTCAGAAAGGGCTACACAAGGCATGCTACAATAGCAGGTTGGCTTGCATGTACTTTGCGTGCATGGCAATGGAGAGTGTGCTTCTTGACTTTTTTGGCGCAGTGCGGCCCCACTCCATCGCCAAGTTGCTATCCTCCAGCCTGGGCGCATCGAATGTTGGCCGTTTTTCTTTTATTTTTTGTCTTTTTAACATAGGATTTATAGTAGCCAAGTTTTCGTCATAGCATTTTGGCCCATTTTAGCCAATTTTTTTTGGGCTGATACAAGCTCAACAACATGAGCTTCCTTTCCATATTTTAAATTCGGCACAAGATCCAAGTTAGGCTCCAGGCCTGCCGGTCGTGATTCAACTATGGGTGACTGCCAACCCTTTTTTTTTTGTTTTAGTGGGATCGTCACAGTGGCTACAGAGGCGAGGGAGCTGTAGCACTTCTGGCTTTCTCCTCAATCCAAACGAAACTAAATTTTCTCCATAAATATTCATTTCGAAGATTTCATCTCAATAAACATAGATTTGTACATCCTTTTTGGCGACAAGATGGAGTCCCCATTGTTCATTAGTGGCAATATGGCGACATAGCAACGACCATTGATGGAATTTTGGCGATGCGCAGTCACAAATTTCCCACTTTTTTCGGATATATTCTATTTTTAGATACTTTATTCGCCATTTGGCTATTTTTCGCCTAAAAAAAAGGGCTGGTGACTGCTACGCCCATTGCAAACCTGATGCGTACCGGAACAGATGCTTTGATCAACAGGTGCAGACGATGAGAAATTCCATGCGTTTGCTGACGTGGTTGGCCACGTAGGAGCGGGAGGTGACACGTAGGAGCGGGAGGTACCACGTAGGAGAGGGAGGTGCCACTAGGAGCGGGAGGTGCCACGGAGGCAGAGTTTAGGGTTGCGAGAGGGAGAGAAAGAGAGAGCGGCCTTCAAAACCCCAGAGCGTCGCAGGAAGAGGCCTCTTTCACTGACTTCCTTTCGCGGCTGAATCGTCGAGCGCGTTCGTGAACTATGAGGGCCAAGGTCAGCTATCCCTCGCCCCTCAACCTCCGTTGTGTTTCCAGTCTTCCCTGCATTGCACCGTATTCGAGGGTTCCCTCTTGGCGGGGTCGTGATGCGAGTCGCCGCAGCGGCGGCGGCGGTTTGTGCATGGTCTTTCCTTGGGCGGGCTGCTGTAGTGTGAGGGCGTGGATGTTTTGTGGGAGTGTTGTTTGCGGGTGCAGTTAGGGTTAGGGTATGTTGGGGATGGGGTTTGCGTTTGGATGTGTCGCGGGGCTAACGGTGGGGCGTGGGGTGTTTGTGTGCGTGGCAGTGGAAGAAAAAACGCATGAGGCGCCTGAAACGTAAGCGCCGAAAGATGAGGCAGAGATCGAAGTAGGCGTCCTGGGTGGGCGAGGCCGGTGTCGTGATGGAGGGGCAGCAGGCGGGAAGTCTTATTCGCCGGGCTGGAGTGCCGGGGAGCTTTTCGGAGGGCGGGCGGGTTGCCATATTGCTCGGCTTGGTGGCTGTCCTGAGGTAGCCGCCGTAGTATCTGGGGGTTTTTGGCAAGAAAGATGTTGATGAATTGCTTCCGTGGCTGGCCCCATGGTGGCCCTGCGGGTGATCTGGGCTGTGTACTCTTTCAAATCGACTTGTGAGGGGTTACCCCTTCACCTTTTCGGCCCCATGGTGTATGCATGTGGTGTGTGGATTATCGATGGTGTGTGCATGTGATGTATGGATTATTGATGGTGTGTGCACATGGTGTGTGGATTATCGATGCATTGACTCCTTGTTGCTTGTGTTGTTTCTTAGTGGCGTCTCGTTCCTTGTTTCTTAATGGAATCGAGCGGCTGCTGTATTGTGGATATGAGCAGCATATGGTCTTTTTGCATTGAAATTGACGAGTTTACACGTTGTGGATATTGACGCGCCTTTTTCTGGTGATTTGGACGTCGATTTGTTTTCTGAGTTACGTGTATGTTAATTTTCATGGGTATTGTCGGTGTGGAATGTTTAACACATGGGTCCGATAGTTCTATCACTTTCTAAAGCGGCAAATATGAATATATCTGAGCTTTGGCGGAACAAGTGTAAAGTGAGCGGGTAATACTCATATACTTGTCAACAAGGTTACAATAGATTTCACTCGGACAATATTCTACAAATATTTGTCATGTTATGGTAGAATATGTATAACGTCAATTCCACTACAGATACAATATTTCGACATGAAAAGAGAAATCTTCGCTCAATCGAGGGTCGATTTGGTAAATCGTTGATGATATTCTTCGAACCACTTCTTGACTTACTCTTTGTGCGTCTTGCGATTTTGCAGTCTCCATCTGGACGTTGCATGCATGCGGTCTGAAAACCTCGTTATTTTGCTATGCTTAGCGTCGATGGGTCTGCTAATTTGGATTAATGAAATCCTAGAGTCTGCTTTTTCTCCTCTCCTCAGCTAAATTGCCACCACGTGTTGTTTTTCTTTCGATTCTCTGCAAGTGACGAGTTGAAATTCAACTAACCAGTTTCACGACTAACCAGTTTCACGACTGACGAGTTGATACAACCAACCAGTTTCACGACTTACTTTCAACATGCTTTGAGTCCATGCCAGCTGATGACGAAGTTTACCTTTGAAGAAAATATGATCCTTGCGTTGATGTTCTTCCTTCATGGACGCAAGCTTCTGCGCGTTGTGATTGTAACCATGAACAGGTTGCACCTGTGCATCCGAATGTCTTCGTAATTACGAAGAGCTCAATATTGTTGTTAAGAACATAGGCAGTTTCTACGAGGCGGGTAGTTAACAATTCGATATGACTTTACTCCTTGGTTTCAGTTGCATCTTGGCGTTCGTCACAAACATCATTGGAGTTTCCGATTGAACGGCTTCTTAGTCTTATATTTAACCCCTAAAGGACCAATTGTCCGTTTGGGGGACACTAATTTTCACTTTGATTGCAGTTATCTTTAATCCGTACAGTCAAAATTCAGAAAAGTTTTACCACATCATCTCATATAAATTTAGAAGAAACTTCTATGATTACATTCTCAAAAAGTTCATCTTGGCAGTTTTTAATCGAGTAGAGATTCCTCTAAAATGCCTTGGTCCTTTAGGGGTTAAGCGACGGTGGCTACGTCATTTTAAATCATTGTTATCAACTCAAGCTTAACGAAGTAGATCCAGAAGCAGGAATTGCGAGGAACAATGAAGAATCCTCACCTGCATTGGCTTCCGGTTATGAGCGAGAGCCTCTTCCAACTCCGCGGACAACCCCTTGAGCCTGCCATGCCATGCCCTTCCACTCCGTTCATGCTCTTGCTCATGCGACACCAAGACAAGAATTCAAGTCTACCGCTTCCAAAAGACCACACTTCTACATCGCTCCCTGCAAATATATCAGGACACTATTAATGAATTATTCATTTCCCAGAGACTCTGATTAACAGAAAGTACAACTTCCAAATTGCCAGATACCAACATGCTGTGGATAAGTGTTTCTCGTATGGACCTAAAAGAGTGGTACAACTTTACAAGTTCCTACGGTCTCAGGGCGGCCCATTCTAGCATTTCATGAGTTGAGAAAGCGAAAACACTTGCGATATAAGAGCGCTTCATGCATCTTACCTCGCTTGCAAAGCGCGATTCTCTCTTTCAAGAGGGTCGTTATAACTTCTCCAGTCTATTGCTCCAGAGGCACTCTTTGTGTTGCCAGAATCACCAGAAACTGCCAGAGGATGTAGGTAGTGAACATTAGTGTTTTCTTCAAAGCTCAGAAGACGCTACCGTATCAAATGTAAAAACTCTCGAGCATTGTTACCGAGGAGCTGAGGGCATACTTGTTGAGATTGACTGCTGCTCTGTACTTGTCTTCGAGTCTTGTTGCAAGTGTTGAATTGAGCACCGAGTTGCCTTTTGCATCGCATCATTGCACTGCTGCTGGAGGACCTCCTTGTTTCTTTCAGTTCTCTCGAGTCGCTTCCGTAGGCTTACAATCTGAATTCCCAATACAACTTTTCGACAATGATTATTAAAAATGTGGGTGATTTTGACAATTGATTAATGAGCACATCTCCTTACCACGTTCATTTACACTACCTTGCACATGAGGACCAAGAATAAATTCTAACCTAAATTTTACAAGGAAACCCGAAGCCACAAGGTGAGAACCATACATCTGGTTCACTCTCAAGAGGTGAATCATTCCTTAGTAATGATGACGACATTGAGTCTACTTGCTTCGACTGTTTCAGTCGGTCTCCTGCTCCGTGATCGTCAAAGAAGACGCTGCTGACCTTTGGAGAAGACAGCGGAGGCTCTTCAGAATCATGGAATTTACCAGCTGGATGGATTGGACGTCTCCTTTGGGGAGAATTACTTTGAATCTTACTTTTGATCATGGAAAGACTAGCGACCTGCTTGGCTGTGATGGAGCTAGCTCCACTGGGATCATCACCTGGAGTCATTGAGATACAAAAGATGAAGAGACGGTGACGGTCATATAGCATTCCAAAATTGAACCAGAATTGACGGATATGGGAGGGGAATTCTGGAACAAGCTCGTTATCAAGCTACTCAGTCGTCATGCAGTCGTCAATAGAACAAGCTGCTAGGTAAAGGTCTCTTTTTCATGAGCTCTATTACGTCTACTGTAGTGCAGATTGCGACATGCCACTAGTTCATGACTTAGGAGGTGTTCCGAGAAACCAAGGCAATTGAAATCCAAGCATGTGTTTGTAATTAAGACGCTTTAACATCTTGAAAACCAGCTTGACATATTGCTTGACTGTCACTACTTAATCGGCATACGTTTTACTGTACCTTTCCCTTCAGTTTGCAACTGTCCAAGCTTAGTCTGGAGATTTTTTATAAAATGCTCCTTGTGTTGGAGCACATCTTCGAGGATGCCGATTCTCTCCTTAGCATCCTGTAGCTCTTTCACCTGCACCTCTATAAAATAATAGATGAGAACAGATTTTATGCGCAATAAAGGCCGTCTTTCTAAAAGCTGCAGAATATCCTTCGTTAATGCATAGACGAGGACTACCACTCATGCAGTGTCTTTGACGCCATTTCCTGACCCTGAGATTCGTAATAAAACTGTGAAAACACTCTGAATCCTCGGCAAGTTGCTGCGAGTTCAGAAAAACTTCGCACCTTAATCGTACGAGTAGAAGGAATTTTCTTGAGTTGTGCAGCGTTGTCCGCCGCTAACTTGAGTTTGATCTGCTCACTTTTGCTTTCTGAAAGCTTGTCGCTTAATTCCTTCATTTTCCTTGCATAGTGAATACGAATGTTCACTACCTGGACATACCACAAAGGGTGATACTCCTGGAGATCATCAAATTCTACTTATGATAAATCGAGAATACTTATCCTAAATCGTCCTGCTTATGACTTCAAATTTACGTTCAACAAATTTGATTCGCACCGGACGCCTAACCATTGTCTCAGGTTAAAGGACGTGTTCAAAACATACATGAAATTTATTAACTATTTGTTGACGGTACCTGGGTCTCCAAAGCTTTGACCCTGTTTTGAGCGAGATGCTCACTGGCAGATGTAGGCTCCTTATCTGGATGAGTAACCTGCAGATGCTGGAGACGTTTTTCGTGTAACTCTCGCTTTGCATTCTCGAGTTCATGTTTCAACATTTTGCTGTTCTCATCCTCATTCTTTCTTTGCTTTTTTAAAGCGGCGTTCTCCATCTGAAGCTTTCGAACAATGTCGCTCTCATCCTTCGGTGCCTTCAGTGGAATTAGAGTAGGACCGGTTTGAGCGCGCGATTGAGAAAGTCAAAGACCTCTATCGTAGGACATCGACCATGTCCCATGTATATTATACATTAACAAGTTGATATTTAAAACAGGAGGCCTGCTTAGAATGCAACAAACCTGGGCAAGAGCAATCAAACCATTCTTCACGAATTTATGGACAAACTCTGGTTTCCTTCCCTGCAAAAGGTGTAATGTGAGCAGATACTACTTCGAACAGAAAAACGTTCTTGCGGAGTCTAATCAAATTCAAGATTGCCACATTAATATTACCCAATCTAATAGACAGAAAATACACTGATGATCTTCCAGGCACAGTAGCTGTTCAAAGCTAACAAACCAATGATAAAGCATCGACAACCAAAAGAAAACCTTCAGAAAAAATTTCAAGGTATAGTAAGACCTCACCTGCTTCAGAGGAGGTTGTATCCGTCTTGATGACCTCTCATTAACTGAAGCACTCCGTTTATCTTGAAGAGGAGTTTGCCAATTCTCCTCAACAATCTTACTCAGATGTTCTCCCTCACCCTCATAGTAAGCAATTTTACCGCCAAGCTCCAGAATTTGGGCTTCCTAGAAAGTGAAGTTTCATTTCGAAGTCAATACTCCTTATTACCATCTCAATCATAAAGCCACTGAGCGTTGTTTTATCGTCTGTATAATATCGGAGACATTCAAGCGAAACTTAGAACCATCAAACACTTCTATTTCTCTCCCCCTCCCACATCTGAAACACTGCTCACCAAGCTGAAATCTCCAACCACACAAGCTATACTTGAATCAAGATTTTAAAAGCCTAATACTCCGAACATGAAATCTGCAGAAAGGGAACTAAATTACCTTATGTTCAATAGTGGACTCCTGAGAGCTCAAAAGCTTCTGGTTTTTCGACAATGTATTCATCATATCATCCCTAGCAAAACAGGTACGTGCATGATTCTCCCGCTCCTCGGTAAGGGTACTTTTTAGTCTTTCAATTTCAGACTCTAGATCATTGAGGGTCTTGGCCGCTCTCTTTTCTCCTCGCTCCAACTCAGCGTGTGCCTCTCATATACAAAAGACATCCGATGAGAATGAAAAAATTTACTGTAAAAAATAACAAGAAATTTGACATCTCAGCTTAAATTACATTGATATAATATATTGTATACAACAATTATGTGCTAGAAAATTCTAGAATATACACAAGCGGGGCCTAGTAACATCACGGTGATAACATCTCAGAATTTTAGTAAACATAGAAACCCACTAGAACCAGTAGATTAAGGGATTATTTGAATCACTATTTCAAGACGGTATTCCAAAAATCTACAGCATTTGTGAAGAATCAAGATCAGAGTTAATACGCACCTGAAGTAGCTCATCTTTCAGCCGTGCAATCTCCTTTTTTAGCTGCACCTCGACTTTCTGCAGGTGTGCCTCCCGGTCGAGGGCTTCTTGTAACGAAAGTTCTGTAGCTGCGAGGGGCCCGGACGGCAACTCACGATGTTGATAAATCATCAACTGAGACGCAAGCTTGGCATTCTCCTCAGACATAGAGCGTGCTTTTTCCTTCGCCTCTGCCTGGAGCTCCTTGATCTTCTCCACAGCTTTCTCATTCTCATGCTGCGCGGCAGATTTCACAATGATATTTTGATATGATCAAGGACCTACTGAGACTTTGTACCAATCTCATTTACGGTGCAAGAGTGTAAAACAAGTGCTAAAGCGATCAGAGCAATAAAACTACTGCTCTTGTATAAATCAAACTTAGAATAAGAGATGAAGTCGATTTTAAAACCAGCGTCTCACAAATCGGTGACGAATGGGATCAAAACTTGAATGCAATTGGCTTTCCAAAATGCACCTGATACCCACGGATGAGAACTTCTTGCTGCAACAATTCCTGCTTGAGCTTTGAAGCTTCTTGCTTCAACATTTCCTGCTTGAGCTTTAGAGCTTCCTCGTCTGTGTGTTGAGGTGCCTTCACCCTGCGGGATATCTGTCTGGCCTGCTCAACCTCTAATTCCTACTTGCAAGCATTGAATACTGTGGTCAAGTCAAAATTGTACTAGGCTGAACGAAGGTAATTGATCTAGAGATTTACAGATCTCATAAATTTCACAAGGGAGGAATGTACCGTCCAATTCTGGTTTGTGACATGGAAAACTATCTCATGGAGGAAATCTATTGTGAGAAGGACATAAGAAATAGCAAAAGAATTTCTGATGTACGATAGATATGTATTGTCTACCTTTAGAAAATCTTCGTGCTGGCGATGGCTTGAAACATGGCGTTCAAGTGCAATACCATTTGCAGGTTCCATCACATTCTCAGCAGGTTGCACCGCGCTTTGAACTTCTTGAGCTTGTACTGATCCTCTTGTACTTATCTGCCCTGCCAAGAGGGATGCCAGGTGCGCAGTCTCTGTCGACTGTCCCATAAAATTAGGAAGGTAGCTCCACATGGATTGGCTTAGACAGGCTGACATTCTCGTTAACTTTCTCTTCGAAACATAAGCTCAAAAGGATGAAACATGTTGAGCAATCTCTTTTATGGCTATGGATTGTTTCATACAGTAACGTCATGAAGACAAATTTCTAAAAGGTCAAGGACGTAAATATTAATTATAAGCAATTTAGCAAGAAGCATATTCCACTGAAGCTAACCTGAAGGCGAATGGATAGAGCATACTTCTCTTTCTGGAGTTCACGGATCTTTCCGTCCCAATCGTCCTGCATATGCTGCACGTTTTTGTCAGCCTCAACCTGCTGTTCAGCCAATCGCTCGGCGTACAGTTGAAACTTCTTCCTTTCATCTGCTATTTGCTTTTCTAGTTCCTCGACCTTCCTCTCTAATTCAAAATTTATAGCTGGTGAAGGGGGGTCTGCAAGGTCCAATGGCATTGAGTGCTGTGCAACTCGTTCGTCGATGTCGGTATGCGCACCTTCGCTAATCTGCGATAATGAAGATTAGAGATACGCAGGAAAACCAATTCTACGTTCCGTTCAAGTACGCAAAAACAGGTTGACCTGTAAAATTTTGGTACTGAGAATATGCCTTCTAAGTGGCTGAAATGCTGAACATAAAAATGTAGGATTTGCAACCACTAACTTTGTTGAGACGCATGAATCTGGAGTTTCTGGAGTCTCTGGAGTCAAACGTCGAGGAGGATTGCTCATACTCTGAGCTTAGCTGAAGTGACCTCTGAGACCCCTGCTCACTCCGGCCTGATGGAAACTTGTCCACTTGAAACAAAGGTCTACTTAAATAGTTCATGAATCTCAATAATTAACATATAAATCTTTGAAAGGAAATTCCAGCTCTCATTTTGAAAATATTAGAAACGCGAAAGAGGCGGATCAGCTCATCAGGAGAGATAGAAACGTACGCTCACTGCCGGTGTCTTTGGAGCTTCGCACAGGAATTTGTCGCTGTCTTTCTTCATTGCTTCTAGCGTCACTAACTTTTCGAGCAT
This sequence comes from Bryoerythrophyllum caledonicum, assembly GCA_963971425.1. NCBI lineage: Eukaryota > Viridiplantae > Streptophyta > Bryopsida > Pottiales > Pottiaceae > Bryoerythrophyllum > Bryoerythrophyllum caledonicum. The sequence continues at coordinate 13,900,609 of OZ020520.1, read as the reverse complement.
CCATGAGGGTAGGCCTGCTCGAAGACCTGTAAGTTGCGTTCCCATCTGCGATCAAGTTTCTGCTTGAAGTGCTTCTTGGTAACACATTCGTGTGAGTACTCGACCTCTGATGTTCTTGTGTACTGTTTCTCGGCTGCGCATTTGGAACCCAAGACCTTTCATGACTTACGTGAGGATAGCTTTCCTTCTCTAAATGAGCATCAGATAAGGGTATACTGTTACTTGTATTGATCAAAATTCTTCTTTTAGGTTGAGTCGTCATTTCCTTCAGATCTCTTTCAAAGCCAGAGATTGATCCTCCGATGGCCAATCCTCCAATGACATTCCTAGTCTCCATACTTAAGTGTTCCCGTCTAGGAGAGTTCTTTGTGTTGCTCGACTGTTTAAGAGAAGATTCGTCAATCACTTGATCGTTTCCTTCCTCTTTCTTTATCCTATTCCTTCCTGCAACTGATTTCTCACTACCTGCATCCTTGTTTTCAGGTCCCAGACAGGAATTCCCCTCTGCATCAAAAACTGTGCATCTCTCCCATCCAACATTCATGTTTTCTCGCCGGAAATCCTCGTCCCTGGAAACTCCCTGAACAGAAGATCTCATTAGAGTCTTCCCCGATAGTTGCCGTCTTCTTACATTAAGATAAACAGTTTCAGCCCTGTTGCTATTGTCACTTCCATGTTGCGGAGCTGGCGACGTGCTGTAGACCTCTCTATCACAACAAGCGCTACCCTGATATTTAGGTTCAGCTTCTCTCACATCAAATGAACAGGACGTGTTTCCGTAAGCAGGAAAGAAGTTCTCAATATCATGCGTTCTATCTGAGGAGTTACGGAAATTATTTCTCATATCTTCAGGGCAGCCTTTGGCCTCCATCCTTCTTGATCCAGGTTCAGGGCTCCTGTACGAATACGGTTTATAAAGACACAAACCAAGCATATATCAGTGTCCAGGAGTTGATGCTATCCCATCAGGGTCTCTTTCTGAGATTCCTTCAGTCCATTAAGACGTAAGCAAAATAATCCAGAATGTGGTTATGCGTATGGTAGTTGCCATTTGCTGTCCCTCAACAATTATGATCCCACGAAAATCTATGACATAAAAATCTGCGCCAGACCTAATCACGAATTTAGCGTGGAATTTTTCTGATCCACAACCAACATGATTAAAATTGTTATATGGGCGCGACATCGAGAAGTGGTGGATTGAGAGCTGCAGGTGCCTGACAGTACCTGCGATTCTGAAAAATGGTGAATGGCTTGCAGTCTGAGTTCCCAATCTCGATAGGTGAGTCGGATAGACTATCGTCAACTATGTTGATCACAGGTTTCCTGCATTGAAGACTAAAAAATTAATCCACTTGCTGATCCTGATATTTTGATGGTTGGCACAATCAACAGACATCTCCTTTCCGACTAGTCTAGTATCAGCATGAGGAGGTACTACACAACGATTGCGTGCTCTTTAGATCACGCTGCATGAAAACAAGATCAGAGTTTAATCATAAAGAATACATATCAAAATCATAGAAGGGTACGCCGGGGCTATTCATGATGATTCATTGTCGACCAATGAAAATCAGAAACTAAAATGCCTGCAGGTATACAAGTATGTCTATGCAGTTTCGAAATTTCAAAATAAGTATTAAGTGGATACCATTCCAAAAGAAGATGGGACTAAAAATAATACCACTTCAGATTGTCAAAGAAATAATTTTTTTGAGCTTCCTCGGTCTCTGAGTCGGTGGCTAAGTCAGACCATTTTCGAAGATCGTCTTCCCATTCTTGCATCGCTGCAGCTCTCGAACAAAATCAGGTGAATAAATGACCACTTATCCTAGACCACGTTGATATCAGTTCAAGGTGAGACTATTATTTCAACTTCACAACAAATCATAGCAACTCTCAGATAAAGTTTATTAAGCATACCAAGAAAGAACCTTGTCAGATCCTCAATATCTAAATTGCAGATCATTCAAGGTCACCAGTTCGAATTCTTGCTACGTACTTGAATAAGCCGGAGTAGGTGGAGTGGACATGTTGAGAGAATCCTGTGATTCATTGAACTGGTACATTTGGTGTGTGTTGATACCAGAAAATTCAGCACCTCTGAGAATGATGGTTGTGTGTAGAAAGAATCTTCCATCTCCCTCCCTGCTATGTCATGGTAATGCTGCACTACAGGGTTTCATGATAGAAACTTGAACTCAATCCTTCTTTCTCCTTTTCGTATCAGCATCTTTCGACAAAACAGGGAGGGCTCCACCGCAATATAATCACTGAACATCATTTGTCAACATTAAATCTATGCAAGACGAAACCACCTCAAAGTTCACATGTCCCATGCTCATGAAAAGTATAAACAAATGCAGACACTTTTCATTTACCGCTAAAAGCGGGACACCACTGGAGAACGATGAAATTGCTCATTTCAATGCTACTCATCCTCATTCAATGCTGAACCTCGCCATATATTCGAAATCTCTTTCAATACCCCAAATACTGAATCCGTTAAGCATCCATGCGTGTCACAATGCTCAAAATTGTCATTCGCATTGCCACAATGACTTGCTTTAGAACAAGCTCACAGTGACCTAAACTAGCACGGGCCTCAGAAATAGCTCTACAGCATTCCTCCACATCCTCAAGCAAAACAAGCTCGTACAGGATGCATAGACTCTCGCTTGTGAACCTTAAAAGCAATGTAGTATCAGCTAGAGGAAACTCCGATAATCCTTGTAATCTGCACTACGGCATTTCAAATAAACGCCACTCTGATTCCAATATTCATAAAGAAGCGCAGAAACTCGATAAAAATCCTAAGGAACCTCGTCGCATTGGCTTCAAAGACCTGTCTAGAGCGAGCTCTGCTCTAGTGTACTGTTTACTAAGAATAATTTTCCGCTCCTGAGGAATCCACCTCATGTATACTTGAAAAATAGACATGGAAAGTGTGATAGCCGAGCACTTGCAGAACAAAATGTATCATCAATTCACAAAGACGAAACCAGAAATCAGCAAAGAATGCGTCAGAACCTAAAACATTCTCAGCTAACAAAACGGATCCACGAAAACCTACCAGCTAACACAATGAGGAATAAATGGCCGCAGGATCACCAGACGAACACAGGATGAAAAGAACGTTCTCAGGTCTTCTTGAAGCTAAAACGTACGATACTGGATCCACCAAAACCTAGCAGCTGGCACGATAAGAAACTGTAAACTCTACTTCCGATTTGCAGCACTGCAGGTTCGAAATTGCGAAAACTAAGAGCTAAATGGAAATCGGAAATGAAAAAAACTAGAGATCTACCTGGAGCAAAAGCCGTGAGTCGGCTTGGATGTCGTGATTCCGAGTGCACGTCGCAGCTGGAACGTGACATGATACTGGAACGGGAAGGGAAACAGGAAGGCGAAGCACGCTGTAGGAGGAGGCGGAGAGGTGCGAGGAGGCGCAAGCGTCGCAGTCCCTTGATCGAATACGTCGCTCGCCATCTCCATGTCCGCTCCACTCCCGAGACTCCACTCCGTCTTCCTTCTCAAGTGCTCCGCTATCACCCTTTCCATGTCTACAAGTGCTGTTTCGAAGACCCCAAATTTGGCCCCAAAAAACATTAAAAAATTAAAAAAAATTAAATTTTAAAAAAGAAAAGCTGCAGGACCTTAGTTTAAAAAAGAGGCCTATCCTAGCCCACCCTTCTTGACATCCGTCTATTTGAAATAAAGATGTCCCGCCCTCTAACTCTCTCTTGTCTTTCGAACGCACTTCAAGTTTCTGTACATGTTAGCTTTCCAACAGAGATTCTTGTGGACTGGGGTCACGATGAACTGTATCTTGATGTGTACATGTGTTCTGAATGATTTGTTACGCTTGTAGATTCTCCCACGCCTTCATTTTAGTTTCCTCTTTCACAAATATTTTCCCTTTGAGAATGAATTATTTGGTATCTAGTGTAATGATGGAAAGGATGTACGCCATCCTAATATGATACTGTACGGGGTAAATTTTGGTATATTTGTACCATAGTCCTATGATAGGATCATCACTCTTGAAAAATAAGGTTTTGCCCCTCAAAGAAATGGTTTACTTATAATTCTTTATTTAAGAAATAAAAAAGACCTCAGAAGGCTTCTACATAAAAAAAACTCACATGAATTAATTTGTTCTACTTTTAGTAGTGACCCACATAACTTCCCAGATTTTTTCTTGGATTTTTATTTTTTTTGGGAAAACGTGTTGTATAACTCCAATATTATAACATTAGAAGAATTTATAAGAACTACAAAAACTATACTACCGGTGCGCATAGTTACTTTTCTCTTCCTGTAATTTAATCTACAAATGCCCAATTAAATTAAAATTATGGAACTTTATTCTTCTACAGATAAAACGTGAAAGTTCCCATCTAAATTGAAGTTACCAAATTTTATAAGGCAACCTCTCTTCCTTTCATTGGTACACATTATAACCCCTTCATAAGTGTTCCTAGTGGTTCATTGAAGGTTTAACCCTGGAATGTCTGAAGGTTTGGCTTCTCGGATGACAATTGATGTGAATGATCTTTGTTCATCCAATTCTTTTTTGGAGAGTTCATCAAATGTGTAAGTAATAGGTGCTGATGAAACTTGCCTCATTGAGGTAGTCATGTTTCATCTAGAGAAGAAAATCTTTGTGACATGGATCTCAATATAGTGTATTTTAGAAACTTCTAGCTTTCACTTTGAATTTGGATTCAAGTCATTCAACTTATACTTTTTGAATTTGAGACCAACTATTGAAACGAAGCTTATGAAGTCTAATTTCCATTCCAATTTGAAATTTTGAAAAATACATCAAATTGAATAAGTTATTGTAATTTGAACTTTGGGCCTATAACCATGGTGGACCAAATTACTAATATTAGCTGAACATGGAAGTTTCATCTACACCCCAAGTTTTGGCACTGCAATGTACACCTTTGATGAAATTTTCAGAATTTATAAGCACAATGTGTATTTAATATGAATTTCTTCACTTTCGCTTTAGAAAACCACAATAATTATAAATTTTCACCAAAGAATCTACAATTTTGGTGGCAAAAGCAAGACATTTGCTCTCATCTGCAAAAAATAAAATTGTAAAAAAACCACCTATATTTAATGAAGAAATAGAGCACATAGTGGAATGGAAATTGGGATTGATACCAAGGTCATAGGCTCTGTCCTTTAGGGGTTAAACGACTTATGACAATGAACATTTTTACGAGATATGACAGTGAACTTTTTAGTCCTCATAATAAGGCCTCTAGTTGCAATAGAGCAACCGACTTTAGTGGAAGACGAGTGCAATTGTAACATACAATGAACTCCTTCGACACAGCAGAAGTATAAAATACTAGAGGAAACCTACCATTTGAGGAGGTGCTCAAGCTTCTAAGGGTCTCTGACTCCCTTAAAATTATAATGTTCTTGTGATCCAGACGACAATACGTGTGAATAGCAATTCTAAGAGAGGTTGAAATTATGTAAGGTATCTCCATAAGTAAGGTCCACTACCATGCGACCTTCATTGTAACAGCAACTCAGCCCACTGGCATCCATTCTATCACAGCATTTGGGCAAATGATTAGAAGTAAAAACCATGAACATTTTGATCACAACACAGGTCTTCAGTATACAAATTTGGGTTTTATAGACTCCTATACTAACCTCCGATGAACATTTCAATCCTACCTAAAGGGGAAGACTCTCTACGGAGCCAATATAATATCTAGCCTTCCCCAACCGTCCGACCAATCTCGCACGCTGCCATTCGGATATCTGCATACTTGAACGACATCCAAGTCATTCTCAAAACTTCGTCTTCTGAAACAGATATATATGCAGGACGTACTAGAATATTTGAAAAGAAGATATCTGAACGATGCACATAGCATTCCGTTCTAGCACGTAGCTAGAATCTGTGTCTGGATGGATCATCTCCCAGCAAGTAAACCGCTGTAAAATCACGTCCAGTTCACTGTCGTAAGACATTTGAACCACAAAGAACACTTACTATATTAAAATTACTAAGATAACCACTCGAAGAAAATCAAAACACATGCAATAATCGAGAACCAAGAAGCAAAAATCGACTTAAACCTCAAAGGCACAATTGTCTTTGCAGGATGGTTTTTACCATCATCGTGATAAAGAGTTAAACGATGGAAGTGGTCAACACTTCAGAGCCACAAACAGTGAAGATGAATTCAAAATCCAGACCTTAGATGTTGAGAAAATGCTAGTGCTGCACAGGTTTCAGCGGCTGTGCTCGTAGTGCGCTCAAATCGAGATTGGAGTCGAGCTCTTCATCCAACTCACCGACAACACCTCTGTACCAACCGTCATACTCAAAAACAAATGTGAGGAAGTCTTCCAGTTTCTTCGTCCTGATGATTGCTTGACAAGAACTAAAACCTTTTTCAAGTAGTACGTAGGGAAATAGCAAACAAAATCCCCAAAGTCAAAAGAGGTGCTTACATGTTATCTCCTCGAATAATGTGCAGACCCAACACAACCTGCTCTACGCCAGCCTGCAAATGATGGAACTACCTTAACATGAGGGTGCAGTCCAAAAGAAGCTTCTCTAGGTCAACATGTTAAAAATTAAGATTGCAGTTCTTAACCCTTAAACGTCAGAAAGCGCCCCTGGTGGCCACAGTATTCTACATGTATAATGTCGTATTTGAACATGGTAAGATTCAGATATTGAAATTACCTCCAAATGAAACATGTTAATTGAAGAATCTTCAATTCAAAGGTTTAAGCCTTTCTAAACTTCAATACATTTTTTTAATCTACAGAGTAATCTACGTGCATGTATATATGGTTCCCGACTGAAGTTTAAAGGGTAGGATGTCACCATGTATACCTTTGTAGAGTACACACGCTCGTGTGACTCATCCAGTATCAGGTTTGTGGCTTGATCAAAGCCTCTCAACACGCCCTGCACAAACAATCAACACACCAGATAAAAATAAGTCTACAACCGCAAGACCTAGGTCACTGGAAAAATTGGCGAAGAATGGAAATACCTAAAATAATACTACATAATCCTCCAGATAAAGTTGCATACCACGATGTTTCGCCCATCATTGGTTATCACGGAAATGGTCTCTGCAGTATCCACCAAATGTACAAAAACAAAAATTAATCTCCGTAAAAATAATCGACTCTTAAAATATTGAAAAATGCACCTCTTCTTAGACACCATATCTGTATCCCTCAGAACTAAAGTTGACATTGCCAATTGGCTGGAAAACCTGCAGAACACAGAAAACATATTCCCTGCTCCTCTACATTCAGTATAAATTGTACACATGAGCTACACCTCAAGGAACCTAACATTCACGTTCCTCAGTTTAAAAAAATTCTTCGAAAACAACGCACTCATGACACTTTCTGTCGGTATTCGATCGCGCTCGATATTCTGTCTCGCATTGATTATCATCTCAGCGTAACATGAGCCCTACTTAAATGTCAACACATTAAGAAGCAACTGTCGAGCTCCACCTGTTATCTCTCCAAATGTAGAAGCACTTAACGAACAGAAAACTGAAAGATCCGGAATTAAAAGGCTATGAAACCCTACAGCGTAAGCAATGCGACACAGACGCGACGCCATTGTGTTTGCAATCAGACGACTCTCTTGAATCGGAAGGAAGATACGGAATTGAGATGAGGTGAGATGCAGGAGCTTACGATCGATAAGAGACTCGAGGCCGGTGTCGGACGCCATCGCTGAGCTTCTGCAACGAAAGCTCTCCGCGCTTCGCTTCAAGGCTTCCCCAACCAACGACTGGGTAAAACCTCGCTCTACCTAAAACCCTAATCAACCAACCTCTCGTTGAAGGCGACCTAGTCCCGAGGTCATGTTGCGTCCGGGTGTCAATCCGGATATCTGAAACCGGGTCTCAACTGAGAGGGAGCCTGGTAGCGACTTTTGTTAAATCTATTCCCTGTAATACCCATTCCGATACACGTAATTTTCATCCAAATATAGAACGTCATCCTCATATTTTCATCGGCATCTCTTCGTCAACCATGGGGTGTTTTTAATCCTTAACCCCTAAAGGACTAAATGTCCCCCCGGGCTCATTTTGGATTTTGGGCATGTACCTTCAATTCGAAAAAAAATCCTTTTTAATTGATTTTTTCTTTCAAGATAGGATTTGATAAGAGCTTCGTGGAGATATTTTTTTAAAAAAAATTGGATTTGTGGTTTGAAAGTTAGTACCACTTAAAGCCAAAAGTGGGACTTCGGGCACCTCCAAAAATTTTGACAAAAGTTTCTATTGACATTAAGATTTTTCACACATATAAATAATATTTCTTTATTTAGAAATTTTCAAAAAAAAATCTTGTCTTTAGTGTAAAAAGGCATTTATTCCAAGTCAAACATTTTCACACATTGTCGGGCAACGGGGGAAAAAAACTTCATCTTTTCTACATAAAACCTAGAGATCTTCATATTTTTCACTTTATTTTTTTCAACAACAATATATGGTGAAAACCTTCTTATTGACCGTTTGGATTATTAGTTGAATACATACGTAGTTCACAAAAAAATAAAACGTGAAATGGCAATTTTTGAACCTCCACTCCTTGCACACTTGTTTTGAATATGCTACACCCCTTTTTTACCTCTAAAAATTGGTGTTCTGGGAAATAACATCATGCTTAAGACAATGGTAAAAGATTTAGACCTTGTACAATGCAAAAATTTAATACAAAATGAAGTCAAAGTCAGCTGATCTACTCAACGCAGGGATGAAAATGAACCATTGTTTTGACTTTAAACACTAAAATCTATCAATCTGTGCGGTGGATTGCAACCAAAATTTGATAGCATGTTTATATGGAAGTCTATTTTAAGATCTTACGGTTGAAAATCCAAAATTCACTTTAAAATGTGATTTTCATGTCTCTTTTTGACAGTGGCAGTTTTGGACTGGTTTTAGAGCGAATTAGGTCGTCGTCCTTTAGGGGTTAAACATTAGTCGGGAACCGTATATACAAGCACGTATTTACTTTGTAGAAAATAAAAGCTATACTAAAGTTTGTAAGACTTAGAGCATCTCCGCAGTGAGACAGAGAATCGGAAGAATCACTCAATTTGGGGATTTCCAGGGATACAAAGTCGCACCAGAGACCTCAAAACGGGGAACCGTTTTCTTGTTTTAGAGCATTTGGTGCAGTGCATAGAGAAATCTCGTTGGAGGGGGGAGTGCATCAATTTTTGTTGTTGGCTACACACCAATAATGTCACTACACATGGCGTCATATCATTGGTGGCGGTTGTATGAGGTTATTCCAACGGCTGCGTCAAACTGGAGTTTACTGCAAGTCTAGAACTTTACTGCATGAACTTTTGGAGTCGAACTTTTGGGCTCATCTTTTCTCCGCCTACAGTGCAGGCTTTGAACGTCAAAACCTAAACCGTCTCGTATTGCGGAGGCGTCTTTCCGCCTTGGCATGGAAAATTCCCCGCCAGGAGTAGAGATGCTCTTACACCTTTGGATTGAAGATTCTGCAACTAACGTCTTTCATTTGAAAGTCATTTCAATACCTAAACCTTCTCATGTTCAAATACGACACCATACATGTAGAATAATGTGGCTACTAGTAGCACCTTATGACGTTTTACTCCTAAAGGCCCAAAAGTCTCCTAAGGGACTCTTAAAGGTTTGGGCAGGTTCCTATGGTGTCAATTTAGAACATTCCTCTTTGAAATTTTTGTTGTACATGGACATTATTAAAAGCACTCTCTGAATACAGTTTTTCCTAATTCCAACAAATGGAAAAATTATAGGATTTTGAATTTCAAATTGGAAGAGTAAGTACGTGGAGCAACTCCAAAATCTTTTTCTAGAACACTTTAACAAATGTGAGATTTTCAATGATAGCAAGTATTATTATTTCCTTTCATATTGTCAAAAAAAATCTTGTCTTTGGTGAAAAAAAGCACATTAACCCAAGTCAAACATTTCCACAAATTGTCTCACATTGTCAAGCAAGGCACTTAAAAAACTTCTTATTTTCCACATAAAACTTAGATATCTTTATATTTTTTACATTTTACTTTTCAACTACACAATGCAGTGTAATCCTTCTTATTGGCCATTTGGATTCTCATTCTAAAACATGTGTAGTTCACAAAAAAATTAAACGTGCAATTTTTGAACCTCCATTCCTTGCACAATTGTTTTGAATATGCTACACCCCTTCTCTACCTCTAAATAACCGTTTACAAAGAAATAACATCATAACTAAGATGATGGTAATGAATCTAGACCTTGTGTAGTGCAAAAAATTGACAGCAAGTGAAGTCAAAGTCTGTTGATCCACTCAAAGTAGGGAACAAAATGAACAATTTTCCTACTTCAAACACTACCGTATAATCTTTCACTTTGTGCAGTCAAAGTCTATGAAATTTTGTAACGACATTACTTAACAAGTTCTAATTGAGATCCTATATTCAAATGTAGAAATAAAAAGTTTATTTCCCTCCTTACTCATTGTACTAGAACGAGCAGCTTTGAAGTGATTTTGGTTTGAAAATGCCTTGGACCTTTAGGGGTTAAGGATTTACAAATCACTTTGCAACCATTGTTTAAGGTAATCATGTCCATCTCACTTAAGGCTGCTTCACACCAAAATCAAGGTCGAGAGGCCGTCGGTTTCCACTAATGAGGTTGCGAGAATGGCCAAAGTTTGGCCCCAGGGCTTTAACACCAAAGGCCGTCACCCACCATTGTGCCTACATGGCAACACTTTTAGAGAGTTTTGGCACTGAAGCAATGGCCTATCAAGTGCAAACTTAGGTCGCCGTTTTTAGCCGACCCAAACTTCGTTCAAGAGACTGTCAACTTCCTTCAATTTACACCATTTAATGTATGTTTGTAGCCAAAGAATTTGGAATCTCACCATTGTTTGGGCAGAAATTTTGACAATCGGCCTCTTGACTTGGCCCACTTTGAAGCGGCTCTTGTTTCCACTACTTCACAAATGATCATGTTTCCACCCAATTTTCTCCATGTTTCCATTCTATTGAGTCATAATGGAGTAGTTGGGCAAGGTACTATAGAGCATAATAGTACTATTTTTGGCTTCAATAATATCAATTGTTGCAGTGGGCAGTAGTGAAGGAAAGTTCTTGGGAGCCCTCATTGATTTTACATAAAAATGCATAGAAATCAAGAATTTCATTCCTTTCCAAACAAATTTATTCATTAATAGAAGAAGGCATGAGGATGTCATCTTCCATTTGGAATTTAGATCCAAAAAACATATATTTATTTATATATGTATTCAAATAAAAATAATACTACATTGTTGAGGTAATGGCCACATTTTATATCCCTAGTCATTACAAGACATGTTTCCTTATCCTAGACCCCTACATTACTTGTAATTTTGGCGTGTAATGATCCAACATAGGTGAAACATAGTTCCATAAAATTCATGCAGTGTGTAGTAGAGAAATATGCTATTATTTTGAGGCAAAGTATGTTGACCCTACTTCCGCAATTAAGAAAAAAATTACATTGAAAAAAACCCATTGTTACCAGGGGGAAAAACTCCGAAAAAATTATGAAATCCATAAAATCTATGTCATTTCTATATATTTTAATCAAAAACATCAAGTGCCAAGAAATAATGGGGTAGGGAGGAATTGAAGGGCCACGTTGGCATGTATTGCTGCCACCCCTTCCACTCAAGTCTCCTCAAGAAGTCCTCATTTTTCCTAATTATTATAATTAGCCATGAATAGTGCAAAACAACAATTGCTTATCGCTTAAGAATCAAGGTATTTTAGAAGAATCTCTACTCTATTGATTAAAAAATGCAAGATAGATTTTTCAAGAATGTAACTACAGAATCTTCTTCTAAACTTATATGAGATGATTTTATGAAACTTTTGTGGATTTTGACCGTACCAATCTTTCTATATAATAAGTGGATGATGATCGCCACAAGAAGCCGCCTCCTCAATTTGAAGCTCTTCGGTGGATACACGTGGTTGAGTCTGCTGAATCTTTCTAGGCAATAAACGGGAAGATGATGCCTAAACTGAAAAGAAAAGACAAACGAAACATTTCTACAATAAAAGCAATATTTTGAGGGTTTGGGACTCAAATGACATTGTATGTCAAAAAAAATCATGTAGAAAGATGCGGAATTAGGAATGAAACTCAACAAATACTTTTTCAAATTTAATCACAAAGATTTGGAATTGATATAGAGTTTTAAAAGCCCATAAACCACCGGAGCCCATAATCAAATTGTAGAGTAGGTGAGATTTGGTGCCCTCCTTTGCCCAATGCCAATAAGTGAGAGTGAGTAAAAGAGAGAAGACATGCCATGATAACCAACTCATGGAGGGTATCCAATGCTGATTGGCCTTGTTTGACTTTCAAGACAAGGCCACCAATGAGAGCTCAATTGAGATGGAGCAACCCAAAATTGCACACTTCATGACCCAATGCCAATAATGACTAGGGTTTTCTGATTTTGAGTTATCGGTTTTGGGTTGCTTCATGCACCATTTCATGCATTTCCCATTTTCATGCACCATTCCATGCATACTCTACTGATCAGAATTGAGTGCATGATTGGAATTGGGTGCCTCTACCTTGGTATATGCTCAGGTTGCGTACAACTTTTTGTAGGAACAAGTCTCTACCAATGCCCTGGCACAGTACAAATTTTCAGTGTCTCCCTAGATTAATAGAGTTGCACAGGAAAAAGGGGCCTTTTTTCAATGCCCTCATTCTTGCCCTAAACTTTTCATTGTGTCATTGTTCAGTCATCATGGCGCCATAAGAGTGGTCCATATCATCATGTAATGTACAAATAGGAGGGTGTGGCTACATATAAAGATGAAAAAGTCAAGTTGAGTTTTGAGGGTAGGGCATGGTTGTAAGCTGCTAAGGCGTTGTCTCTCAACACATTCCGATTTACTAAGTTTAAGCACTATAAAGCCCTTGTTCAAGGGCGAGGACGACCAAATTTTGGGGTTGCTCTTCACTCGCTTTCAAACAGGGGTCTCAAATTGAATCCTTTTGTGAGAACACAAAGAGTACTCTCAATAGTGTGAACGTCTGATAATAATAGAGAAAGTACTCTCCTAGAAATTCCAATACAATTGCAAGAGCTTTTGGTGCTTTTTTCACAACATGGGTAGAAGATTTGGCAAAAAAAAATTCAGAAGCTTGTTTACCTTGTTGGGGACAACGGGTCAGTATGCTACAATAGTCGAAAGATGATTGTATTCAAAGTAAAAATAATTTGGTAAAAATATGGGTTAAAATGTGGGTAAAGAATTTGGATAAAATATTTCAGGATAAAATATGTTAAAGTTTTAATCTAATGATTAAGATCTTGTCAAATCTTAATATTTTAATGAAAAAAATGTCCGGCACCTCGGCAAGAGTTTGGTCGGAACAAGAATAGAAACCCAAACTTCCATCGAGGGACCAAACTTTTGGCTCCAAAACCTCCAAAAAGTGTTGCCATGTGGGCATTTTAGGCGCCCTCGGCCTCTCAAGTATGAAACCCCTCTAAGTCTGCATGGCTCACCCCATGATAGCAAAGGCTCTTTACCATGTGTGTTTCTATCCATCAAGCCAATTTACTAGATCTGTGGACTAGACGTTGATGAGACCATGCATGAAACTATTATTTTTTAACATTTTCATCTCAACCATACCATTTCCATGTAGTTTAATTTTTTTAAAATGTTCTAAACCTACCCTTCAATTTAATTGCATGTATTAGGAAGTTAAAATGCTTTAATCCTTTAAGGACAATGGCCAAATGTGGTCATCATGTGTCATAGATTATGCCTACCAAATCTATGACATGTAAGGACCACACTTGACCATCGTCCTTAGAGGATTGAGTAATTTTTTTTCTTCGTTTAGTTTGTTAGGATTGGCACACTCAGGAGTTTGTGTAGGTGATTTCGGCGTTAAAAACCACCTAGGAAGTTGTAGAATTACTAGAAGACTTTAGGCTTAGCTATAATTAGAGATTAGGATTAGGATTAGGATTAGAGCCACTTGACAGTTAGATCAATGGTGGTGTCTTCTGATACCTCATTTGGGACTTGGAGCCCAAATGACCTCCACGTGTGGTTGAGGGAGACTCACCTTTCTCAAGTTGAGTCTCTCACGTGATGAGGCAAGGGTGTGTTTGCACACCATTAGCCGCATCGTGATAACGCTAGCATTCTTTAAGAGTAGCATGGACTTGGCTTGTTATGTATCATAAGCAAGTTTTGTTTATTTGTTAATAATGGGGTCCTTGTAGACCACTTACTTAATTTTGTGGTCTAAGTATATATTTCTTTTCCTCTAGCCTAAGTTGTTAAGTGGTTAATGGATTCTATTATGAACTATTAATTTTGGTTGCTTACGGAGGCAACAACAATGGTTTCATCATTGTTGCTCCGGTTTGTCTCTAAATGTGAATTCTTACCTATTGGCACGATGCTATCTCTGAACGATGTGTTTGTGCACGACACGTTTTTTTTGGAAGGAATAGCATATATTGTTTTATTTGCGCTTTTAAAAGGTCTAAAGTTTAGACCCATCTATTAGAATTTTCCTCGAAGTGTACAAGGTACAATACTTGAAGGTAAGATTATGCATTATATTGCCGGATAATTACTTTTTAAAAAAAATAGAGGTCCGGAAATAGAAATATTCCTCATAATCAACAAGTTAAAATATTGATTTTTTTGAAAAATAATTTCGAAAATTTTGCTAGTTTTTTTAGATTTTGTTTTGCTAGATTGACCCTCAAGTACGGTAATGACTTCAAATTTGACTAAATATCCTAGATTAATTGATTGAACTAAAAGTCAATACAATATTGAGGGAGGAAATAAACAAGATAGGCAACACTTGTCGGTCTAGATTTGAGAGAGGTTCGAGGAAAATAAGGACTTTGGTCTAGCCTTTGTGGATGGTCATTCAATAGTTTGATGATGTGGGACAATGGTAGATGGGGCAAGGGTATGCTCATTTTGGATTTTTTGGACTAATCACATGTTCACTTTGGTGCTGGCACAAAAATATTTCCTCATGCATCTTGTAGCCCAAAAAATAATGGTCAAACATTTGACCTAACAAAATTTTTGTTTTTGAATCTCACTCTAATTATGTGTTAAAAAAGGACGCGTGGTCTTCAAAGGGTGTTGCACCCGGTCATTTTGGCTGAAATGGGCGGCCCTTAAAAATTTAGACTTTTAAGAAAACTCTATTGTATACAATGTTACTTATCTATACATATATTTGTAGAACTCATGGAAATTCAAAGTTTTTTCTTCATAAATTTGCCAAAGAAGAAAATCCAAAGATTCTCAAAGTTTCTCAAAATCATTTATGTATAGTAGAATTGGTTTTTGTGCATGATTGTCTTTTTGTCTTTTGGAGGAATTTCTTTGTCTATTGGATATGCCCTTTGACATGAATGTGACCTTTGGAGGGATCCTTCAAATGTGCCCTTTCACGAGAATTTGGTTTATAGTAGGAAAAAAAATATTATGTTTAATTCCTAAAGTGTCCCTTGGGGGGACGATTGTGATTTTGGGTAGGTTCCCACAAAAAAAACTGAAATTTTTATACAAGATTTTCCCCAATCAAGGCTTTTTGATGATATCTTTATTATATTTTTTGGATTAATGGTTTGAAAGTTAGTACCACTCAAAGTTAGAAATGGGAATTTTAGGCAGCTCTAAAATTTTGCTAGAAGTTTCTTATAACATTGAGATTTTTCATAAACATAGAAAATATTGATTTCTTTTATTCTCTTTTGTGTATAAAAACATTTTAACTCAAGTCAAACATTTTTACAAATTTTGGGCAAGCGGAAAAAAAACTACATCTTTTTTACATAAAACCGAGAGATCTTCATATTTTTTACTTTTAATTTTTTCAACAACAATATGTGGTGAGAACCTTCTTATTGATCGTTTGGATTATCATTCTAAATTTCATTAAGTTCACAAAAAAATAAAACGTGAATTGACAATTTTTGAACCTCCACTCCTGCACATTTGTTTTGAATATGCTACATCTCTTCTCAACCTCTAAATATTGGTGTACAAGGAACCAATATCATGCTTAACACAATGGTAATGGCTTTAGACCTTGTGTAGTGCAAAAATTTGATACCAAGTGAAGTCAAAGTGAGTTGATCTACTCAACGCAGTGAAGAAAATGAATCACTTTTTTGACTTCAAACACTATAGTCTTTCAATCCGTGCGGTCAAAGTTTATGAAGTTTTAATTGTGTTATTTAGTAAGTTTTAATTGAGATCCTATGGTCAAAACTATAGATAAAATGTTTTGTTTCCTTTCTCACTCATTGCACTAGAATCAACCATTTTGAAGTATTTTTGGTGTGAAATGTCAGGGCCCTTTAGGGATTAAAAACTACTACTATTATAAAAAATAGTGTATCACAAAGTTTTGGCAAAAAAATTGTGGTTCTTGAAAACATGTAATTATTAATGAAATTAGTAAGGGGAGGTCCGAACACTTTTAAAATATTAGGTAATGACTATGAAAGTCGTTTCTATCCATGTTCACCTCCATTGTCAAATTTCAAAGAAGATCATTATGTATATTCTTTGTATACAAAATTTCAAAGTGATCGGAAGAATATAGCAGAAATGCCCAAATTGGTAGCTCATGGAAAAGAACTTATTTTAAGTAATGTAAAACAATTACACTCCTATGACGCTTTTGCTTAAGCCAACCTCAAAAAACCATAAAATTCATATTAAAAATTGGCAGCATAGGATCTTCTTGAATTAATTTAAAAACCCAATTTCTAGACAATTGGTCCAAGTTTAGGAATCCATGAAAAAAATGCCATTTGGCACTCGAAAATACATAAAGTGATATATTTGGAAATTTTGACATTTGTGAGGCTTGAATATAGTTCCAACTCCATTGCCTTCAACACAATCAACCAAAAGTGGAGCCGTTTTGAAGCCCACCTTCCATTTTATGACTATGAAACTAATAAAGCTGGACATCTAACCTAATATTTTCTAGTTGATTTAGTATACCTATACTATCATATGAATTCAAAAGAAGATCCTACGATTAAATTCTCAGAAAGGTCATCTTGACAGATATTTTTTGATCAACAGAGTAGAGATTCCTCTAATATAATGGTCCTTTAATCCTTTAACAACGAGGCGACCATGTACAAACCTTAAATGTACCTTTTGCAGTCATGTTTTTGTCAAAGATGTACCTCCTATTGTCATTTCAAATTTTGTACATTTTCACTCGTTGTCAAAGGGTTAAGGCTCAAAGCCAAACTTGAAGTTAGACCACCCTACGCATTGGTCAAGTTCTTACATAATTGATTCAAAATGGAGGGTGTCCAAAAGTTTTGGAAAATATAAAATATTTGTCTAAGGTGATACTCATGTAATGCCAAGGTCATACCCTTGTGATACTCAAGTAATACCTAGGTGATACCCATTGCGTCCAAACCCCTACTTAAAAAAATAATAATTGAGTCATACACGGGGTGTCCGAACCAGACCGATGCGTACGGATATCTCGTGCTCTCTCATCACTTCGTTCAAAGTTACTTTGTGCGTATTATAACGTAGTATCCTACACCATACACAATTAATTTAAAATGGAGAGTAGTCCAAAATTTTGGAAAATAGAAAGTTTTTCTCCCGGTGATTACCCATGTAATGTCAAGGTGCTACCCCTATAATGAATAGGTGATACCCATGTAGTACTTAGATGATACCCGTTGCGTACAAATCACCGTGTTAAAGAAAAATAATTCTTTTGACATAGAGGTGTTGAAAGCGACCACTAGATAAGGTACAGTCTAACCTTGATAATATCACACTTGTTAATATAACACCTTGATATTGTCACCCAAAACCTTGAAACAAATTTTATTAGTGTAAAACTACCTTGTTAATATCACTATCACCCTTGATAACATCACTTTTGTTTTTCAAAATCTGTAGTGTAAATGTGACAATATAAAAAATGGATGGATGAATAAGTGTGGATGATGGCATATCTCCTCGGAATGTTTTACTGTATCTATGATTGGGGGTGATTTTTGAATGAAAAATGTGCGCAAATCATAGATTTTGGTGAAGACGAGGGTTCTAGGAAGAGCGAGGGTTCTGAGCTCCAAAAGCATTGAGACTCGGGAGAGGACAAGGGTTTGCTTGGGGTTGGTTTCTTTACAGATTAAGTACAGTACAGGTTGCTGGGGTGTAAGTTCATTGCTGGAATGGCGATTAATTGATGATACTATATGTGTAATGTGAACCACTTACACCTTGTCACGTGTTATTTCTCAATGACCATTCGACATGAGGTGAGATAAATCATATGTTAGGTTTCAATGAATTTACTAATTTGTTAAGTCTCAGTATGAGATTTCACTAATTCATTTATTTGATTTTTGTGATTTATTACATCTGATGGTAATTGATTTAGGTTGGAAAATTAAGTGTATGACAGTTTGTAATTTAATTTAATTTTCTATTTTTTTTGGATTTTTTTTGAATTTTTTTTGGCCTTCTTCTTCGATAATATCACATTTTTCCTAAAATTGCCAAACGTGATATTATCAAAATTTGTCACACCTTGATAATATCTCATTTTTGGGTGAAACGGAGGGTGTGATATTATCAAGGTTAGACTATATTCAAGTTGCACCGACCACCGACCCGCAAGTCAACTTCGCACCTGCGTAGCGCAAGTTGCAACCACCGCTTTACGTTTTCAACGTCAGTCGGGAACCGTATTTTACAGGCACGTGTTCTGGTCTAGGATACAAAGAGTGCACTACAGTTTAGCAAGATTCTTCAACTACATCTTTCATTTGGTGGTCGTTTCAATGAACCTTATCATATTCACATGCGACACCTTCCATGTAGAATAGTGCGGCCACCAAGTGGCACCTTCTGACGTTGTTAAGGCTTCATTTACTCGTACCTAACCGAGATGCCCCCGACTGACTGGCGCTCTTTTCCAAGAATTACGCTTGTTTAAACCAAATGAATGCAAACAGTAAGAAAGACAACAGAACAAGATTAGGCAAATATCTCCTGCGAAAGTAGGGTACTGTAGTAGCCTGTCACTGCCCTTCAGTAGCTGCTTTCACACCAGTGACCAAGAGCCAACGGAGTCCAAAATCCCTGCATGGTAGCGCGGCCTCTCAACTTGGCTCTTCGGGCTTGGTTGCCAGCACGTCTGACTTGTCTGTACGAACTTCACTAACCAGCTGCAGATCCAGGATTTCAACCTGATCAGAGCCTTGTCTAGATCTCGATCTAGAACCAGGGATGTGGTTTTCGCAGTAGTCGGTGTGTCGAGAGCTTGTGGTCATAGGGGTGGGGTCGGTATGAAGGAGTAAGGAAGGGTGTGTCAAGGTTGTGGTGTGAGTAGAGAGCGTGATGTCGGGGGAGAAAGTGCCCGAGTACAAGCAGGCTGCCGCAGGGGCGCCTCCGGGGAGGCATGGCGCAACTGCACCACGACCGCGTGCAGCAGCACCGCCGCGAGGATATGGAGCTCCACCCGGCCACGACCCGGCGCAGCTCCACTTCGCGCAGCCGCAATACGTTGCGCCGACGCATTTTGCAGCGGCGCCGCGGCCTGCACGACCGCAACCGCAGTACGCGTACCCGCAGCAGCAGCAGCAGCAGCAAATGAAGCCCCCGAACGTGGTGTACGGGGTGCCGCCACCACCACCAGCAGTAGTGTATCAGCAGCAGCCGCAGCCAGTGGTGTACCAGCAACAACAACCAGTGGGAGCGCCGCCGATGCAGCCGCCGGGGCAGTGGACGACGGGGTTGTTTGATTGTGGCGAGGATCCCAACAACTGCGTCATCACGTTCTTCCTGCCGTGCATCACGTTCGGGCAGGTCGCGGAGGTGGTCGACAGTGGCACCACGTCGTGCCTGATGGCGGGGTCGATCTGGATGACCGTGTTATTATGCTTCGGCGCCCCCTGCTTCATCTCGTGCCTGTGGCGCACTAAGCTGCGCGCCAAGTATAACATTCCGCAGGACGGTGTCGGCGACGTGTGCGTTCACTTCTGGTGCGAGTCCTGCGCCCTCTGCCAGGTACTGTGTTCTGCATCCCTTCACTCACCGTTTCCTCTTCCGCTTCAAGAGTAAAGTTTTGCCCTCGTGCTTTTGTGGCATAATCTTTGAATTTTGAAGGAAGTTGCAGTCTCTCGGATATCATTGCTGGTTTCACTTTGCAGCAGTCAAAATTACACATTCTTCCTCGGAATTTATGATTGATTCACCGTACGAAAGTCGTTGCGTTGAATTTGTATAGTGAATAAGATATGTTCTGCTATTGAGTATGTTGTTGTTTTGTTGGTAGTGTTAGTCCATCTTGTATTAAAATATGATTTCGACATGTTGAATTAACCCTTTAGTGCCGTGGTGGTCGTTTTGGGTCAATTCTGGTGCTCTCCGGGGTATAGCACCTTCTGGTGCTCTCCGGGGTATAGCACCTTCTGGTGCTCTCCGGGGTATAGCACCTTCTGGTGCTCTCCGGGGTATAGCACCTTCTGGTCATGTTAGATGCACTTTATTTGTTGGGAACGAGTCTAATAGTAGTTCATATGCTTTAAATGGAACAATTCCCGGGTGCATTGGTGCAAGCATTGGAGAGCTACAAAGGTTTATGTGAAGTGGGGTCAACCAGAGTTTCTTAAAGGTTATCGGAGGACTTTGATCTTCGGGATGTTCTGATGTTGGGATTTTTGTTTTGGTGTGGTCAGGAGTACCGAGAGCTTAACAATCGCGGCCTGAATCCTTCGCTGGGATGGGAATATCACCGTCAGCAGCAGTACGCACAGACGGGAGCCCCTAATCCAGTCTACATGCAGAGATGATGCACATTTACAAATTTCAACGCGCAGCTTAGGACTTTGGAGGAGAGCATATGGGTATATCAGTGCAGATCAAAACTAGCATACATAGTTTATGCAGGAATTGTGAAAAAAGCATGTACACATTTTGTAATACAATGTAGCTATCTGAATCTGATTACTTCAAGAAGCTCTTTAGTTCTTTTCTTCAAATCAAAGGTGAACCACCGGACCATTGCTTGCACGATGCACATCCGTACTACCACATGATAGGATACTATGTTTGAAGATCTCGGAATCTAACACAGCTTCAGTTACTCTAAGTTGCAGAGTATTCATCAATTGAACATGGGAGCTATGGCGCTCTCCTTGCTCCAGTACCATTTGCTCCTCCAAAATCGAAGCATCAAGCTAACCATGTGCCAGTTCCAAAATTCTGGAAAGATCTATCTCTTGACCCTGAACCCAGACCCACATTCAGGCTGACCAAAGTAAAATCATATGATGGCGGCTAGCAACCTTCTCAAGGCTCAGCTGTAATCATCAAATCTCCACCTGAGTTGTGAGGAAGAACTCACACCGAGGATTCCGACTGCAACTGGATGCACTTGTACACCAACACAAGGATGGCGCCATGTGGCAAAGGAACAGCCCTGAGAACTCCACCTCCAAGCCAGAGAGCCAAGGAAACAATAGCAGCTACAACATGATAAGACCTCCCGAGGACCCTCGTGGTTACTATAAGAGCCACCATGAGAACCAATCCCTTCTCTCCACCCATCAACCACGCAATCCCTGAAGCCAGCCTATACCCTACAGCAAAATCTTTCCAAAGAGCCAAAGAACCGACCAGTAAACCCAGGGCAGTTTGGGCGCCCAAGGCATGCCACATCGCTGACACCACCCACACAAAAAGCAGGGCCTCTTTGCCTATGTTTTGCAACTCCACTTGCCAGTCTCGCTGTCTCACATCCGCTTCACGCGACTTCCCACGGTTGGATGTATTCTTCTTCTTGTTGCTAAAAGTGCCACTAGTGCTGCTCGGGTAGGTGTAATAGTAACTCTCCATGTTAGAGTACTCGTACACGGAATAACTCCACTCCGAACTTGCAAAGGGGGCGCTTCTAGAATGAGACCTGTTCCGTAACCATGTGTCTCTCTCTCGTCTTCGATACACTTGCTTTCTTCGTGCCGTCTTAGCTTGCTCCTGTAAACTGTTGTCGTATACTTCCCTCCTCTCTTCATCAGACAAAACCTGAAAATGATCACGTCAATGGATGCAGCCAACTTCGATCCTGCGTTACGGTATTAATCCTCATTTGGAGAAACACAAACGGGTCTCATTCTAACTTCGAATATGAACCTGCGAGGTCAGTTAGGACATCAAGGGTTGACACATACACATATGCAAAGGAAATACATATATACAGCGAGGCAAAGTACCTCATATGCAAGACGAACGCTCATAAACTTTTCGTTGGCATCCGCATCTTTGTTCACATCTGGATGCAGCTGCAGATATTAACGTGTCAAAAGCTCAAAACTCCCACACATGACCATTACGCAAACTGAAACACCTGATATCATGCAAGATTGTACCAAGGAAGTGCGATGCTACCGATGTGTAAGAGATGTGGGATATGCACCTGACGTGCGAGCTGCCTGTATGCCAACTTTATAGCAGAGGCTGTCGCTTGACGGCGCAACCCTAACACCTTGTAATGATCCACCACCTCGACTTCCTGGGAGAAACTTCTTGGCTGCCTCCCTCCGTCCTCTTCTCTACTTGCAGCACACCTAACCCTAGTAGATTTATAAATGCACCACCTCCTAGATAAATTACATGGTAGTATTCTCTGTCTCTGAGTCCAGCACTTCATATCAGTCAAATCACTAAACCTGCGTGAACACACAACAAAAATCAATAAAAAAAATCCAACAAGATAGACTCCACTAAAAATCCAATCAACATGGACCTCAATTCATGTGCAGTAATTCTGGTTGACATAATATTAGATTACTCAATCTCGATGCCACCACAGAAATTCCACCCTTCAGTAATAATTACTCTCAACCCAAATCCAAAGATGAAAACGAAAAATCTGACCTAACCCTGACGCGGAATGAAAGAAGTCGATGGCACGTGAGAGCACAATACCTAAGCTGACAGCACCCACCTCCGGAATGCCATTTCGACCTCGAAGCTGAGCTCAAGTGGTCGGAGACATTCCTATTCGAGTCCGACGAGTGCACTCGGAAGAATTCTCCGGGATTCTTGTGACAATGCTTGTTGGACACAGTGAGGAATCCAGAGACTGTTCTGTGTGGCCTTGCCGAGGAATTGGAGATGGATTGGGCGAGCAGGAGGCGGGAACGCCACGGCGTGGCCTCCATAGCACGAGAGTTCAGCGCCCTTGAGAGAGGATTCTTGCGAGCGCCATCGCTGCTGCCATCACCATGGCCGTGTTTTTTGATGGGCGATGCATCGGCAAATCCAAGTGTGTGTTCTTTATTGATGTGGAAGAGGACGCCATCGCACGGGTTTAGGGTCTTGTCATACACACAACAGCCACCTGTTACCGTAAAGAAAAATGAAAAATGAAAAATGAAAAAAAAAAAATTCCCAAAAAAAGAGGTAGAATAAGAAGAAGAAAACGAACGTAAATAGAGTGTGTGTTTGTTCCACTACTAAGTCGATGCCCACCGGACAAGAGATTAGTAGTATTTGATTATGTGTTATAAACTCTTTAATGTCTAAGTGGATCATGAGAGCATGCGAGATTCTATGAGCGTAATAGATTAGGTAGAACATCATTTATGCGGTGGGTACATTTCAAGATGACTCCACTTTCAAAAATCACTGTAGTTTGCTAATGCTTGCATGGATTAGATATTGGAGAGATTCGTTGGAAAGCTGACGAGGAGCTCGAAATGCGTTCATAGGGTGTGAGAGACAATTGCCAATTGTGGAAAGGGTTAAAAGAGCCTAAGCACGAATATTGACCCTACTAGGGCCTCGTAGGCGGGATGGGTTCAAGAGATAGAGTATGATATTACCCTACGCACTGGTCACTTCTGTACATGATTAATCCAAAATGGAGAGTGTCTAAATCGTTGGGAAAATATAATCTAGGTGATTACCAATGTAATGTCAAGGTGCTACCGGAATAATGCCTACGGATACCCATGTAATATTTAGGTGATACCCATTGTGTCCAAATCACTGCGTGAAGGAAATATAATTCTTTTGACATAGAGGTGCAAGAAGTGACGACTAGGAACTGTACGGTGATATTTTGCTATTTCTAAGCTGTTTGAGGTCATTTAAGTGTTTTTTTGGTCAAATAACGAACTTTCAAATTACCATTTTTGAAAGGTGATCTTTATCTGTTTATGACCTTGTTGGGGTCATATGGTATACCATACCCAAAAGTCACGTTTGGCAAAAAAATAATCCTAATTTAATGGCAAAGATAATGGCAATTTTTTGCACTATACACTACATAAACTCAATGGATCTATGTTCTATCTTGTGTAAGGTAATTGCACGCCAAAAATCACAAGTAATAGAGGTGTTTACAATCAAAAAAATGGACTTACAACAACTAGGGGTTAGAATGACCCTTAACTTAGGAAATAAATTTTATTTTTTAAGTAGAGAAATAATTGTTGGATCTAGAATCCGAACAATGAAGATCAATATTATGATTTTTTCTAACAATATCATTTATTTATTTATTGAAAAATCCTCAATTTCTATGCATTTTTGAGTGGAAACAGTGAAGGTTGCAAAGAACTTTCCTTCACTACAACACCCCTCAAAAAAGTGCAATAGTCAACTCTACAAATATAGCACTATTCATCTCTTTAGTACCGTGCCCAATTGCCAAAAGATTCGAGTTTTTTATGTGTGAAGCACCATAATTTTTTCTTTGTAAGTCCAGAAAAAAAACATTTCCTCACAAAGATAACAAGTATTTCTATTATCACTAAAAATTTTGAGAAGTCATCTTCAAAAATGAATTTTAAAGAACCTGCCCAAAGTCAATTTGTCCCTCGTGGAGACAAATGTTGTTTAGAGGTTAAAATGCAACGTGACTTCATGAATGTGATGGGACATGGATAGGCGGGGTTCAAGCTGAGCTCCTTGCCCTCAATTGCCACGCATCCATGTGGCGGGTGTCAAGAGAAGGAGTCTCTTTGAGAAAACTTGGGATTCATGGCTGCTATCAGGTTATAACAAAAGAAATAAAGGGTTTTATTTTCCAAAATATATTTGTTGCCAAGAGTTTGAGTACAATGTCAAGATGTATGTTTAGTGCTTAGATGCATCCAACCCTCTACTCCAACCTCTAACCCTATTCAAACCCTATTCGAGCCTAAATGCCTTCAGAACCCCATGGATTCAAATGTTCATATCTTCTTTAGTATTACTTAAGAAATGATGAGATTTGTCTTATTGGAGAGTTAGAAAATTAAACTAAAAATCCTAAAAGTTCCAAACCACTAGACATAAATCAAGAGGACAAAAGTTCAAAATCCATATAAAAGAAAGTTGGAAGGTGATGCTACCGCAACCTTCAAAAACTCTTAATTGCTTAACACATATATCTCCCTTATCCTAGCTCCAATGTTAGTTTTTTAATTGCTTCATGGAAAGCTAACACCTCTATGTAGCTTGACTCAATATATCACAAGATATAAATGAAAAAGAAGCATGTGGCAAGAAGAGAACCAAACCACATTTGAAAGTTGTGGCCATTCTGGCCTCAAGAGATTTGATTGCCAAAATGTCAATTTCTCCCTTGTCCTAGTTCCAATATGAGCGTGTAATGACTTTTTGAAAAGCTAACACTAAGATTTAGCTTGCTCCAAAATCTTATTAAGTAAGAATAAAAATCCAACATGTGACAAGGAGAGAACGAACCACAATTGAAAGTTTCCGCTATTGTAGCCTTCAAAACCCTTGGTTGCCAAAATGTCGATTCTTCCCTTGTCCTAACTCTGATTCTTGTATGCAATAGCTCCTTGGAAAGCTAAATTCTAGGTGTAGCTTTTTTTCTTAACTTATTAGAAGAGGATAAAAACCAAGAAATTGGCAAGGAAAGAACCAAACTACTCATGACTATTGCCGCCGTTGCAGCCCTCTGAATTCCTTGACACCACTATCCATATCTTCCTTATTCTAGTTTTGATTCTTGCACGCATAGCTCCTCGGAAATCCACCCTTATGTACTTTTTGCTCTCAAAGTTTCAAAACAATGGATTAAAAGCCTAGAATATGATGATGAAAAATCCAAACTGTCCTTGAACTTGCCATCCAAGATTCTTCCAGTGACCCCATTTCTGTTTGCCCTTTGCCACTCCCACATTAAACGCTTGTTTTACCTCCAAATTTTACTACTTGATCTCCACTTCATCCAAAATTTATCTTCTAGATTTCTCATCAATTCCATATTCCTATTTCCCTCAATTGACCGTCCACCGAAACCCCTAGGATTGCTGCCCCTTCCATCCTTTTCTTCCAAATCCTCTTTCTTCATTTTCTCCTTTCCACTTTTTTCCCTTTCCTAGCCTCCTTGAGCAAGGAAGACCCCTCCTACCCTTTCCAAGCAGGCCTAAACCCTCATGATATCCACAAAACAAAGATACTCGGGTCACGTATCCTTGAAGTGAATAACTTCAAAAATTGGACAATCAATCAAGACAACATTGAGTGCACAAAAGTCATCCAACAAAGTATACAAAATAATCATTTTGAGAAAAAAAATTATGCAGTTCAGTAAAGTGCATCACAACACTACAACAAATCTTGCTCCATTGAAGACAACTGGGTTGTAAATAGAGACATTTTCAATGCAAGAAGAAAAGTCTTCCTTGGAGAGGGGGGCAAGAGACATCTGCTAGTGCACAACTTTGTTGTTGCAAATGTTGCCCATGCCGAGGACCACAAGGTCAATTTTTTAGGAGAAGTCCAAGTCCAATTTTTGCTCCTAAATAAGTCTGTGCTAAACTCAAGTGTGACATGCAAAATGCCTTATGGAGTGCAGTTTTCAAATGCTTGATACATGCCTTGTGATCCTTGATGATAAGTAAGTCATTGACATATAGTAGAACAAAGATCTTTTTGCCGTTCCGTGTTGCAAAATAAAGACTAGGGTCATGTTTGGAACATGTAAGTCCCTGCGATATTAGCCATGAGTCCATGCAGGAGTACCACACTCGAATTGCTTGTTTGAGGCCATACAAAGCACGGTGTAATCTGCAGACATTATTGGGATCGCCTACATGTGGAAACCCCTCCGGGATTTCCATTAAAATATCTTCAGTGATAGTGCCATTAAGGAATGCCGTGACGACGTCCATTTGGTGGAGGTCCCAATTGTTATGTGCCGCGAGAGCTAAGATAATGTGTATAGTAGACCATCTTGCAAAGGGAGCAAATATATCATCATAATCCACTCTCTCACGTTGCTTGAAGCCTTGTGCAACTATGCGAGCTTTAAATTTCTTTGTGTCACTTACTATCTACTTCTTAAATATCTATTTTGCCGTTATGGGCTTAGGGTTAGTTGGTTTGTCGATAATGTCTGAAGTGTGATTATCCAACATGCTCCTAATCTCACTGTTGATGGCTACTTTCCATCCGGTGTGCTTTACAGCATCTTTAAAGTGTAGGGGCTCCTCGTTGGTTTCTACATGAAGTGCCCAATAATTGTGCATGCTCTGTGAAAGCCATCGCTCACGTGTGGATGAATGCACTTGTCGCGTTGTTGTGCCAATATTTGAGCATTGTGGAACGATTGCTGGTCGCTCGGTGGTGTTGGTAGAATTATCTCCAGAGGTTGCTCTACGGGTGAGAGGAGCAGCTCTGTGTTGTTTGATGTTGATGCGGTGTTGTTCATCGGTTGGTCTTTCCTGCCTAATCATCAAGCGTCCCTCCGAATCTGGTGGAGGCATCATGGTAATAGGGCTGACTCCTATCGCCAAAGAAGTAGGTCCTCCCGGACAATGACTCGCGATATTCTCGAGAGGCAAGTGAACTGAAAAGGTTGGTTGGCTGCTATCATGGGTTGGAATTGAAGGCTCATCATGGGTTGTCAGAGACTAGCTTCTCGGAGACAGTTGAAGGAGCCTAGCGTCATTGCCGCTTGCAGAATGTGCGGTGCATGTGCTCCCTATTGAATCAGTTGCCAAAAGTGGTGTTGTGTAACTAAAATCACAGTCCCTTTCCATATGGGTTGTCTTGAGGTGGTGGTATCCCACTCGGCTTTCATCAAAAATCACGTCACGCATAATTATGATCTTTCTACGAATAGGATCACACACCCTATATGCTTTTGATTATGTATCATATCCTACAAACATGCATGTGTGGCTACGCTTATCTAGTTTCTGACGTTCTCTCTTTGGTATATGTACATGCGCCATACACCCAATTTTTTTGAGATTTTGAAGATTAACAGGTTAACCTGTGAAACTGGACTCAGGAGGAATGCCATAATTGGAGCGCGAGGGACTTTGATTGATAAAAAATGTTGCCATTGACACGGCTTTGGGCCATAAAAACGTTGGAAGTTGACAATCAGTGGCAATGCTTTGTGCTCGCTCCATAATTGTCCTATTTCACCTATTTGAGACACCGTTTTGTTGTGGTGTCTTAGCGTGAGTCAATTCTCGTTTGATGTTGTGTTTGAAACAATAATTTTTGAAAAAATCAGAAAGGTATGCGCCTCCTCTATCAGACGGAAATGCAAGCAACTTGTTTTCGATTTCAGCTTCTAGCTTGGCTTTAAAATGGCAGAAATATCTGAAAGTCTCACTCTTCTGTCGTCAAAAATATGTCGAGCTCTTTCTTGACAGGTCATCTGTAAAAACAAGAACAAAACGAGCACCGCCCAATGACGGTCGCTGTAGCGGACCTATGACATCCGTGTGAATTCTCTGCCCTGTATGTGTTGCTCGAGTCTTTGACTTTTTCAAAAACCTTTCTCGGTGTTGTCGACCTTCAAGACAACATGTTCAAATGCGACTGCTAGCATTGATGCAGGGGAGCCCGGTGATATGGGTTGATCTTGAAAGAAAGCTGAGACCTGAGTAACTCAAATGACCTAATCTCTCGTGCCACAAGTCAATTGTGTCACATGTGTCCACTGAAAGTACTACCTGCGGTTGTTCATTTAAAAAATACAAGACTTTTCTCAGGTCACGAGTTCCCTTTGCTACAACGTTACCATTCTTGTGAATCCAACAGTGTGTCATGGTGAAAAGAACAGTATGTCCTGAGTCTGCAATAGTTCCTATAGAGGCAAGATTCTTTCTCAAAGTCGGTACCTAACGAATGTTCTCAAGTTTTATTTCTCAAGTTTTATTTCTCAAGTTTTATTTCTCCATTTGAGATTCAAAGAGTAGAGGTCCTAGTTCCTTGAATGGAATGAGATTCCCCTCCTCTAGTCCTCACATTACTCTGAAAATCAGCAGGAGTAGGTGTGTAATCTAGTATGTCCGCCTCATATGCTACGTGAGACGACGCACAACTATTGAGATACCAAGGACTATAGTTGGCATTGTAGTATGGATCAATAGAATAGTATGGATGGCAGGAGTCATAAAGAGGTGCATCGAATACCTCAGCCACATATGCATACTCGCTGAAATCCACGTGAGGAGGTCTGCTCCTCTAGTCCTTAGCGATATGACTTGGTTTGCCGCATGTGTAGCATAAGAAAGTCGGTCTTGGTGATGTTGCATGTGGTCCTGGCAGTGCCGGTCTCCAGGTAGCTCCACGTCCTCCGACGTAGCCTCGGCTTGGAGGTCCAACTGCGTACTGTGCTCGGCCCCTACCTGCTCGTGGAAGGAGCCGCCTCGATGGAAGGCTTTGTCCCCAACGTCCACGGCCTCGGCCTCTCTATCCTTGTATTTGATTCGTTCCGCTTTGTTGCTAGTTTGACTATCGTCCTTCCTGTTGCTTGTTCATTATAGACATGACCTCATCTTCCCCGTGAAGTTTTGCAAAAGCGATGCGTCCATAATGCTCCGTCATGAGATTGGCGCTTAGTTTCTCGAAGGTCATGTTTGGATCTGTGCGCATGATGGTCTCCACAATATTGGCGTAGGAATGCGGTAAACCATTAAGAATAATTTGGTTAAGGTGTTTCACACTAAGTCTCTCGCCCATGTTGGCAAGTCGGTTTATGAGTTCACGCGCACTTCTCAGGTAGTCATCCACGGAGCCTCCTTTCAAAAGCAACGTTTGCAACTCATTCAACAGTGTGAGAACGTTGGTTTGATTGCCGGATGCAAATTCTTCCTTGAGAACAGTTCATGCTTCGCTCGGATCTTTGTGTTCTGCAATCATATCAAGCAAACTATCAGTGACTGAGCGAAACACAAAACGATAAGCAACGGCCTTTCGTTTGTTCAATTGGACTTCAATGCGTTCCTCTCCTTCTATGTTGACAGGATAGACATTGGGAGAGTGTTTGGTCTCCGTAATATTCCACAGACTCTCTCCTCTAAGAATGCCTCGCATTTTGAGGCTCCATTCATAGTATTTTTCTATCCCTTTCAATTTATCATCCTCCTTTACAGTGGAGTTGTCCATCGTTTGGACTCTTCTTCTCTCTGTGCTTGACTAGTGACTAGCCTTGACTCTCTTTACCTGAGAAGCATTCTCCCTTTATTCTAAGTGGAGACTCTACAAATTCTTGTGACAGTTCAACTACCAGCTTCGGCGGCATTGCCTTCGGGACGTTGGTTTCTTTCTTCACTGATGATGTGCGCCACTCTCTTCCTACTTGCTATTACAAGTCTCTCACTTCTACTCTAGATTGAGAAGCACCACTCTGATACCATGTTGAAAAAGGCAATCATGACTTGTGTGTACAAGCTGAGAGCTTCGCAAGTGCGCACATAATTATGAAGGGCAAATGCTAGAATATATTCATGAGGGATATAACTATAGATAGACCTAACGAATGAGATAGGTAATGAAGTGAATGATAGTTGGATGAATGATGAGACGTTCTTTAGGAGCGTTATTATCTTCAACAAGTAATGACTAAAGAATTAATCAACAAATATCGAGCTTGTCAAAGTTAGTTAGGATCTTATTGATAAAATTTGAAAATATAGAATTGTGCAAAAAATTGCGAAGAATGAGCCAAGGGCAAGAAAGCAAAATTACTTACTTCAAAACTCATTAAAAAAAAGGATTGGAATAAAAGAGAATTTAAGAAATTTGACTATGTCTCGCAATGTGGCACAAAGGCATTGTGGTCTACTAGTGGAGAGTGCAAAGTTACGCTAGTATTGATGGCAATTACACGATGTGCAACAACAAAGAAGTGGATATTGTATGTTCATCGTTTTTGGAAGTGCGCCCATTTCAAAGAGACTTGGGATTATGTTTCTAATAACACAATATTCGTGAAAATGTGACATGCACATGTGACGTTTTTTTGGAAGGTCAACTCAATTTCACTTCGTGTGGAAAACATGAAACAAAAACTTGTTGAAGTCATTAGACTATAAAAAGAAACTAGAGGTATGGAAAAAAAATGGGGAAAATCATGTAGAATTTTTTTGAAATATAAAGTCATTTCTACACATATTGTTTAATAATGGATGAATAATGGTCTTAATTAATATACAAGCACATATCTTTGCAGTGATTGTAAAAGTCTTTATGTAATTCATTTGCACATGTATGCACGTCCTTCTAATCAATATAGAAAGAAGAAGTACGTCGGTCTCCGAAGGAGGCCAACATGAATAAAGTGTCTGTTCGTTTCACTACTAAGACCATGCCCACCAGACAGGGAGTCTAATCAATATACATATACCATTAAGATTAGTTTACCACATAAATACATAGGATGATATTTTTCAATGAAACAAGCTTTGGAGATGTACACATTGATTTAAGCATATAGAAATACGAGTGACTACGTAGATATAGGCATACATATATATATATATATTCATATTTATATATATGCTTCATTATCTGTAATGCTACAGTGAATATAATAAGTTTACTTAGATAATATTCTTGTCAATTTTCTATAGACAAATCAGACTTCAATATAATTACCAAAATCATATATTTATTTAATACTTCATATCATGTACATATGTAGTACTATACATCAGAATAAAATCCTTTTGAAATTCTAACGTTAAATACTCCTTAAACCATGAAAAATATTGTAGAATACATAAAACACCTAGGTATATATATATATAGGTATATATATATATACAAAAGCTCTAACACTTTCTAGATGAAAACCAAAACATAGATACATATATGGAAGTATAATAAATAACCTATTATATGTATGTATACATATCATTGGTAATGTTCATAGTAGTTAGTGGAAGAAATCAAACCTTGAACAATATCTTTTTGTTGTTGGAATGCCTAGAAAGCTCCATTAGTAGGATTTGATTCCTTTGGAGAGTTATCACTCTAAGGACCCTTTTGGATTGTCTTGGACAATTACTAGGTGCTTAAGCAACACCATTAGCAATCACATCAAATTCATAAAACAATCTGACAACGTCTCATCAATTATGGCATGGGATAGGGTCATTATGGCCAACTCTAACTAGAACATGATTCAAGCTTCGGCCTATTTTGACTCCGATTCGAGTTGTTTTGAGGTTGTGTGCATTACAAGATGAACCTTGGTTTCTTAGGGTGGGTCATGTCCTACTCTGATGGATTGTGACCGGCCCGAGCGAAACCGTTTATTCTAGTTTATCTTTCTTACAATTTAACTATGCTTTAATTGTGCCAAAGAAACAAAAAAAACCTGGTGCAAGGCACCAAGAAATCACTATGCTTAGACCAAGCTAAAAATACACATATTTAACCTCATAATGCCACAATAATAGTAAAGATTATATTTCAAGTATCTAAAGATACGGGAATAATATTTGTATAGAGCCAAAATTCTTCATCGTGTAAGAAAATCTTCCCTACTTTTTTTTAATACGAAGTCCCCCCATTTAGAAGTTTCAATTGATTCATATAAGGATTTATGAGCTATGGCAATGAACCCTCTGGGGCTAAACATTTTTTTGCTCAGCTGTCGAGTGACGGATGAATGAATTAACGAATGAAGTATTTCGTCATTCGTTAAGAATAGCCGAAGCTCCAAGATCTCGCAATCCTGACCGTGGATGAGCGTTCGAGGCCAGGGACGGTGCGGATGTGATGTCAGCGGGGGCTGGATCTGGGCCGTCAGTGGGTGGAATTAGGGTTTGGCGCTCACAAAGGCGGGACAGGAAACCGATAGCGGCCTCTTTGTTTGTTTTCCTGTGGTAGCCTCGGAGCAGCTCCGAGAGACAGCCCAAGGAACAGCAGCGGCAGCCACCATGACGACCCGGCTGAAGAAGAACAGGAAGAAAAGGGGCCATGTGAGCGCCGGGCATGGGCGTGTGGGCAAGCACCGCAAGCATCCGGGAGGTCGCGGTAACGCCGGAGGTATGCACCACCACAGGATCTTGTTCGACAAGTACCATCCTGGGTACTTCGGCAAGGTTGGTATGCGCTACTTCCACAAGACCATGAACAAGTTCCACTGCCCGATTGTCAACATCGACAAGCTGTGGTCCTTGGTGCCCGAGGCCGTGAAGGAGAAGGTGGATGGCGACAAGAGCGCGCCTCTCTTGGACGTCACGCAGCACGGCTTCTTCAAGGTCCTCGGCAAGGGCGACTTGCCCGCGCAGCCCATGGTTGTGAAGGCCAAGTTCTTCTCCAAGCTTGCGGAGAAGAAGATCAAGGAGGCCGGCGGTGCGGTCATCCTCACTGCTTAGGGTTTTGAATGAGAACTTTGATTAGGGTTGTAATCTGTGCCGCCGCATTGTTTTCGTGCTCACCGGCATCCCCTGGAATGGAAGTTTTTCTCTTTAGAAATGGCTTCTCTATTGTTTTCCTTAACCCTATGGACTCTTGTTAGGGTTAGGAAACTGGCTGACGTATTTCTGCTTCCGGATGCCTTGTATGGTCTTGGTTAGCTGTCTCGTGTTTTGCAGGGGTTCGATTCTGCGATATAAAACATGATCCTTGTGACCACATCTATCAGCATGTGGACCTTCTGGATTCGACGTGTTTCGATTTGTCTCGGGGGCGATTCAGGCGTTTGTTGTGTTAAAAGAATGTAAAACTTGACAAGGCTTCTGTGTGAGTTCGTTTACTTCCATAGCTGAGGTAATTCGAGGATTTGCAATTCGTGCTGTAAGCTTTGTCTCTGCATAGGCTCATTTCAGGAGTTGCGTTTCGCTATTGTCATTTTTATCACTCTTGTTCATACATATGCTTATGCGCATGGTAAGAACTATGATTGGGGCATCGGTTGTCTGTCAGAGCTTGTACTGGTTGACTTTGAGAATCACCTTCTGCAGGAAGTCTGAAGTTAAGCGAGCTCTACCATTGTCCGTTAACCCCCTTTTGAGGTTCATTGATTTGTCCACATCCAGGCATGCATTGTACATATTCTTAGAAATTGTGTATTAGACAATCTGGAGCTAATCTGAAGCAGTTCTATGCGGAAGAGTGGGCGGGTTCTACATCATTCTGTTCGTTGTATCCAGTACCATGGAAGTTTTAGCAAGCTGGTTTGGGTAATATTGATTCTGCAGTCTGGACGAGTGTTGGTATACGTCTATTTAGGTGACGGGATGTCACCGATGAAATTTTCATAGTTGTGCTTGTGCGTTGGGGTACTGAACGACAGATGCACCTCTCTGCTACAATTGAACGATCCGCCCTGATGTAGGTCAACCCAATTCGGATGAGTGACCCTATTCCACTCCTTTTCTACTGAATACCCTTCCTAGATTGCAGGGAGGCCGCCGTAGGAAAATCACTTGTGTAGATTGTCCGGCATCTTATTCTGCAAAGCAAACCCTAACTCACATCTTGAGCGTGCTTATGTGAAGAAATTGGACAGTCTGTTCTTCGGCATCCTGCTGCTCTCTGTCGCCGCCATCCAACTAACTACGCGCAACGGGGATCCTGATACTGTATCCCCCAACATGTGCGGCTATTAACAAAAAATTATGCTGAAACCAAAATTGAAAAGCATAATCCATCAAAGCTCGCATTCTCCTCAAATCAATTCACTAATCATCACTCCAAAACACGAATGCAGAAGCGACTAACCTAACCTCAAAACCCAAAACCTTGCAACTCGCCATCCATCAACTCGGAGAAGGATCACGATATGTTTAATTTATGTCGATTGCAATTCCTAACCTTGAAACCTAAACCCTCGCAACAGCACCATCGCCTTCAAAAAGAGCAATGACAGGCTGAACCACACAATGCTGCCTGTCCCGATACCCGGTGTGGGGTGAGACGAGGCACCGGGTATTTACATTTCCTTCCTAGAATCGAGGTTGGGTATAGAATGGAGCGGTATTGGGTCGCCCATCGGTTTTGGCTTGTCCTACCTTAGTATGACCTTAGTCTATACATAGAATCTAACCTAAATACATGATATCACACCCTGTAGTTCACTCAAAAATATAAACAAGGTGTGACATATTTGATAATATCACATTCAAAGGATTTATATATAATGTAGTATTATTGAAGTCCATAGAGAAACTCGACCATGTGTCAAAAGATCTAATCCCATGTCATTAATCCTTTAAGGCCGATGAGCTCAGAAGGCCTTAGTGAATCTACAAATGCAGTAGATCGTGCAAAGCAACACTTATTCATACGGTACATTTCTTTGGAACCTCACTTCACGGGAACCATTGTAGCTCACCAATGCATGCATCAATTCTGGTGGTGCCGGTCCTAGTAGATGCTCTTCTTGCTCCCCTCTAAGTCACACTTCAAATGTTCCAAGGAAGTGGCTGTAGGGCTTGTTACAGGGGTTAATGTGCCCAAACAAACCAAAAATGGACACTAGACCTTAAAGGGTTAATTCCATTCCTTCAAATCCCCCCCTTTCAATCCATGTTTTCTTGTAAGATCCTAGTGTTACACAAGTATCACCCGCGTATCACCTAGATATCATCCGAGACTGAACTGCCCATCAATTCCCAGTTGGTCACCTTCCAAAGTAGTGTCTCGGTCAAAAAAAATTGATTCTCCATCCTTACAAAGATTTTCATCAGTCCACCTCTTGTTATTCACACTTTCACTACAATTTTTGAGGATAAAAGTGATATCATCGAGAGTGATAGGAATATTAAGAAGTGAGTATTGAACTAAGGAAATTGCTTTCACGGATTCAAGTGATAATATCAAGGTGTGCCAGTATCAAGGGTGATATTATCAAGGGTAGACTGTAGCTCCATTGTGCAGCACAAGAAGCGATCTAGCGAGTTTTATCGTCCATCAAGGAACAGTTCCCGCGAAAACGTTCTGACTTGCTCGTTCACTTGGCCTTCTTCAACAAGCTCCCAAGTTCAAACCCAAGCGTCAAGCAACTGCTCTTCAACTTAACAAGTTGTATGTAAAATCATTTCCCAAACCGAGAACCTGAATGTCGCATGCTTCGCATTTACCTTTCTCTGAACAATGGCTATAACAATCACTGGTTCTCAATGACTAGGTATCATGTATGCTCAATGTGTAGTCAATTACATACTATCTGTCTCTGAGGGTGATAACATTTCACTTGATATTAAGGATTCAAGCTCACGAGGTGTGAATCTTTTTTTTCTTCTGTTTGTTGATGGGTTGGTTTGCAGGTGAGGTGAGGAGAAGAATGTGAAAGTGGTGGAGGCGTCGGAGGCAACGACAGACATGGCGACGACGGTGGCGGCGACTTCGTTGGCGAAGGACTATGATCTGCCGTGGGTGGAGAAGTATCGGCCTCACAAAGTGACGGACATCGTGGGCAACCAGGATGTGGTTGCTCGTCTCCAGGTCATTGCGCAGGGCGGCAACATGCCCAACCTCATCTTCTCCGTATCCATCCCAACAATGTCTGAGTAGGGTAAATGATCACAGATCGGAGCTAGGGTTTTGGTCGAGGAGTTAAACCCTGAGGTAGTGACCCTGGGGTTAGGGTTTATCTTGGATGTGTACTTAGGTTTAAGTTTTTTTGTTTGTTTTGGGTGTTTCTTTGACTGCTGTAAAGGGTCCTCCTGGTACTGGAAAGACGACCAGTATTCTTGCGCTGGCACATGAGCTGTTAGGTCCCAATTTCAAAGAAGCGGTTCTGGAGCTCAATGCCTCTGATGACAGGTGAGTGTGAGAATCTCATGCTCTTTGCTGAGTGTTTCATTGTTTCATTATGTAATATCTCGGATGTGTTTTTAGATATTGGTAAGTTGTTATGGTTCTGGTTGCATGTTGACGTATCATGGGCGATCTGTGTCGATTATCAATGACCTGTGACTGAATTTCAGGGGGATAGACGTTGTTCGCAACAAGATCAAGATGTTTGCTCAGAAGAAGGTGACATTGCCACCTGGGCGCCACAAGATTGTGCTTCTGGATGAGGCGGACAGGTAACTGTTCTCTTGGTTCTGGAGGCTATGATGTGATGGAGAGTATGGAGTTGAAGCTTTTGATGTTGAAGTGGATGTGCGTCTCTGCAGCATGACATCAGGTGCCCAGCAAGCTCTTCGACGAACCATGGAGATCTACTCCAACACAACCCGGTTTGCGTTGGCCTGTAATTTGTCATCCAAAATTATCGAACCCATTCAAAGTCGATGTGCCATCGTTCGGTTTTCTAGACTATCAGACTCTGAGATTCTAGACCGCCTTCTTCGAGTTGTGGAAGCAGAGAAGGTTCCTCCTTTTCCTCCTGTTGTTTTCTCTTCTCATTTCTAGACTAGGTATCATTTTGAAGAAAGAAAAAATTCAAACCAATACACCCGAGCATGCTATTCTGTACTCAGCTGCTCTTCATAGTTATCATTTTATTAAAGAACTGTCAAAAATGTGTTTTTCGCTGAGAAAGCAATAATTGTCGTACGTGGCAGGTGGCTTATGTGCCAGAGGGGCTGGAGGCAGTAGTGTTCACTGCTGATGGGGACATGCGGCAAGCCTTGAACAATTTACAAGCCACCTTCAGCGGCTTTCAGTTTGTCAATCAAGACAATGTTTTCAGGGTACAGCTTCTCTTTGTTTTCATTATAATACTCGAATCACATAGTATGCCAATGTGTGGTGTCTATGAAAACCAAAACTCTAGGTATTGCTCGTGGTTTTGAGTCTTTAGCATCATGTTTCTGGAACTAATAATCCAAGGCATTGCACATGCCTAGAAACGTGCGAAGGGCTAGTAATCACAGAACATTTCCGTGATCTTTTTGTCAGGTTTGTGACCAGCCGCATCCTCTATTGGCTCAACAAATCATCAAGCATTGTGTAGCAGGAAACATCGACGATGCTTATGTCGGTCTGAAGCAGCTCTATGATCTGGGCTATTCCGCAACTGATATTATCACCACCCTTTTCAGAGTAGTCAAGAACTATGAGATGGTTGAATTCCTGAAGCTAGAGTTCATTCGGGTAAGCCCCATTATCTAGTGTAGATATCATTCAGTTCTGCTTGGATCAGGTCCTTCAATCGGTCGAGTTGATAGATTCATGTAGTTGATATATTCATTTTCATTAACATGTTTTGTTATTGATATGCAGGAAGTGGGGTTTGCGCACATGCGTATAGCAGATGGAGTGGGGACGCTGTTGCAGTTGTCAGGTCTCTTGGCTAAGCTTTGTAAAGTCAAAGAGAGAAGCAAGGCATAGTTATGTAGACCTAAAGTTTTCCATGTTTCATGTGTTCGTGTATGTTAATCTTCAAGGCTGTTGTCACACTGTTGGACTTGTATACATCAGGAGTTTCGGTTTATTATTCTAGGCAATTCTTTGATGTATCTAGAGAAGGGTCGTCTCTGGATTTTGTTTTTGAAAACTTGATCACGTAACAATTGAAAATTAGTGCTGAATGAGATGCAGAAACTTGCTTGTGACTTCGGTGCTGCAATTTTAAGGAGACAACAAATGTTATTGAATTTGACCTACTGTTGACAGGTCGTCCAATGTACACACAACATTGCAAATATCACCTTCTCATTTCATATTGATAATTGGAGTCTCCGGTTGGTGCAACCAATAATGTAAACATTAGAAGTCAAGTCTTCAGGTAAACATGAGAAGTCAGGTCTTCAGGTAGCCATCTAAAGACGAAAGCAACTCTTCAGTCTTGATGTTTGACTCGTCTGTTTTGGATGCTGGAATACGATCTACAGTGCATCAACCAGACCTAACATTCAAGTGGACCTAACATTCAAGTGATTGAGTTTGAACATACTAGATTTTAGGATTTTATGTTCTACAACATATTAGGGTATTAAATCTACATACTTATAAACTGTTCTTCTTACCAAGCTTAACTATAATATTCTATATCTTATGATGTTTTCTTACAAAATTTTGAATAGTATGTAGATCTAGTAAAATGTGGTGAAAATTCAAGCATCGAATTCCTATGTGGAGTCAAAATTTTGTTTCCAAGGGAGTACCTATCACGGATGGTTCTAACAAGAATCTTCCTCATGCAATCTATTATCATTTCCAAAGGAACCAAGTGTCAAAAAATGGCATTTTGAAGATTTGGTAAGGTTCCTATGTCTCAATTTCTAACATTCCTCTTTCATATTTTTACTACAAAAGGGCATTACTAAAACCTCAGTGGGTGAACAATTTTTTCCTAAATCCAACATCTAATGAAAAGGATGTAGGGTTTTGAAATTCAAACTGGAAGAGCGGGCACGTCGGTCACCTCCAAAATCTTATACTAGAACACCGTATTGAATGTGAGATTTTCATTACTTGCAAGTAACATTATTTCCTTTCGTATGGTAAAAAAAATAAAATCTTTTCTTTAGTGAAAAATAGCATATTAACCCAAGTCAAACATTTTCACACATTGTCGGGCAAGGTATCAAAAAAACTTCTTCCTTTCCACATAAAACTTAGAGATCTTCATATTTTTTTACTTTTTAATTTTTCCGCAACAACATGTGTAGAAATTCTCATTGACCATTTGGATTATCAATCTAAAACATGTTAAGTTCACAAAAAAATACAACTTGAATTAGCAATTTTTGAACCTCCACTCCTTGTACACTTGTTTTGAATATGCTACACCCCTCCTCTACCTCTACAAATTGGTGTACAAGGAACTACCATCGTCGTTAACACAATGGTAATGGATGTAGACCTTGTGTAGTGCAAAACTTTGACACCAAGTGAAGTCAAAGTCTAGTGATCCACTCAACGCAGGGAAGAAATGAACCATTTCCTCTACTTCAAACACTGTAATCTTTCAATCCGTGCCGTCAAAGCTTATGAAATTTGTGAGGACGTCACTTAATAAGTCTTTTATTGAGATCCTACGGTTAGAAGTAGAAATAATATTTTTTGTTCTCCTCCTTACTCATTGCACTAGAACAAGAAGTGGTTTTGGTGTGAAAATGTTTTATGCCTTGAGGGGTTAATTATGTAGGAAAGGTATACAAGCACATGTGGTTTGCCTTCCTACCACATGCTACCGATACTTAAAAAAAGAAATAAAAATAATCTGTACGATCCATTAAAAAAAATGAAGAAAATAGAAGAAGCCCCCAGAATAGCCCCTCATCTCCCACATTCTTAAAAAGAATGAATAAAAAAGTAGCCCCTCCCCTAAACATGCTCATGGAATAGAAACCAGTTTTCAAACCCAAAAACCGCCCATGATTGTGGGCCCCAGATCGACGGCCCAGATTCAATACCCGCTTCGTGGCACGCCAGCTCCGCCCCCGACCCCCAGTTGGGAGGCCCTCCAGCGCTCCTGCTCCTGGTCGAGCGGGGGCGTCCCCCGGACGGTGACGGCGTGGAAGCGGCGTGGCGCGCTCATGGCTTCGGTTCGCCATTCGCCATACTCCACGCTCCTCTCGCAAGGCCACCTCTCGTCTGGAGCCTCCGGAATCGACTTCACGCCTTTTGCAGGATCTCCCGCGGGGCGTTTCTGCGGAGGAAACGAGGTGAAGACCTCGAGAGTCGCGAAGGAGGTTCAGATCTGCGCGACCAGGGGCGGTTGAGATTCATCAGCCCAGCGGTGAGATTCGGCGCGGCCTCACATTTACTTGGGAGAATTTGGGAGGGGTTTTGGTGTGTTTTGGTGGTATTTGGGATTTTAGAATTCGGGATCTTGAGGTGTGTTGCGGGGGAATTCTGTTGGTTGGCCAGGAGTGGGAGGATTTGGATTGCGGGTGAGGCTTTTGGAAGGGTTTGGGGTTTGTAGAGGCCCGGGAGGTGTTTGGATCTGAGGTGTTGGTGGTGCTGCGTGCGAGCGAGCGGAGAGGCGGGGCGTCGACGAGAATGGGGTGGCGCTACAAGGCTGGATTGGTTTTGATCGGCTCCGTGGTTCTGATATGGGTCACCTCGGCTGAGGTCACGCAGGTCTGTCGCCCGAGATCCTCTTTTTGCAGCTGTGAGTAGATTTTTTGGGGAAGAGAACAACCGGCGTCCTGCAAGTTGCGTTCCTTTTAATGCAACTCCTGGAGTGATGCATGTTACATGACTGATCTGGAAGTCTCCCTGTAGATTGTGTTTGAGGTTTTTTCCAACGTTACTAGTGCAAAGAATTGCCATAGGAAAGCATTTTTTGCGCTCTTTTCGCCTT
This sequence comes from Bryoerythrophyllum caledonicum, assembly GCA_963971425.1. NCBI lineage: Eukaryota > Viridiplantae > Streptophyta > Bryopsida > Pottiales > Pottiaceae > Bryoerythrophyllum > Bryoerythrophyllum caledonicum. The sequence continues at coordinate 13,859,045 of OZ020520.1, read as the reverse complement.
CGGAGATAGAAACAGAATCCGACTAGTAACGAGTAATTAAAGTCTGTGCCAAAGTTTTCAAGCAAGCTCTTGCTTAAATTCTCTTTTCATAGAAACCCTATTTAGCTGCTGTCGTGTTATTAAGATGTCAGATGCCTAAGATCCTAAAATCTTTTCATTGGAACCTGTAGATTGGGTTTGAGCTTAAGTTCTAATGCTAGTAGTGTAGAGGACTCTACATCTTTGCGATCTTTTTACGTTTGACGACAGGAAGTGTGATGAAGAATGGGAACCAGAAATGAACAAATTAACGGTGCAAAATCTACAGTTTGCAATCAGATCCTCTTTTCACAGTTGTGGTATACTCGAAATCAGGTCGTTCTTATCTTTGCAGTTGAGGTTCGCCTTAATCTCGGAATCGTATGTAGAATCACTTGGACTGTCCTTTTCGGGAATGATAATCACGAACCAGGTCTTCATACAAGCAAATAGTAGATCAAACAGAATATCTCGGTAATAGTGATTAGGTCTTAAAATGGTGTATTAAACTATGATCTGTTGAAACGTGCAGAGCATCTTCGAGGCGTACAAGCATCCCTTCGTACTCACATGGTTAGGCGCGTCGTTACTAGTGATCTACCTCCCCGTGTCGGTGTTGAAAGACTACATCTATAATCACTACGAGAACAAGCACAAACTGAAATCCCGAAACTCCAACGTCCATGACATCAAGCTGTCGTCCTTGCCCGAGTCCGAGGCACAAAATGGAGTGCACAAGGCGTCCTCCCTGCCGGGGTCCCCGCTCAGGTCCAGCGGCGTGCACAAGAGCTCCGATGTGGACCTGGAGAAGATGGTGCTCTTGAAGCAGATGAACAACTCGCAGTCCACGGATCTGGAATCGCACCCCTTTTTGCCCAAGACGAGCAGCTTCGAGGATGTCAAGGAAAATGTTGTTCTTACCGCGTGGGAAATTGCTAAGATTAGCATGATTATGGCGCCTTTGTGGCTCTTAACTGAGGTAAGAAACCTGTGATCTCTTTCCTTATCTGTGATACTCCCTCTTTGATTTACTCTTTCCTCACTCTTGATCAATGGAAGAGCATGTTGTTGTCTTAAGTAACATTCCTATGAAGTCAATGGAAGAGCTTGGTGATCTCTAAACTCAAGATCCAGCTGTCTTTCAGAAGAAGGGAGTGGTTAGGTTGTACCATGAATCTTAGCCGCCTTTCTTCGCTTCAAGCTGATTTTAGGGATACAAACAGCTATTTAGGGCTATGTTAACTGAGACAAAAGGTAAAATTATTCATGGTACCTTCGCCGTACTGTACGAGTAACTTCAGTCTTCTAAGCTTTTGTTGTTTGGGATGCCCCGAGTACCTTGTGTCATAACGACTCTGGTTATCTAGCTTATCCCTCTGCCATACTTGTTGGTTGCAGTATTTATCCAATGCGGCCTTGGCACTTACAAGCGTAGCGAGCACAACGATCTTGTCGTCAACAGCAGGACTCTTCACTCTCCTATTTGGAGTGCTTCTCGGTCAAGACTCTCTCAACCTGGCAAAGGTGGTGGCAGTGTTAGTCAGTATCACTGGAGTGGCTATGACCACTTTGGGCAAGACTTGGTCCACGAACGAGTCCAGTGATTCCTTAAATGAGTAAGTTGTGATCCTGTCTTAGGTGGCCATCTTATGTTCTGACGTTAGGTTTCGGTCAATCTCGTATGAAGGGATACTACAGGTCTAAGGAGCTTGTATAATCATTTCTGTTTCCATACGACGATAAATAACAAAGCCTCGCAGTGGTTTGTGACAGTCTTGATCAACATTCTCTGGCGGGAGATTTTCTTGGCCTTCTCTCAGCAGTCATGTACGGCCTTTTCACAGGTACATGTTGAGAAAAACTTTGCACTTTCTAATTGATCTTCGGTTTGCAATCAACGGCATCATCAAATATAACCCTATGTTGTTTTCTTTGCAGTCATGTTGAAGAAGTATGGAGGAGAAGAGGGTTCTGGTGTCGACATGCAAAAGATGTTTGGCTTCATCGGACTCTTCACACTCTTCGGCGCGTGGTGGCTAAGTAAGAGCTCCACAATACCACATTCTTGAATCGATTTTCGCAGTTTTTAGTCCCGACAATTATTACATTTGTTTTACGTTCGTCATTGTAGTGGATGCATGAAAAGACCGTCTAATCAAATCTTTGGTGCTATGTATGTGGTGCCATGTGTAGTTTATCCTCTTCACGCAATGGGGCTGGAGCCGGCGTTCAGTGTACCGACCACCTTGAAAGTAGACGAGGTTGTTCTGGCAAACGGCTTCGTTGGGAGCGTTCTTTCAGATTATTTCTGGTACTAATCTGCTCTGCTTCAGACTTCTTGGTCATTATTATTTTTGTTAGTAGTAGTAGTAGTAGTAGTAGTAGTAGTAGTTTTTTTAGTATTATTACTTTCACAAATCAGGAACCGATTTGTTAAAGTAGAATGAACACGCTATCTAATGAATTAAGTGGTTAATTCGCAGGGCGATGTCTGTTGTGTGGACGAATCCCTTGGTTGCCACACTCGGGATGTCTTTAACCATCCCGCTTGCAATGTTGGCTGACATGGTTGTGCATGGACGGCACTATTCCTTCATCTACATACTCGGTTCTTCTCAGGTATGACTTGCAACGATTATGTTCCTTCCATGATTATTCTTTTCATTACTAGACTTGCTATCCATATATATTTGTAAAGTTAGGCAAAGATACCCTTTTCCTGACCTAAAATGATCAAGATCAATCCTAAGTAGCTCTAGATATTATAATCAGCTAGAAGGGTAAAGGTGGCTAAGATTCTCATCTCCTCCAATTCTCAAAGGCGGTTAAAACTACTTGTAAAGACCATTTAACTCGTCCATATTTTAGTTGAGAGGCCATGAAGATCTTTTCCATCAACTACTAGTATCTGAAAATGAAGGCAGGTTTCTGGTAGTACTCTACATGGATCTTACCATTGTTGTTCTCTACCTTGGCAGGTGTTCGCGGGATTTGTGATCGCAAATCTAACGGAACGATTCTCGGAAAAACTGGGAGTGTAAAATAGTAGGACGATTCATTCATTATGAGATGCAATAACTTCTTCTCAGACGCCAATGTTGTCCGAGAGGTCGTAATTAGTTTACAGCTTCAGACAGGGTCGACTCTTATTTCCTGTTCATATCTCTGTCAATTAAGTTAGCCTCTGTTCATGTATACAATGACTTGAGTACTCTCGACAAGAAAGATTGCGCGGTTATATAACTACATACATGCTGACGCTGGAGTTGGAAAGATGAGATTTAATTACCAAATCGGGAAACTTTTCCTCCATCTGGTTTGTACCAGTAAAGATTTTATCAGGAAATAAAGTTGCACCAGTACAAAAAGTATCAAAATTTGCCTTGTCAGGATGTTCATGGTTGTGACTGAGCTACGGTTATAGTTTACAGAATAGAATGTGGATTATCTCCACTTGGAAAAATCTTCTTTCATGATTTCATCTACCGTTAGAGTCGAGTAGCGTTTCTGACTACCCTTGAGAATGCGCCGCACCTGCTCCGCGTCCCGGCGCGCTGACGTGCCGAAGCTCGCTGACTCGTCGTCGCTGCTGCTCACCTTGCCCTTGCTCACCTTGAACTTTGACAGCTTCTGCGGCCATTTCGAGAATAACTTCCCCGAACAAGCCACCGCTTCTACCACCTTCTGCCGCCGGCTCCCAGATCTAGATACTACAGCAGGTGACGCTGGCCTCTCCTTTCCCCACCGCCGCCTCGATGGTACTTCGTCCTTCTTCCTCGGAGGAATGTTCATGCTGCTGGTTTGTGCAGGTTTCTTATCAAAAGTTTGTTCAGGTGAAGGAGGAATCTCTTTCACCAAGTCAGCTGCGAAGTTCACCGAGCGCTTCGTCTTCTCGCGCGGCAAACTCGCCACGAAAACGTCGCCGGCTTGATGTCGCATCCCGCCTCCGCGCGACGTCGCCTTCATGTCGCATCCCGCCGCGCAACGTTGCCTTGATGGCGGTGCATGGACCTCGCCTTTCACGTACGGCACCCAGCTTTTGGGCTTGGGCGATGATTTCTTCTTGTCGAATGGGACGATGGACGTCTTCATGTCTGGGGACAGCAGAAATTCCAGGTCGGCGGCGTCGAGGACGCCATCGCGGCCCAGCCAGGGGCTCGAGGATGCGGCATCGAGGAAAAAATCCAGAGACGTCGTCTCGGATTCGTCGTCGTCGTCGTCGTCGTCGGAGGTTTCGCCGATCTCGTCGCGGCCCAGGTTGTATGTGAAAGTGGGAAACGGAGGCGGAGGCGCGGCGGAGGTCGTGGCTACTTTCGTGGGCGACTCCAGGTCGGAGGACTCGCCGTCGTAGAGATACGCGCACAAGTGGTCCGAGCGCGACACCTCGTCGTCCTTGAGCGATAGAACGGAGCGAGGCGACGCTTTGCCGCTAGAGAACATCTTGAAGTACATGCTCTCGTCGATCGAGGCGCTCATCTGGAACGGCTCCTGATCATCTGAGAACAACGAGGTGGGTGAGAGCCCACATGTGAATGAGCTCGGCGACGGGTTGTTGTACTCCTCTTCCTTTACGCCCACCTTCACCTTCGGTTGCGCGCGTCGCGGACGAACATCAAACAAACCAGTGCTCGCCTTCTGATCTGCAGCAGACTTCGAAGTACTCGTCTTTGTTGCAGCATCATCGTACAAGTTTCCACCCCTGTAGCACTGGCGCAACCCTGAGTGCGGGAGCGGCAGTTTCAGGTCCTTCGACATGGCGTACTCGTCAGCGACGAGGTCGAGGGCGGTTTCGAGGTCGAGCTCCTCCTTCTTCCGGCTCGACCTCCGCTTTGGTTTCGGTGGAGCTGGCGACGCTTCCGGCTCCCAGAGACGAAACGAGAGCACGTCTTGCACGTCGGAGTCTGCCAACGGCGGCGAGTATCGCAGCTCGCGCTCCTCCTGCGAGCTCCTCACGGCCTCCTCGCTATCATGGGCTCTCGCTCCTCCATCGCAGCTCTCGCTCTTCGGATTCAGCTTCTTGTTCCACGAGTAGGGCAGCTCAGGAGACGCCACGGGTCCGCCCATCTTCTCCATCACAGGGCTTGACAGGGAAGGTGAGGGTGCGAGCGACGGCGGCAGCGCCACCACCACCGCTGCTGCTGCTGCTGCTGCTGCCTGGTCGCAGCTATCTCGCCCCCACTCGTGCTCCGACTGCTCGATGCGGAGCTTCGCGTCGTCCACGCGCGCCTTCAAGTCCTTGACGGAGCCCTCAATCCGCTGCAAATGCTGCAAAATCCTCTCAAAACCCTCGTCACCCTCGTCACAAGCCTTGGTGTCAACTCTCTCACTAGACCCAGTGTCTCTCTCTTCTGTGATTTCTAAGGGATGGTGTTGCACGCCAGTCGAGATTCCGGTCTCGGCGAACGCGCTCGCCAATCTGATGTCCGCGATGGCGGTCCTGCGCGACTCCGCGTCCTGACAGTCGAGGTTCCAGAACGACCACTCTTTATCAACGTCGTCTTGCTCCCTCACGTGCACGGGCATCTCCTTCGTCACCGGCGACTTCAAAAGGCACAGCAGCGGTTCCATGTACAAGTCCGGCGTCAGATCCTCTACAGACGGGCGCCGCACCCTGGCGACGCCATTACCCTTCTTCTTCTTCTCCTCCACCACGGTCACGATGGTGGCATCATGGTGTCCCACCTGCTTCTTCTCTGCTTGCTCCTGCTCCTCCTTCTCCAACACTACTCCCTCCCGGTGCGCAATCTCCAACGAGAGATGCACGAGCTCCAGATGCCCCGCGGGTCGCCTCGCCTCGAACGTCGAGTTGACAAATCCCAAGAGGAACATCGGAGACGCAACCCCCTGCAGCACGGAAACCCACATCCTCCCATCTTAATCTCTTCCTCACCACTCCCACCAAAGAGGACGAGCTACCCAGATCAAACTCACGCAATGCCACAACCTGCTACCAAACGAAGAAGTCCGCTGGAGATTCACCTTCGCCAACCGATCGTCCCGTCGGACTAGCACCGCTCCATCGCGCCTCTCCTCAACACTAAGACCTTTACGCAAAAAATAGTCTCAAAGTAGCTCAACCCTCGAAAAAAATAGGTCGATTTTTTACGGTTTCCAGATCAAAGTTACACGTCAATGGTGTGTAGAAAAAAATAAAAATTCCTCTGCTTCCTGGCAAGCGCAACTCCGTCGCTGCATCTTCTTCTTCTTCCTCCTCTTCTTCTTCTTTTCCCTCGGATTCATCACACCAAACTGCCACTCTCATCGCACCACTCTCAGATTCTCCCACAACTACTGCTACTACGACTACTACTCATTCAATGCTAGCATCAACAACCGTGTCTGTCTGTGTCGCGAGTTGAACCGGCACGTATACTGGAAAAGGAGACACCTACTTGAAGCTGCACCGGACTCCTTTTCCTTTGATTGTGGTGGAGTGTTGCGTGTGTGCTTTGAATGGGTCGTCGTCCTGGAGCCCGTCTGCTTCGACGAAGTGCGTCACAAGCAAAATATTAACACAAGGAAAGTTCGGGAAAACTATGTTGAAAATATCCATCTTCGTGTTTCACTTTTCTAAGTTCGGACACGGAAATGCCGTTTGTTGGGAGATTATCTATTTACAGGTTTCTTTTATTGCGTAGAGGATTCATTTCCTCAGGACTTGGCTTCTGGTCATAAACACCGACTGCCGCGGATTCCTCTTTCTCTACATGATTTCAGTGATTAAGTTTTTGGGGATGACTTTTTATTTCCAAGGTTGATTGGCCGAGTTTCTTCGGGGGATTCCAAATATATATTTTTAAAAATAATTTTAATGAACAATCCTCCATATTTTGTCCTCTTGGTACTACATTAGAACGAGCGCGGTTTGTTAGATTCCCTTGTGGCCACTGATAAAACTTCCCTCTAATTTATTACCAGACCCATGTTCGACAACAATGCTCATTTGGTAGTTTTTCTAGAAAGAAAAACCCTCATTAGAACATGTCTTGAAATCAATATAGTTCAGACTTTTGGTTTAGAGATTTTATTGAATGAGGCTAGTTGGCAACTAGGTCGCATATTGTACAGTGGGGTACAGTTTGCTTACGAATTCTGGCCGCAGTGCAGGACAGTGAAAAAACTGGGAAACTTTGGAATGCAATAACTTGCTCAAAAATTGACGGATTTTGGAATTTCAAATTGCGTTGGAATGCTAGTGAAGTCTACTTCAATATTACAAAAAGTATATTCATAAAAACTTGAAAAATGAATAAGCATTTGTATTTTCCTTATACACTATCTACCACCTAGTGCTTCCACCTCTAGCTGAGATCACTGCTTTAATACGATTGGGCATAGTTGAAATGAGGCATTTCAATTGCTCTAAAGGAACCTCATCCCATACTTTTTGAATGCATTCTATCAATTCTTGCTTATTTTGTGGCATGCTATGGTAACGAAGCCAATTTTTGAGTATCTTCCAAATGTTCTCAACTGGATTTAGATCAGGTGAGTTTGAAGGCCACTTCAACTTCTTCATGCCATAAGCTAGTCTCCAATTCTCTGCCAACTTACTTCGATGAACAGGAGCTCCATCTTCCATGAGAGTGAGGTCATGAGGATTATCGTGCATAAAATAAAACCCGCTCAAAGTGCTTTCATACACATTTTTCACAAAATGTGCAGCAGTTCTTTCTCCTTGAGGCATAATGACTAATGGGCATTTGTCAAAACCAGTAAACGCACCCCACGTCATCACAGATGTCCTTCCAGATTTGAAGGTAGGCGCCAAACATTCTGTCATATACTTTTCGTAAGGTTTGCGCCATACTCGAATTTGACGAGAATTCTTTCCAAGTTCAAATGACGATTCATCTATCCAAATGACCTTGTACCAATCTTGTTCTATCCAATGCTTATATTTGCGAGCAAATGCTAACCTAGTTGCTTTCTGCACTAGATTGAGGTATGGCTTCTTTGAAGCAATGCAATTTCCAAAGCCCAGATTCCGAATATATTTTCGCATGGTATTGTAATGCACCTGATATTTTGCAGCAAGACTAGTGAGATGTTGGCATCGATCTTGTTGAATGTCTTGAGCTAAGTTGCGTAGCGCACGATCTGATAATTTGCAAGAGTTATGTCCTCCACTTTGAGTTGTCATGCAACCAGATATCTTCCATTTAGTGAGAACCGTTGAAACTGTGGAGCGAGGCATGCTCAAATCTTTTGCAATATCAGATGGCCTCATGCCACCTCGACGTAGTCCAATAATAAGTGCCCGCTCCACATTTGTAAGTGTGCGTGTCCGCATCACACTTTGATGGAAACGCTGCTCAATACAACTCAAGTTCAGAAAGGATGCATTGGTTCACAGATATGAAGCCAATCCAACAACCACTCTAAGTGAAAGTGATACTGGCTGCCCACCTGTTACAACACCAGACAAAAAAAATGAGGAACTCATGAATGAAGCATACATGTCAAGCTGCGCCCATACAACCTCCGCTTCTGGAGGAAATATCAACCTTGCGATCGATACTGCATTTACTAAGGTGTTTAAGAAGCATTTTAAAGAGCATGCATATCATTATTTGAAAGGGGTCAAGAGCCTGACCTCAATTCTCTAGATTAATTAAGCAGCATGGACATAAGTTCATGTTTAGCCTCGACTGGTTGAGAGAGCATAGTCGCGGCAGCGTATGGAATGGATGGATTGACAAGCGCCAGTATTGTATACGGAGTCGCAGCTTTGGGTCGTGCTTGTGCATTAAGACCAGCAGTGACTTGTAGAGTTGTAGCTGGTCACTGTAGCGCCAAAACCTTGCTACGACCTGGACAAAATCAGCACGTTTATTGTCATGAAAATCACTAACAAATCAAAGCTAGAGAATCTAGCTAATTCAGTGCCAATTCCACTTCTATGGGTTCGAACTTGAGTATAACTCCTAGTTGTGAAACGCTCTTATCTTGCTTCGGCTTCAGACTGCTACAAGGAATCATAGTATTCACCTGAAGAAGATCAAATTGAACCCGTCCTTCTATCGTCACTTCTTTGCTTTCTCTGGTCCCATATTGCCTGTAACACTCACCATGAAATACACATTTCTCACGATATGCTTACAAGTTGCTCACTTCATGGCCACTTACTTCGTCAATTCAAACTTCATGCTGCACAGATCATCGATGTTCACTTCATGGATACACTGCCTGCTCACAATCGATATGCTCACAGCCTTGGAGAGTCATCGACTATAAGCAACCCCCCTTTGAGAAAGTGTTCTCTTGAAAAATCTAGAGCTCATCACTTCTTGAATGCAATGTGGGAAAGATAAGGTGGCTTGGTGATGAATGTTAGCCGCCAAAAAAATTGGTGGTGTGTGATGTCCAATTTCATGCTATGTGCAATTTTATATGCATTGTTTTTGAGCCATTTGGTGGATGGAGGTGGAATTCTTATCTTTGTCATTAATGCTTCATGCCGTCATGCAAATATTTAATCTCCCCATATTTGGAATATTTTGAGGAACGTGCCCACCAAATTTCATGATTAGAAGTGTTGGAATCTGTGAGTTATGGGCCATATCATACTGTTGCAGGAAACGAAGCTCAAGGAGCTGAGGGCCATAATTCGTAAGCAAAGTGTACCCCATTGTACAGTGGATTGGTTTGATTTTAAGTTGAGAAAACTTCACGACAAGGGGCCTAGATAATTTGCAGTGTAGTGCAATTTGGAGATTGGCAATTATTATTGGTGTTGATGAATTGGGCAATATTGAATTAGACAGGTTCTAGTATACTAAGAAGGATGGTATAAGATGGCCATTGAGTGAGACACGTTCTATTGTACTAAAAAGGATGGTATGAGATGGCCATTGAGTAAGACAGGTTCTACTGTACTAAGTAGGATGGTCTGAGATGGCCATTGAGTTAGACAAGTTCTACTGTACTAAGAAGGATGGTATGAGATGGCAATTGAGTGAGACAGATTCTACTGTACCAAGAAGGATGATATGAGATGGCCATTCAGTGAGATATATTCTACTGTACTAGGAAGGATGGTATAAGATGGTCATTGAGTGAGACAGGTTTTACTGCCCTAAGAACGATGGTATGAGATGGACATTAAGTGAGACAAGTTCTACTGTACTAAAAAGGATGGTATGAGATGGCCATTGAATGTGATATGTTCTATCCTACTAAGTACGATGGTATCAGACGCCCATTGAGTGAGATAGCTCCTACAGTACTAAGAAGGATGGTATGAGATGGCCATTGAGTTAGACAAGTTATACTGTACTAAAAAGGATGGTAAGAGATGGACATTGAGTGAGACATGATCTATTGTACTAAGAAGGATGGTATGAGATGGACATTGAGTGAGACAAGTTCTACTTTACTAAGAAGGATGGTATGAGATGGACATTGAGTGAGACATGATCTATTGTACTAAGAAGGATGGTATGAGATGGACATTGAGTGAGACAGGTTCTACTTTACTAAGAAGGATGGTATGAGATGGCCATTGAGTGAGACAGGTTCTACTTTACTGAGAAGGATGGTATAAGATGGCCATTGAGTGAGACAGGTTCTACTTTACTAAGAAGGATGGTATGAGATGGCCATTGAGGAGGAAGTAGCCCCATACTACTAATTCCTTGCCTGGTCGGCATGGTCTTAGTGGTGGTGCAAACACACTTTATTCATGCCAGTCCCTCCGGGACCGGCGATCTTCTTTCTTTGAGATGGCCATTGAGTGAGATAGGTTCTATTGTACTAAGAAAGATGGTATAACATGGCCATTGAGTTAGACAGGTTCTACTGTACTAAAAAGGATGGTAAGAGATGGACATTGAGTGAGACATGATCTACTGTACTAAGAAGGATGGTATGAGATGGACATTGAATGAGACAGGTTCTACAGTATTAAGAAGGACGGTATGAGATGGCCATCGAGTTAGACAGGTTTTACTAAGGCAAGCTTCCCCATAACCACCCAAATTCCATAACCAATGCCTATAAATTTGGGGTGTATCCAACCCACTTCCATCCCATTACCACCCATTCAACTCCAATACTCTGGTTGTTGGTCATCTCATACCACCTTTTAAGAACATTGTGGTTGTTCTATATCGTGAAAAGAATAATGCCCATTGGTTTTTGTCAATAGAAAAAAATTAAAATGGGATACAAAACCCAATATTATAATTTGAATTAAAAAATCTTCAAAATGGTCTACAATTTTTCCTTATATTTTTGAAGTGGTTACAAGAAACATCTTCCATCGAGGGGTATGTATATTCTTTCATCGAGGGGTATGTATATTCTTTCATCGAGGGGTATGTATATTCTTTCATCATGGAGTACAAAGTTTCATCTGAACAAACGAATCCTCATCCAAAACTCGCAAAGTACTCCAAAGAGGAAGGCTACAGACATGCAAGAATGTGGGGCCAAATATTCTAAAAGTCTAGTTTTTTGGTAGCCAATTCACAGACACCTTGAAAGGAAAGAAATCCAGCTCCGGGGCACTCTACTTCAATCAAATTAATTCCTCCACGAATAAGTTAATGATGGGGCCATGAATATCCTTGCTTGAAGCCAATTTTTGTTTGTTAGAGGCTAGAAAGCTGTTACAGAGAATGTACACACAGTACTGTTATTATTGCGAAGAATGGCATGATGCTCTGTTGAGAGGGGAAGACTTTCTTGTTATTTTGGAAGCTTTATGGGGGAATGGGGGAGCTTCTTTAGGGTCTGTTTGTACTTGGTGTTAGAGTGGTGTTTGCAAAATGAATATGGGTGCAGCTTTAGACTAGATTCATTTGCCGACACCACTCCTAACACCAAGTGCGAGTTCGAGTAATTATACGGCCCCCTTCTATATCCTTCCTAGACTTTAGGAAGAAAAATGTAGCATGCCCTTATATAACTTATGCATTCAAAAGTGATAATTTTCTTGCGTAGAATCTAGGAACAGTATACACTCGGAACTCTATATAAGTTATAGGTTACGTGCAGAAAAATTATAACACATACAGAGTTATAACATATAACACCTACAAAATTCAATACCAAATAATTAGAAATATTGTTGAAGTGTATTTCTAATTTATATTATTTCTAAGCAATACTTTAGCAGATGTCAGCATTTATAAGACTTCAAATTGAAATATATAACATTTATAAAAATATAGGATGAAAGTACAAAAGATATAAGACATAATTCAAATAAGCTAACTCAAAGAAAGAATCTATAACAGAGTAGTTTGACAAGATTCTTTCAACTAAGCCAATTGAAAAAAAGAATCTATAATATTTTGATGTGAATCTTTTTAACTCAAAGATAAAACTTCCTTTAGAAATGCTTGAATGTTTTTGATGTGTGATAGAACATCATTTGGTCTTTGCTCCAAGAACTTCTTTAAAGTCTCAAGTGCACTCTCAGCAGCTCTAAATCCTACAGCCTCTTCTACCATGGTTGAGAAGCATAGTCATCTCTTGATAGCAAAGCATAAAGTCTCTTTCATGCACCTATCATCAAATCATCAGATATAATTGCACCTCTTTCTAGCATAGAAGTAATCCGAGTGAAAGTGGCTTGCTCCACTTCTAGATAGAGCACTTTTCTCATGCGGTTTGAATCACCCATACGGCCCACATCAACCTTAGTGATCGATTCTTTCAAGTTCAACAGTCTACCAATACTCTTATGAGAAATTGAAGCATCAAATTTGGCATTGGCCCACTCAGTCAAACCCTTGTTTCTAATTTTCTGCCTTGAAGCCAACAAGCTCTTATGATGAGAAATAATCTCTTGCTTCTCCTTGAAGGTGAACTCTCGACCCCTACCCATTGCGAACCTCAACCGTATATGAAATGCTCAAACATAAATGTCGGGTGTCTGGTGCATAGAAAACCTCGCACAAAACAAACATGGGGCGCCTATTTGCACAAATCAGCCTCCTGCAAAAAATAATTCTAGATCTCCAATGTCTAGAATCCAAATTGCCTAAACCCTTGCCCCAAAGTATGCAAGCAAGATTCCCTAAATATGGAAGAATCTGTGAATTATGCCCAAAAGATATGGTTTCATACAAGAAGAAGTATAAAAAATTATGGCTCTCATGTATCAATGTGTTGTTTTTCCTAGCCTTAACACTTATAGAAGTGAAATTAACAAAGGAGGGAGTGAAGCATGTCATAACACTTACTAGAGTGAATTTGGTCTGGAGCAAAATTTTCATAACATATATGAGATTATAACACTTATAGAGGTAACATATATATATAGAGTTCCACATGTAGAAGGGGGGCGGTAATGGGTCAGTGGTCGGTGTTAGGCTCTCCTACCTCATGTGTTTGTAACTGTAATTGTAGGAAAATATGCTGATTTTTGCCAATAGTGGAAGTCAAGTTGTCAATGTTGAAGTGCAGGTCACTATTTGCAGAAGGTCGGCGGAGGAATATTCACCGTGGACGTTTTCTCGAGGTAATTATAGATTGAATGGGACCTGGCTAATCTCAATTAGGAGTGCATCTGATAAGACTGGATCAGTTTGCCCAGCTTTTGGTTTACTAGGCTAGAAAATTAAAGGATGAGGGGCACTCATTTAGAGTTTTCCTTAGAGCATCCCCACCGTAGCACGTCGTGCCGGGAAATAATCCCATCCGCCAGCCAAGTGTTGCACCCCGGTGTGGTGGGGTGGCGGGAAACCGGTTGCGAGCCACCATCGGACGGGTATGCAGGGGCCAATGGGCACCAACCTCGTGGCAAAGTTCTTGGTGGTTGCGTTCATGGTTCTTGCGTACTCACGTTCTTATAGGTTGGTTCTCGCATGGTCTAATGGGGCTCCCTGACCGGCGCTAAGTCCCCACCCCGGGCAGTGAGGCGGAGGGGGAGGAAGGCCACCCCCACCTCCCCTGTGGTTCTTTGGCCTAGTGCGGGCAAATCTTAAAGTCTTAGAAATTTATAAAAGTCCGTTGGAAGTAGGAAACAAAGATAAAGGAATGATAAGATTTTAACCCTTTAACGCCGCGGGATACCTGGAGACAGTGCTGCAAAGGCCCATTTTGGGCTTCTTCAGCGTTAAAGGGTTAAACAGAAAGAAGTAAAGCATGAGGAATTCAATGGTTTTTTATTTTTTATTTTTTGCACAGATGAAATTCAAGATTGATAATGGCAATCAATGTTGTTGGCTTCTACCCAATGCTAGCTAGACATTCCCATAGACATTCCCAAAGGGTTGACTACCGTACACATCGGTCTCGTTCAAACATCCCTTCTGCAAACCAAATTTTTTTAACACAGTGGTTTGGACACAATGGTTATCACATAGGTACTACATGAGTATTGCCTAGCTATTACAAGGGTATGACCTTGGCATTACATGGATATCATCTTAGACAAGTATTTAATATTTTCCAATTTTTTTGGACACCCTCCATTTTGAATAATTATGTACGAACCCGACCAATGCAAAGAGTAGTACCATACGCAATGGTCACTGTTGTACATAATCAATTTACAATGGAGGATGTGTGACATTTCGGTATGTGACTCTTGGGAACGATCAAAAGTTGGAAATTATTGTTGGTGACATGACTAGAAAGATGGTATGAGATGACCATTAAGCATACCAAGTAACAACAATTTATAGCAGAGTTAGCCACTTATTTGGTGTGCCGAGGATGAGCACATGAGGAGCTAGATTGTGACAGTGCATAAAAGCACTGGGAACATGGGAGTTGCAAAAACTGAAGGGTGATCACTGATGAGATGCCAGAACAAGCCAGTATGATTGACAACAATGCAGAGCACAGCAATGCGTTTGTTGTGAGTGTTCTAACCGAGAACATGGCACACGTCACTTCCATGTAGGAAACGTCTGGTAATTTTGCTTCCCCAAGACACACATTTTTTGAATTTTAACATTCTTGTGTGTACCTGGAGTAGATTCACTTGCCTTTGTTGTAGGTTCAATGGGAATGAGCATGTGTTCTGTTTAGAGCACTGCCACCGGTACCCAAACCCGATACTGTAACCGTTGACAAGGTTCATTTTAGAAAGTCTGGCAGCAATCCGTGAGCACACAGAACAGTCCCCATTGGTGCCTGGTCATGGCCTGAGTGACATAAGTTGACCACACCAAATTTGTATCTGTGGAAGTTGTATTCATCGAGGTTTACTGCCCAGGGCAAATTGACCCCTCGTTCGTACTTACCCGAGGTGGGCCCCATCTTAATAGCATGGGGTCGTTTTTCTGGCCCTCTTATTTCGGGGGGTCTAGAGGCTATTTTTGGAATTTTTTGGACAAATTTGGGACCCACGGCCATTGTTTACCCTGTGAGATCCTCCTTTGCTATAAATGGGGCCCCATCCAAAAACAAAATAGGGGCCAGGTTTGGCCCCACCACCTTGTGGCCCCCTAGGGTAAGTACGAACGAGGGGGTCAATTTGCCCTGGGCAGGTATAGTGCACCAAAGTTATTGTAGGCATCCAAGTTATTGTACACATCCAAGTTACTGTGGCCTGAACACATCAGAGTAGAACATCAAAAAGAACCAATGAACTTCTTCTGGTTTGGGCACTCCGGCCGTTGCACTCATAGGAGCGGACCGTCTGGAGGCCAACCTGAAGGCCCCTCCGGTAGAGATTACGCACTAGTGGGGCGCTTGCCGGGGTGCCACCCCACTCCGTCCACCGGCCTTGCATACGGGTGGGAATGCTCTTGTGGTCCATTGTGCATTATGAAGTTCATTTTTTTATATAATTTTTTTTTTTTGAAAAAGATGAAGAAGATTGATCATTCAGAGGATCAAACTTATTGAGAATACATTGTCTATCTCTTCCGGTATAATACACAACTCTGACTTTGCAGAAGAAGAAGAAGAACGCCGGTCCCCGAAGGGGGCCGGCGTGAATACAGTGTCCGTTCATTCCACCACTAAGTCCATGCCCAGCTCTGACTTTGCAAACTGTGCCCGAGACTACCCCGCCTACTTGCACAACCGATTTTTCTTGATAAATCTTTCAAATCTTTTGATTTTGATTTATTTATTTAATTGATTAATTTTGTTGTAATACATAATCGACGTAAAGAAAATTATGAGTGACACTTGGAGAGGTGCTCTTCCCGGTGAAGGTTGCGGAAATGAATGGACACAATATCGCCCAGGGTGAACTGACCCCCTCGTTCTCCGTCGTGGGATGAAGGGCCAGTTGCCTCGTGCAATGATACTGCGTGGGCCTCCCAGCCGGCTAGGCGGTGAAATCCCACCCGGCACCCACACCATTTCCCGCCCTGTCCCAGCATAAGCCCCCGCGCGGCCCGTATCCCAGCCCAGCTCGCATGTGCATCCCATCCCGCCCGCTTGTGTACCTCGGTCCGACGTGACGCATTCCGCACGACCTACTTGTAACGGGTACTGCCTCCTTTGAATCTTGTGTTTATATGAGCCCGTCTACGGTTTGTTTATGTTTCTCCCCAAGTGTTTTCAAGTGCTATCCTTTGTGCCCATTCGACACTAATATCAAATATTTTATTTTCCTTGATGGTTCCCATTCTGTAGAGATTGATCCTTCAAGCTCATCTTTTGTGTTTAGGTATGTTGGTATTGAAAACTAGGGTTTGAATTTTATATTTTCAAATTTTTTAGTGATACATTCGTTTCCTCAATAAGTAACTTATTATAGTTATGAGACATATTTCAATCATTCCATTTAGTGTGACTTAGGGTTTTTATGGAACACTTTATGCTAGATTCATAATAGTTGTTAACAGTGACTTACTTCTTAAATTTGATTTTGTGTGTGACAGGTATTGCAATTGGTATGCAAAGGCTCCTAGTGACGTTTTAGGGGACTTTTATTGCGCGTGTCGGGTTTTTTCTTTTAAATGAACACTCAAGTACCTTTACTTAGACCTTTTTTTGTTTGTGACGGATGTTGTGATAGGAAACCACAGACGTTTTGTTTCATATTCTTGTAGCGTAACGGGTATCCTGCTTGCAAAACAAAGTAACTAAGGGAATGTTTTTTGTTTGTTATCTCCATGACAAATATTGCTATGTATATTTTGTCTTCCCTACCTTTATAATTTCTACCGCATTAAAAATAAAGAATATTTTTGTATTCAAATTGACCTATCCGCCACTTTACTTTTCATTCCTCAATTTGACATTCTTATATTTTAACTTTTTCTTATAGAATATAACATGCCAAAATTACAGAAGACTATCAACGTCTAGAATCCTCTGTCTAGACCTATTTCATTCCAATATCGGTCACGTCCTAAAAAAGGGCACATAAAACATCTCAAGCAAAGTTTGAGGCAACATACCAATGGATTTGCCTAAATACCCCGGTCGAGCGTTGCAGCAAGCCTCAGGCTTGGAAGGGTGGGGGAGGGTAGGGACACTACGGGCCCCTACTATTATATTGGAGGGGGCCCTATTTGATCAATGGGGCAGCCTAGGAGAGTAATCTGGTGCAGCAGGCCCGAATTTTGGCCAAAAATTTCCAAAAAAAATCTCTAGAGACCCAAAAGTTAAAAGGTGAGATAAATGGACCACCCAAGGGTGAGGCTCGGTGCAACGCTCAACGAGGGTGAATAGGGATACCAATCACAACATAAGTCAGGGCGCTAAATATGTCACAGCTAAAGGTTGTAACAAATCTACAATACGTGTCATAGTTCCCAAAAATATGTCACTAACTTGGAATCCATCACTAATTCCTCACTTCCTCACAACAAAATTCACTCACAATATGTCAAATCATACCTGAATACCATATTCATGAAACATGCACATTGTGAAAATTTTGGATGTTTGAAATGGATTCATGATATAAGGTTTTGATATATAATTTGTTGACAAAAGTTGACAAAAGTTGAAAATCTTTTGATGAATTGTCTACCTCAAAGTATAAAGTTTAAAAGTGGGAAGTTGACTCAAGCCCAACACCCCTTCAAAATTGTACTTTCTAATTCCCCTATCCAAAATTTGACAATTCATATTAAATTGTCTGATTCAAAATATTAAATATATGAATGTAAAGGAGGGTTATGCTTACATCCAACCCCCTTCAAAATTTCCCTTTCTAACTTTACAACATAAAATTTGACAATGCCACAATAAATTCACCAACTCAACATATAAAAGTTAGAGGTATGTAGAGTGGGTCAGGCTTACGCCCAACCCCACCCTTAAAAATTGCACTTTCTGATTCACCATCACAAAACTTGACAATTTCATAATAATTCACCTAATTCAAAATATAAAATTTAGAGGTGGGATAAGGCTTAAGCCCTACCCCCCCCCTTTTTTAAATTCTACGCTTTGACTCACAACACAAAACTTGAAAACTTCTAATAAATCATCTAAGTTTGACCAAAAAATTTGACAATTTAAAACTAAATTCTAAATTCTAAATTTAGATGTGTGTAGAGGGGGTTAGAACTTAGGCTTACCCCCAAACCGCTTTCATTTCAAAATTGCACTCTCCAATACATTAACTTGAACACTATAAGTTCAGAACAAATTCAACAACTTAACCCTTAAACATCATTTCAGTGCGTGGCCGGGCAGCCCGGGGTATGTGGGAGGGAATCTGGAGGTCGGGCAGTGGAGTGGCGAAGATGGGCTATGTGGGCTGGGCAGCGGTAGTGAACTCTGCAGTCCGGTGCCTGGTTTTGTGAGCTGTTTCAGAGAGGGTTCGTTCACCTGCCAGCCCGGAGTTGAACTCAATTGACCACCCAGTCGTGGATTGGCACCCCCTCGCCCCCCGCCCCCCGGCCTTGCCCTCCCTCCTTAGTACATAGCAATGCACAACAACGTCAATACACAAGAATGCACAACAACAAATTCAGCTCCTCTATGGACGTTTGATTGGCCTCCCTCCACGAGACCTCGGTAGGTCCTGTACTTCAATATTTTGGTGCTCAGGCAGATTACTGTGGTGCTTCACATAACACTTGCCAAGGCACATTGCTTCTTGGCATGTTGGGCAATAAAACTGTTGCACTTTTCTACGCAAGCCCTCCGCTTTCTAGTTCCATGTCCGGACCATGCCATACTATAATGCAAAGCACCTGGATTGCGTACCTTAGCCTTTTTGCATACATGTGCGCTTCACCTTTGACACTTTTGTTAGAGCATAGGCAACATTGAGATTGAAACTGAGGTGTGATAGTGGTTTTATACCTCGTTTGTCCATTGCGGTTACATAGAGAGTGTAAGAATTGAGAAAGGTTTGATCAACCACGTGCCAAAGGATTTTATGCCACCACTTGTGGTCTCTCCTTTGCACTAAGTAATAGCTACGGAGTTGATCTTGCACATCAACTCCGCGCATATGTTTTCGATAATGTACGAGAACAGGAGACGAAGGAATTTCAATTCTACTAGTCTCATGTCATCGGTCAACAAACAATGACTTAGAGCAATCAGTAGGGCTACATGCAGTGGAAAGCAAAGAGACATGTTTATTGTCATACCAGGTCACCGCACACATCGAATTCGAAGCGTGCACGCAATACCACAATTGGCCTCTTTCCCCACCTGCCGCTGCCATCGTCAAAGCGTCGGGCCAACCCTTACGATTTGTGCGTATTGTTCCCGTTGCAAAGATGTTATTCTTCATCAACTCCCAAAATAATGAAGGATTGGTAAAGAAGTTATCACAAGTCACAATGTGACCCTTACCTTCGTAACCTTCCAACAACGACAACACCGTTCTTGTGCCTATATTCCCTGATTTTTCCTGGGTGTCACTCGCACCACAGTAAATTTGAATCTTCTGCACATACTTAGAGATACTATTAGCAAGACAAAAAAATTTAATTCCATATTGAGTGGGTTTCGCTTTCATATACTGACGTATGGGTGAGTATTTTCCAATATTCTTTATCATCATCTCCTCTACACACAAGTTCTGTTCAACATTCTAAAAGTGGGCACATAAGTCATTCAATGCATTCACAAGCCATGCCGTTTTTACTATTTTACTGAATTCTCGATTACCTCTATCGATTACTACCTCTTTGTTGTCAACAAGATGTATGCAGCAAATTATGCTTTCAAAACGTGTTCGCGACATTGCATCTGAGATTGCACGGGTTCGAAATAAATCAGAGTCCTTCGACCAATGCAATCGCTGATGCGGTATTTGTTTCAAAGACATCAGCATCAAAACACCAAAAAAAATCAACAGTTCCGGGACAACAAGAGGTGACCATTTCGGGCCGCCTTTTGTTCCTCCTTCACCCTCACAGGAAGCAGCATACAAGTTGGTCATCCTAATGATCTGAACTAGAATACTCGACGGCCAAAACAACATGAGCAAATGGACAGGGTCGGTGCAATGAGGCAAAGCCTTCCTCAGACCTGACTGCTCACTTGTCCAGCTCACACGAGGAAGCTGAGTTGCTAGAGAACTCCACATCTCTGGAGCAAATCTTCTCTCCGGAGGAAGCTCACTGAAGTCCTCGAAAGACATATTGCAGTCCAGGCCGAGCTCACGAGTTGCCATTTCGGGAGTGAGGAACCACTTCTTGCTGTTCGGAATGAGTTCCAAGCTTTCCAGCTTGTCACCGCTGCATGACTGCGAAGCGGACAACCCCGGTAAATAGTCCGAGTCTTCTGCACTGGCAGTTTGGTCGCTGCAAGCAGGTGCCGGCAATTCTTGACCCCACAACTGCAAGTCGTTTACCGTCCTCGTGTCTCCCTCGTCAACAAACTCGACAACCGCCTCTGGCACATCAAAGCAACCCCACGGCCCATGTAACAAAATCGACAACATGTCGGTAGCTTCGTGGGGGTCATAGAATTCCGCAACCACAGTGCCCCATAACGACTCCAAACACATCGCAGCACTTGACGCATCAATGATCAAAGTTGACAACTCAACGTGAGGTACAATGCACACTCT
Organism: Bryoerythrophyllum caledonicum; assembly: GCA_963971425.1. Lineage (NCBI taxonomy): Eukaryota > Viridiplantae > Streptophyta > Bryopsida > Pottiales > Pottiaceae > Bryoerythrophyllum > Bryoerythrophyllum caledonicum. The sequence continues at coordinate 13,838,116 of OZ020520.1, read as the reverse complement.
CCCACGCAATCCAAAGTCATACAAAGGTACGTGCAATCTTTTCCTTTCATCAGATCTCAACGTTACATTTCTCGATTTGAGATTTCTAGAATTCCAAATCCTCTCAAATTGGGCTTCTCCATAATCTGACAATTCGCAAACATCTGAGCAGTTGAGTGCACCTAACAATTCATCTACCTTGGTACGTGACAACATTTCAGGTGCATGTGCATGTTCGATGAAATGTTTGTGAGATTGGTCTCGAATTGAGATCTCTTGCGCAACTAAGGGATTGCTACAATTTTCATATGCATTAGTCTCACATGAGCCTACCGCAGCGGTCGATGACTTGCGCTTTCGCCCTCGGCCCTGTACCTCCTAACTGTCACGCACCGCACCCTTGGGAGGCCGGCCCCTCTTCCGCGCCCGCACGAAATTGTTGTCAACTCGTGCACGCACGCTGTGGTTGATGGTATTTGCCAAGCCCTGCCCGAAATTTACCGTCTTTCTGACTTCCTGCACCTGCTGAGATTCGAAGAAGGAAATGATTTGCTGCACCGAAATGGTCTGTGCATGCCGAGGTGGACTACCAGCACCCGTGTTCGTGACATTCGCACTGCGCAGAGGTCGGAAGGGCCGAAATTCATGAATTCCGCTGAAATCAGAATCGTCCCCTACATCGACATCCAAACCCAAACGGCACCTTCCGGAAGAAGAAGACAAGTGTACATGTTGCGAAGGAAGGAATTCGGGACACGTACCTAGGTTGTTGCTGGAGAAGAGGGCTGAGGTTGCGGCGCTCAATCCTTGGCTCCTCGTCTGGCCACCAACAAAAGCGTAGTCCCTGATTGACACCAAAAGTGAACCCGAAAGCCTCACCTTCCACACGCCGCTCCGTCCAACCCAGCAGGTGCGCAACTAGACGTTGAAAGAGGAAGCAAAAATTCTTTGCAGCAAGCTGCGAAGGCCACTGCAATCCCTTCGGCAAGGGCAACGACAGCAGGTGCGCTTCGTCAAGGCACCGAAACACCTTTGCAACCATGAGATCTCCTTGCCCCTGGTCTACTCACAACCACTCTTCCAAGTCGCGCTTGAACTCATCTCCGTGCTCTTCTTGCTCTCTGCACCCGCATGCTCGTCATATCCTCCACGCCCCTGTTTTCCAAGAATACTCGTTGCCAACGTCTCTCTTCCAACGTTCGTTTCTCCACACCAACGACTTCACTTCCACTCAGGCAGACTGGAAGCCCGTGCCCCCAACGGCTCAAAGGTCCATCCAAAAAAAACCCAAACCCTGAGATTTAGGTGAACAACCTGACAAAGAAACGGAGCTTTTGATGGTGCTCGAAATCGCATAGAACAGGGCCTCTCCAACGGGCAAGCAAACGGGCAAAAACAAAAAAGAAGACCCCTCCTCGCCGAAACACCAGCGTTCCAACTCGCATATTGTGCGCGGCAAAACAAACTCCGACAACAAGCTCATTGGAATCCCCAGTCCACCCTCCGCTGAACGGTACCTCTATTGTCAACAGCGGTTGACTATTCTTCCCGCGCAAAGGAAAATACCACCAAAAATCGAGCCCCTGGGGCGGGGGTTGACGTTTAAGGGTTAAAGTTCAAAGGTTAGAAGTAGAGGGGGATTGACTTAAGCCCGACCTCCCTTTCAAAATTGCACTCTTTAGCTCTTTTATTCCAATTCCATAAATTCAAAACAAATTCTACAACTTCAAGTTGAAAGGTAAGAAATGGAGGGGGTCCGGCTTAAGCCCAACCCCCATCCATTTGAGATTGCACTCTCTAAGTCTTTAACTCCAATTCCTCTAAGTTCGTAACAAGTTCTACAACTCAAAGTTGAAAGGTGAAAAGTGGAGGGGGTCCGGGTTAAGCCCAAAATCCCCCTTTCAAGATTGCAATCTCTAAGTCTTTAACTCCAATTCTATAAGTTCTTTACTGATTCTGCAACTCAACGTTGAAAGGTGAGAAGTGGAGGGGTCCGGCTTAAGCCCAAACTCTCCCTTTCAAGACTGCACTCTCTAAGTCACTAACTCCAATTCTATAAGTTCATAACAAATTCTACAACTGAAAGTTGAAAGGTGAGAAGTGGAGGGGGTCCAATTAAAGCCCAAAATCTCCCTTTCAAGATTGCACTCTCTAAGTCTTTAACTCCAATTCTAGAGGTTCTTTACAGATTCTACAACTCAATGTTGAAAGCTAAGAAGTAGAGGAGGTCCGGCTTAAGCCCGACCCTCCCTTTCAAAATTGCACTTTCTTACTCTTTAACTACAATACTATAATTTCATAACAAATTCTACACTCTTTGTTTTTAGGTGAGGAGTGGTGGGTGTCAAGCTTAAGCCCAACCCCCATCCATTTTAAATTTTCACTCTCTTACCCTTGAATACCAATTCTATAATTTCATAATAAATCATCAAATTTTATAATATGTTCATTTTGGCATAAGTTCTATTAAAGCCATTACACATTCATTGACATGGAAGTTAGAAAAATCAATAGTTAGGTGATGTATTCTATAATGGTATAACATCCTTTGTTGAACGACTTGTAAATTAGATGAGCCAAACTTGCATGGAAAGAAATATTTTACAAACCCTGAACTTGCTCACAAGATTGATAACCTCCCTACTTCATGTCTTCTCACATATTCCACCAAAACCCCCTTTCTTGCTACGCATCATGTTTTCACTCTCTTCACTTTGTTCAAGCAACCTCACCATCTTCAGATGTAGCCTCACAAGCAAGTTCACCTACGTTCACAAGCTAGTTCTACGAGCTTCTAGAGCTCTCTTTGCTCATGTCCGCCTAAGATGCAATTCCAAACCCTTCTTACTAGCACAAGATCCAAACTCCATATTAAGAGAAAGTAGATTAGGGTTTAATTGTACAAGTTTTTGGATCTAACGGGAGTTAAGGGTGTGATCTCGATCTAGATCTAAATGTGTGCAAACAACTATCAAGTCATAGTTGACTTTGGCACTAGGGCGGACTCACTTTGATTGACATCAATATTAGGATTTGGAAGGACTTGGGTTACAGAGTTGGCTTGACTTGGCATTTTGAAAGGAGAACTCTTGCTTTTCATATTTGCTTGTATGTAATGGTACAATTTCTTGCATTCTTCCAACATTTGTATTCTTGAATTCTCTCTTCATAAAATAAGAGATAGCTTGATTAGTTGTAGTAGTGATCTTAGATCATTTTTGTGGCAAGAATTATGCTTTCTAATTATTGAGGGTTGAGATCTAGTGTGCTTAAAAGAACATTTTTTTGTACAATCCATGAGAAATTTTAAAGGGTTTTGTCAACTTTTGAGGATTTAAAAAACATGAAATTTAGCCATTTGAGGTTGTTAAACCCTTTCCAAAGATCATGGTCAAACTTTAATCTAACAAATTAACATATCAATTAAAAGAAATGAGGTCTGTTGGAGCTCAGGTCTAACCCTCTTTCACTACTAGACCTAAATATTTGCTTTAAAAAGTTAAAGAATCCAACTTTGAAGTAGAGAGGTCGGGCTTAAGCCGGGTCTCATCCACTTCTGACTTATAAATTTTGATAAATAGAATTTGCTATGAACTTATAGAATTGGAGTTAAAGAGTTAGAGAGTGCAATTTTGAAAAGGTGGGGGGTTAGGCTTAAGCCAAACCCTCTCCACTTCCTACCTTTCAACTTTTAATTATTGAATTTGTTATGAACTTAGAGGATTCGTTTTAAGAAGTTAGAGAGTGCAGTTTTAATTAAGGAAGGGTCGGGCTTAAGCCAACCCCCTCTACTTCTAATCTTTCAACTTTTTGTTGTAGAACTTGTTATAAACTTAAAGAACGGTGTTAAGGAGTTAGAAAGTGCAATTTTGAAACGAAGGGAGGGTCGGGCTTAAGCCGGACCCCCTCCACTTCCTACCTTTCAACTTTTAGTTGTTGAATTTGTTATGAATTAAGAAGATTTGTGTAAATAAGCTAGAGAGTGCAATTTTGAAGAAGGGATGGGGTCGGGCTTAAGCCGGACCCCCTCTACTTCTTACCTTTCAACTTTTAGTTGTAGAACTTGTTACTAACTTAGAGAGTTGGTGTTAAGGAGTTAGAAAGTGCTATTTTGAAAAGGGGGGGTTGAGCTTTAGCTAGACCTCCTCCACTTCTTATCTTTCATCTTTTGTTTTAGAACTTGTTATGAATATTAAGCCACTTCACACTTGGTGGCCAAGTCGAGTGGCCGTCGATTTCCACCAATGAGATTGCTAGAATGGCCAAAGTCCGGACTTTGGGCCTTCACACTTGTGCCCAAACTCCAAAGGCTGTTGTCCTACATGGCAGCACTTTTGGGCTATTTTGGTGCCAAAGCGACAACCTCATGAGCAAAACTTGGGTCGCCCATAATAGCGGATCCAAACTACAATCGAGAGTCCATAAAAAATTTAATTAAATAATTAAAAACTGACAAGATCTCGATCCTTCGATGAAAGAGGCCGATTTTTTTGGCTGATTTTTTTTGTTGATTTTTTTTGGCTGATTTTTTAGGGCTCGTTCTTATGGCGTAATGATATGGGATTTGGACTTTGGACTTAGCCTTTGGGGCTTCACACCACAATCGGCCAAACCTTCAATCTATATTATTTAATGTGTTTTTTCGGCAAAAAAGTTTGGCCTCTGGCCATAATTTGGCCACTCATTTTGACAGACGGTCACTCGACTTGGGCATAGTGTGAAGCGGCCCTTAGAAACTGGAGTAGAAGAGTTTGAGAGTGTACTTTTGAAAAGAGGGGGGTTGAGCTTAAGCCGGACCCGCTCTACATTTTAGCTTTTATCTTTGAGTAGTAGAATTTGTAATGAACTTATAGCATTGGAGTTAAAGAATATGAAAGTGCAGTTTTGAAAGGGGGGAGGCAGGCTTAAGCCAGGCCCCCTCCACTTCAAACCTTTCAACTTTTAGTTCTAGAACTTGTTATGAACTTAGAAAATTGGAGTAAAAGAGTTACAGAGTGCAATTTTGAAAGGAAGGGAGGGGGGCTTAAGCCGGACCCCCTTCACTTCTTACCTTCTAACTTTGAGTTGTAGAATTTGTTTTCAGTTTATTGACTTGGAGTAGAAGCGTTAAGAGTGCAATTTTGAAAGGGGGGAGGGTTGGGCTTAAGCCGAGCCACCTCCACTTCTAACCTTTCAATTTTGAGATTTAGAATTTGCTATGAACTTATAAAATTGGAGTTAAAGAGTTAGAGTGTGCAATTTTGAAAAGGGGGTGGGGCTTAAGCCGGACCTCCTTGGCTTCTTACCTTTTAACTTTTAGTTGTAGAACTTGTTATGATCTTATTGAACTTATAGTGTCCCGAATTTACTAGCAATGCAATTAGGAACTTATATGTAGAAATCTACTAATTATTTATTATTGTAGTTTTGATCTAAAATAAAGTGCATCCATCTATGTGCACTTTTCATGAATATGGTGTTCATTGTAGAACAATTACAAAGCTCTTATGACTAACTAAATTCGTAAAGAAAGACAAAAATCGCTATTCTTGTAAAACCCCAATATCCAAAAACCACAACATATTGCAAAATAAAGTCACTTACATTGCATGTCTCCCTCAGGCATATCTAAATAGAGTTTCCATCCCCCATTGCAATATCGTCACAAAGATAAAAACATGAAAATATGTCACTACTTCTAAACCCTATGAGTGTATGTTGCAATACCAAAGTAATTAAATAAATTAAGCATGGTATAAAGTTAGAAGTTACCTCTTTGATGGCGTTGAGCAGCAACTGCAGGCATCACATGAACAACAACATCACATCCGTAGCACCACTGTTGAGATGCAGACGCGGCGGTTGAAGGCGGCAAGGAGTCAGAGCGATACGAGGCGGCCACAGAAAGCACATAGGGTCGGGGCTAGGCGATATGCACATGCGGGATACAAGGCGGTCGAGGGGGGGGGTCGAGGGTCTGTGTGGCGGCTGGCCGGGGTTTGACCACCTGGCTAGATGATCTCTCGAGGCCCACGTAGGTGTATCATCCCATGAGGCAATTGGCCCCTTCATCCCACGAGGGGGAACAAGGGCGTCAGTTTGCCCTTGGCCACAATACCAAAATGAGTGTTACATTAGGTTTCCGTTTTGATTGTCCACAACACAAGTTTACAATTACATAGAGATAGTGACTATTATGGACCTATCAACTTCACAATCATAGTTATTAGGATCGTGTGAAACTAAGGTAAGCTCCCCCATGACCAACAAAAACCCATAGCCAACGCCTATAAAATTGGGGTATATCCAACCCTCTTCCATCCCATTACCACCAACTCAGCTCCAAATGGAGGTTTCCTCTTAGTCAAGACCCTTACTTTTGGTCGTTGGTTATGGGGGGTACCTACTACTGGCCACCCACTAAACATGGCTGCACACTTTGAAAATTCATAACTAATTCAATTTTCATCGAAAAAACATGAAATCACTTGGGTTGGAATTGTAATTCTGTTGGCTATCACTGAAAAATAACAGTAAAATTATCTCCTCTCTCCATATATGCACATTCCTTAACTTGTCGGTTTTAGGGGGGCTTACCTTTAGTGGTTCTTCATTGATAACATCACCTCCATAATGATATGTGATACTGGAGTCAGTGGGATCAATATCAATAAAAGGATTTCATGTGAATCACATTCATGAACAAGGTCATGGTAAGTACATGCTATGGCCTTGGATGAGTGACTGAAACTTGTAGGTGGACCTGTTCTCAAGGACTGGGCTGTCTGTCAAGACTTGACACTCACGGATTGTCGTTATTTTAGCATAACAATAAAACAAACCAAATGCAACTACCTTCCTTTTGGGTCCTGTCTGAGCAAATCCTGTTTCTTTATTGTGAACATCACAAACCTCTCAAAAGCCTACCAATATGTTATATATTATTCCCCCCCCTTCCTTGCTATTGATTTTTCTATTTATCAAAGATACCGTAGCCTAGAGTCACCTTTGGCACCTCTAGGCCAAATAATTAATGAATTTGGAAAAGAACCGTTTGGCTTTCAAGAAGACAGTTAAACAATTTTTGGCAAGAAATCACACAGTACTATATTTATCATGTTTTGATGGTCAAGGAGGTTGAATCCAAGACTTTGGGACTCCAATTCGGGTTCCTCATGCACATTCTTCCTAAGGTCAAGGCTTATCGAAGCTCCATTCTCCTTTGATGTCCCCCATCGTCACAAATTTTGCAAAGTAATATTTTTCCAATTTTGACAACTTCACTTAATAATTTCCCATATGACTTTTTCTTAATTTATTAAAGCCAAACCTGACCCTAACTTATGGTAATGAAAACTTTGAATAGCTTTGATTTTAATAGAAATTTGATTTTTTGCCCAAATGTCTTAGTCATTTTCCCTTTTTGGAAATCATTGCATCTACAATCTAACTTTAGTAATATCACATTCTTTGTTTTACTCAAAACATTATATAAACAAGGTGTGACATAATTGATAATATTGCATTTGGAGGATTAATGTGTAATGTGATAATATCATTTCAAAGAGAAACATAATTGAAAACAAAAATAAAGGTATAAAGAAAAGTTCTTTTGTAGTTTTACTTCACTCACTCAAGGCTGAAGACAAATATTGTGCATCCTTGTACCTTAAATTCCCAATGGTTTAAATTGTGAATAGTACTTCTATATATGGTCAATGTTAAAAATATTCATTTGAGGCAGTTTGAAACTACGATAAATATAGAACAATTGTTACGTACATCAAACTTGTTATGAAACCACTAGTTGGCATGAACTTAAAACTTCATTATGACAACATGTCATTGCAACGTTGTACATCTTCCAAATACATACATACATCATGCCATTGTGCTAGAAAACATTGATTGCTACACTAGATTACAATCTAGTAGACTTATCATACAATAATACCTTAGATCTAACATAATTCTAGATTATTTGACCAAAGTCAAGCATTAAGTCCAGAGATTCTCAAAGATCTACAAGTACATCAAAGGAATTAGAGATTTTTTGAATAGAAATTGGATTCTCTATCCTTGCCAAGCTTTCATCCGTCCATTTCTTATTATTGTCACACTTACACTACAGTTTTTGATGGAAAAAAGTGATATTATCAAGGTTAGATTGTACAATAGGAATTTTTGAGCTTCGAAATATGAAAAAGATATGATGTATGCAAAATTTATTATCATATTGTTAATTTTTGGCACACAGTTGCACTGCATGATTTTTAGGAACATCTTCTAAACCTATTCTACCTTTATGATTTGGTGCACATGTGCTTATCATGATCTTTGTTCATTTGAAATTACAAAATCAATATTGTAGTGCAAAATTTGCCATAGAAGGTGGTCAAAGTTTGCTAAAGTTGTTAGTATGACTTTAAAAGTTTGCCTCACTTCAAAGGCTAATATCTTTCAATCCATGTGGTCAAATTCTGACATGTAAAATTTGTGTTTTCTTTCAACTTGTTTTAATGCATTAAAACTGGTAGTTTAATAGTGATTTGTGTGCAACCTTAACAAAGAACTTTAGGGGTTCAAAATGAGGAGTTCAATATGAAGATTCCATTTTTGTAAGATATAATGATTTAAGTAGAGTATAATTTTGAGAATTGAAGCAAATTTTTGTGATTGAGTATTTTACGGTTGAGTTTTCTATCATTATTTAGATTAAGAGTTTAGAGTAGGATGCTAAGAACAAATGTTTTTTAAGTGATCTAAATTGGCTTTGTATATTTGAGAATGGTTTTCCTCTTTGATCTAGTTATTAAAAAAAGCTACCTTAGTGAGGGTAGGAAGTCATATATCATAATGAAACAACATCAAGTAACATCAATATCCAGTTTGAAGATGAAATAATGGAAAAAAAAACAAGAAAAAGGAAAAGAAAGACAAGAGTCCTACTACAAATGATAATTACACATTCTGTCAAATCACTTCTTCTTTGTTTTCTTGAGCTCTTATCCTTGTATACAACTTTAGTTGTAGATAACTTAGAGACAAAATCAAATCTTGGAATGACTCAATTATTCCTTAAGTGTGCTACCATTAAATTTTGTGATGTTTGTTTAGCCCTCTTGAATATCGTGTAGTACAAGGTTTGCCTTGTATATGTCCATAAATTGTTTATCCCCAAATGGATCAACAAATGTTTGTTTATCCCCAAATGGTAAAATTACACGAGACTCAAGGCACTATCAACATCTATAAGATATTTGATTTGTGAGTATAAAAAAAATTCACCTTGTAATTACAACACTCAACCAAATTTTTGATTATCTTTGCCTAATTCATATACTTCACGTATATCTCTATAATATCACATAAACTAGTGCCATTTTTATATTGATACAAACCATTGCCACAAATCAATGGTTTTAACCTCTATAGGACCTATATGTCCATAAATGGGCTCTTTTAGAACCCGTTCAATTTCATGTGGTGTCAATTTCAACAATTGTCTTTGAGATTTTTACAAAAGATGGACACTTCTAATAGCTTTGTGGGATTTAAAAAATAAATTTAAATCCAACATTTGATGATTAAAGTTATGCTACGCAAAGAACATTTTGTGGGAGAGCAGGCACTGTGGACTATTTACTTAGGTACTCAAGTTGCTAACCAACGTAACTTATTTTGAAATTTTACCAATTTTTTTTCTAGTGTAAATTTTCACACCAAGAGGAGCCAAAGTTTCTAGGCAAGGTGCAAAACAAAACTTTCATCCTTCCACATGAAAAGACACAAAATTTTGAGTATTTTCACTTTCCTTATCTACTTTTACTACCTCAAGAAAATGTAATAATCTTTATATTCATCATTGGATTAAGAGTTTATATGAAAATGAAATCACAAACAAATAAGATGTATAATGTGTGAGTTTGGACTCCTTGTTGCACAACTGTTTCTAGTGATATTAAACACTTGTAACATACCTAATGTTTTTTTGACATGTACAATACATCATATAGACTGTGATGACAAAGAGTCATGGCAAGTGTGCATAGTGTAAACTTTCAATTTATCAAAAGAAAAACTTAGAGTGTTGACCCTGTCAAATCAAGGTACAAATAAACAATGAAACTTGTTCAAAATACTTTAATCTTCCATCCCGTACAATAAAAAATGATATTAAAAATCCAATACATTCTCCTCGTAATACAAAACAAGAGCCTCTGTTTAGAAGTAGAATGGGATCATTATTTGTAGATGTGTTATATTGGCAGTCTTGATAACAAACGTACAGTAGTTGTGATCTTTTAGGGGTTAAAACCATACAACGACTTTCTACAATGTCATCATGATACATAGAAAACACAATGAACATGCCATGATACACTCAAATACTTTTCGCATGTAATCCAACATGACCTTAGTCACGTTAGCAATAAAATAAGTAAAAATATTCACGTATATTCAAGGAAGACAAACATGCTCACAATAGTGATTAGACCAGTAACCTCACTATCACATGAAGTTACTCAGTCAAAATTTGCACACTCCTCAAAATGACGTATTTTTCAAACAAAAGACTCTAAGTGTGTGGACCATGTAGGTCAAGATTTGAGAAAAAAACCAAAAGAAAGTTGAGGTTTAGATGAACAGCCTTGGGTTTTGGGTCAATTCTTGACCTCAAATGGCACCATCGTATTAAAAAGGCAGCTTTGTGTACTAATTCATGTGGTCAAGAATGTAATCCTATTTGGAGCCGCTGTTTTATTTGACTCTTCCATCCAGTTGATTTTCTAATGTTGTAACTGACATTCCAAGGTTGCTGATTGGAAGGTAAAAAATGTACGTTCCATCGCATATGCTTTCTTTTCTCGAGTTTGAACGAGTCATCGTGGGGTCCTTGCAAGTTGTACAAATCCACGATAAACTTATTGTAATAAATTCCAGAAGTGACACAAGGAGGAAAAATCCACCTACTTTTGTAGGGTTCAAGTACAACTCATACCATGGCAAGTTTGTCCATGTAATGAAAATATTGTGAGGAAATCATGTGGCTTTAAAAAATAGAAAGAAACAATTTCAGGAGACTTTCGGCTAATTTATTTTTCTACTGCTACCTTCGTACGAGTATGTGATAATTATTATGTTGGAGGCAAGGAAGTCTCTGGAGTAGGTTGTAAAGGCAAAAAGTAGAGTGGCAAGTGTTCTCTGTGTGAAGGAAAGCGATGATGTTTGATAGTTACAATGATATGCGATGGTATGGATTCAAATCATGTGTCGTGCAAATAGTGTGTTGAGCAGTAGTACAAGTTCTATGTCTCACCTAACTTCAACAGCGGGACCAGCATACAATCCGTGTACATTGAGAAGTAGATTGGGAACACACTTGATATTTTAGTCATAAAACTGCACATGCATCCAAAATGAGAGAATGACAATTGGGCCGTTGTTTGTGGATCTTACAAGTCTACTCTACCCTTTTTTTACTTGATCAGAGCCAATATCTACATTAGTATTCGTTAACCCTTAACCCCTAAAGATCCTTGAAAGCCAAAATGGCTTTTTGCTATTTCGGGCAGCCTAGTTCAAGGGGTTAAATTTAATATTTTTGCAAAAGATTTTTACGGGGTGTTCCCTATACTACAAGGTGTATGTGCAACAATTTGCAAAGTCGAATTCCAATTTTTGAGCTTATTTACTCAAATTTTAGTTTTCAACCTCTGGGCGGGCAGAAAAAAACTTTTTATTTTCAACATTTTTTTGAAATGTTTTTTTGCTAATATGTTCATAACTAAGTTTCTATTCAAATTTCCAAGTGACCCATGTTGAACCTTTTACCAATTCTGCAAGGGCAGCCTTTAAAAATTACAACAACAAGTTTCAAAGTTTTCCACAATATTACATTTTTTTCTTTCAAAATTCGTCAAAATTTGAGATTTAATAATTTTTCAAAAATATTTTTTCCCAAAATTCACAAACTTAAAGAGGTACCTACTCACCGTTCATTTTTTTCCTAAATTAAATACAATAAACGTGATGCATGTTTTTCCAAATCACCGTTTTTAAACCTTCTGTTGGAAAATAATTTGCATGAAGGTCCAAAAAGCCAAATGAGTCTCTAAAATTTTGCATAGGCATTCAGAACATGATTCTCCACATGGAAAAAAATATGAGCAAAATGATTGGTGTAGCAATCATCAAGTTTTCCTTTGCACAAAGTAGACTATGTCTTTTAAACAATGCCCAAAAAAAGTTTTGCATCAACTTTGAACATTATAATCTCACAAATGGTGCACATCCAACGGCTCAAATTTGAAATAGTATATTCCATAGTAGCTAGGTTCAAGATCCTACCTTTGAAAGTACTAAAAAACAGTAAATACATTGACCATACCTCAATTCCAACAAGGTGGTAGAAATTCGCAATTTTTGGTTTTCGAGCTCCCAAGAACACAAGGATTTTTAGGGGTTAAACGCTGAAGCAGCCAGAAATTGGCTTCTCAGATGACATTGTTGGATGATAATCAATGTAAACAACTATTTTTCATCCATTTTTTTTTAGGAGAGTTCCTTGTATGTACAAGCAGTAGATGATGATGAAAGTGGCCTCATTGAGGTAATCATGTTTTAACTAAGAAAGAAAATGCTTGTGACACGGATCTCAATATAGTGAAATTGAGAAACTTCTAGCTTTAGCTTTAGATCTGAATTCAAGCCATCAAAATGATATTTTTTGAATTTGGGTCCAACTAATGAAATGAAGCTAATGATGTCTAGTTTCCATACCATTTTGAAATTAAAAAAATACGTAAAATTGAATAAGTTATAGCAATTTGAACTTGGACCTATACCCGTGGTTCTAATTTTAGCCGAACACGGAACTTTCATTTACACCACAAGTTTTGGCACTATAATGTACACCTCTGGTGAAATTTTCAGAATTTTTTAGCATAATTTGTGTTTAATATGAATTTTCTTCACTTTTTCTTTAGAAAATCACGATAAATTCAAATTTCCACAAAAAAATCTGTGATTTTTGTAACATAATTGAGACATATGATCTCATCTCTGAAAAAAAATTTAAAAAAATTCCACTTATATTTGATGAGAAACTAGAACATACAGTTGATTGAAAATTTAGATTGATGCCACGGTCATAGGCTCCGTCGTTTAAGGGTTAAAGACTGATCCTTGTAAAAGAGCTCTTTGTACACTTTAACCCCTAAATTTCCAGGAGTTCCCTTGGGGACTCTAGAAGGTTCGTTCAGGTTCCTACGGTGACAATTTGAAACATTTTTCTTTGAACTTTTTACTGAAGATGGACATTACCAAAAACTTTGTGTGAGTCCATTTTTTTCCCCTCAATCCAACATTTAATGAAAAATTTATAAGGTTTTAAAGTTCAAATGGGGAGAGCGGGCAGGTCGGGCAACTCCAAAAACTTTTACTAGGACACTCTATTAAATGTAAGATTTCTAGTTCTAGCAAATAATAATATTTCCTCGAATATTGTCAAAAAAATTCTCCTGTCTTTAGTGAAAAAAAAACATATAAATCCAAGTCAAACATTTTCACACATTGTCACACATAGTTGGCCGAAGTACCAGAAAACTTCTTCTTTTCCACATTCAATTCAGAGACCTTCTTATTTTTCACTTTTTATTTCAACCGTAGAATTATGTGGTGTGAACCTTCGCATCGACCGTTCGGATTCTCATTCTAAAACATATTACCGTAGGTGAACCTCTAGTTTGGCATTTGTTAATTAAAAAAATGCTTGCCGAATTAAGTGGGAAAACGTTTAATGAAATTGCCGAAACTAGAAAAACTATATATTTACAAATTTTGTCACATTGGAAGACATCAAAGGGGAGTGGGGCTTGGATAAGCCTCCCTTCAAGGTTGTGCATGTAAGGAGGCTTTGATTTAGAACCCCAAGGTCTTAGGTTCAAACCCCATGGTCGTCAAATACGCTAAATAGAGTGATATGTGATTTCTTGCCAAAAATTATTCTATTTTTATTTTGGATGCCCAATGGCCTTTACTCACTTTAATTAATTATTTGGCATGGAGGTGCCAAACTAGAGGTTTACTTATGGTAAGCTCACAAAAAATTATAACATGAATTGACATTTTTTGAACCACCACTACTGGCACAATTTTTTTGAATATGATACACTCCACCTCTACCTCTAAAAGTTGGTGCACAAGGAACTAGTATCATCCTTAACATGATGGAAAGGAATTTAGACCTTGTGTAGTGCAAGTATTTGACACCAAGTGAAGTCAAAGTCTGTTGATCCACTAAACCTAGGGAAGAAAATGAACATTTTTTATACTTTAAACACTATAATATTACAATCCGTGCAGTCAAAGTTTATAAAATTTTGTGAGTATGTTATTTAGTAAGTCTTTATTGAGATCCTACGGTTAAAGTTATAAATAAAAGTTTTACGTTTCTTCTTTACTCATTGCACTAAAACTAGCAATTTTGAAGTGTTTTTGGTGCGAAATTGTCAGAGAAATTTAGGGGTTAACCTTTCACCGTTTATGCTACCACCGTATCCTAGATCCAATGCGTGCGGAAGTCGTAAACATTTTGAATTAGTTCAAAATTGGTTCTTTATTACAACATGTTTTCAAAGACGACATGTGATGTGAAGCCCTTGGACCTTGAGCGAATGAAAATGTAGAAGTATTAGTGCATAGTAATATTAGCTTTTGTGTGTGTACTAAGTTTTAATCAAATTTTTATCAAATTTTTATAGGGATGGAAATGGGAGCACTATGAGGAAGAATGATAGTAGAAATTTCTTTGTCTGATAGAATTTGTTCCATGGAACTATCATGTGAGACATAGTTATGCCACATTCAACAAGATTTAGACTTTGAGGGATTTTAGACTCTAGCACATTTATTTACTTAAGTGACTGAAAGAGAAGATCCCTTGATGTTACCTTTTTGCAAATATATTGCAATGAATTGTGTGGAATATTACCAATAGTGTAGAGAGGAATCTATAGATGAGCAACTAATGCGACAAAGGTCACATACATACAAGACATGTACACATCAATCCAAATAGATTGCACCTTGAGTTAGAAAAATCCTCCAATATGCACATCAAGCCCCAAATGTATATTGTGTCATTATGGACAAACAACTTTAGAATTAATATAGGCATGAAATAAATAGACATTTAGATAGACACTAGTGTAAAATGTGTTGAGAGGATTATTAGATGACCATACAAGAGCCACAAAAGGCCAGATGTATCTTGTGATTTGAACTCCCTCAAGGATGCATTTGTCACTAAGTGGATGCAATGGCCCACTAGAGGACTAAATAAAAATGTAAACAAAACTTAATGCGCCTTGATAAACAAGTCACTTGTCACTTGTTGTAGTCTTGTAGATGCCCTATTCTTCATGGGTGAGTTTCTACTAATTGACTTCTTCAGACGTCTTTAATGTGGCTACAAGTTTCTCTTCTATTGACCTCCAAAACTACTTTGAAACCCCCCTATTAACACTTTTAGAGGGATTATTGTAAAAATAATTTCTACAATTAGTATGTAAACATTATTTGTCCTTGAATACAATATTCAAAATCAAAAGTTTCTGAATCACAATTTTGAATAAATTAAAAGTCTATTGTATGATATATTAAATTTATGAAGTAAAAAGAATGCATAGCAAAAACAATAAGACAAGTAATCATATGCATGATATGTACAAGATTTTTTAATTACAAATTAATAGGATTTACTCAAAATAATTGCAGGTTGAAAAGATTCTACAATAATACACACACACATATATATAGCTATATATATTTATCCTAGAAAACACTTTTTAGGCCTTTTAGCTTCTTTAATTGGGCTGAAAAATTCAAATCAATTTCAAAAATATTGTCTTTAAAGAACTCAATCTGAAACATCACCTACTACTTTAAATGATTTCCACTGATTAATTGTGCTTTTAATAATGAATAATGCAAGACTTAAGTGCATTTAAACTTCACATTAAATTTTTCAAAAATGGGTAGGAAACCTCTGTTCTTACATGCATGGGAGGTGGTGACACAATGGTGTCCATCAATAATTGTTGTATAAACCTTGATAAAGTTACTTATTTAGCGGAAATAAAAAGTGCATTATCAAAGTTTCAATTTTTAAATAGTATCTTTAAACTATGTAAAAACTTAATTCTGAAACATTACCCACTATCTTATATAATTTCCGCTAATGACTTATGCTTGATTTTCCAATGACCAATATATGACTAAAGTTCTTTTAAAAGTTTTCATCACATTTTTTAAGAATGAATAAAAGACTTGTCTTCTTACATGCACGTGAGATGGTGCGATGATGCTACCCATTTATATTTGTTGTATTAATCATGATCAAATTAAATTTAAAATATAAAGTGCACTTCCATAGTTTACACTTTCATGTGGTGCCTTCAAACTATGTAAAAACTAAATTTTGAAACATCACCTACAATCTTAATTCATTTCTGCCAATAAATTATGCTTTATTATTTTTATGACCAATATAAGACTTCAATTAATTTAGAACTTCACATCACATTTTTAAAAGAATGAGAAGGAGACTTCTTTTATTATGTGTACAAGGATGGTGATACAACGGTGCCCATTGATAATTGTTGCATAAATTGTGATATTGTGCATTAATAAAAATGCACTATAGAAATTTACACCTTTATTAAATGTCAATTATAAAAGATCATATTGTAATATATATTTAATATCCCAGAGAACTTTTCTTGGACCTTTCAACCTCTTCATTTAGGATTGACAAATTTAAAGCAACTTTGGAAGAATATTGTCTTTGTACTTTAGGAATTAAGCGTATTATTTTTGTACAATTTCTTTTGGGATGAACTTGCATCACATCAATGGTGTAAGAACTCCACCTACCATATAACAATACATATAAAAAGAACATAAGAATGAACTCTACAATGAAAATAACATCTATTGACCTTGTACTATTCTAAAACTCATGTACAATACCCTCACACAAGTATACATATTTTTTGCTTTTGTACGTTTCCACCCTACACTGCTGCCAACTTTGGCACCGTCATGAGGGCAAAACATTTGTCAATTTACCATGAAATTTTTGGCACAAGATCACTTCTATGTTGAAAACATGTGTGCCAAATTTCAAGGCTAGAAGATTTATACAAAAAAAGATATCCAAGATTTACCAACATGTGGTAGCTGTAAGAAAAGTTTCACAACTGCCAACTTTGACACCCTTCCAAGGATTGAAAGATTTTTTTTGCCCATGTAATTTTTAGCATGAGACGACCTCTATGTTGATTATATGTGTGAAAAACTTCAAGTCCAAAAGATCCACACAATTAAAACTACATCAAAAGCTAGCAACATGTGTAGTTGTGAGAAACATTTTACTCCCAACCGACTTTGACACACTCCCAAGGATTGGATTTTTTGGTATTTTCCCATGAAATTTTAGACATGAGATTATCTCTATGTTGATCACATGCGTGCCAAATTTGAAGGCCAAATTATCTACATATCAAAAGATTTTTGAAATCTACCAACATGTATAATTGTGAGAAACATTTCACTTCTGCCAACTTTGACACCCTCTTAAGGATTCAATTATTTATTTTTTCCCATGATATTCTGGACATAAGACCTTATCTATGTTGGTTATACATGTGCTTAATTTCAAGTCCAAAAGACCCACAAAAGAAAAGAAACAAATCTAAATCTACCAACATGTGTAGTTGTGAGGAACAATCAGTAAAACCATTTCACTATTGTCAACTTTGGCACCCTCCCTAGGTCGGAAAAATTCTTAATTGATCATGAAATTTTTGGCACAAGATCACCTTCATGTTGATAACATGTGTGCCAAAATTCAAGGCCAGGAAATGAATACAAGGAACCAGCCCTTTTTTTTTGGACCTGTGTCCCTCCTGCTAGTTGCACTACAGAGGCCAATTTTTGGAGGGACGAAGCCAGAGAGGTCAGATTTTTGACAATCTGGCAAAATTTCGCCAAAAAAAAAAGCCCTGCAAGGAACCATCTTCAAAATCTACCAAAATATGTAACTACAAAAAACAATTTTGAATATCCTTTTTTCCATTCATCATGTGGCCTTGGAATTTGGCAAAGTTATTATAAACACAGAGGTGGTCTCATGCTAAAAATTCCATGGGCAAAAAAATTCTTTCAATCCTTGGGAGTGTGTCAAAGTTGGTTAGCTATGAATGGCTCACAACTACACATCTTGGTAGATTTTGAATATCTTTTTTGGTATTCATCTTCTGGCCTTGAAATCTGGCACTCATGTTGTCAACATTAAGGTGATCTTGTGCCAAAAATTTCATGGTAAGTTGACAATATTCAGCCCTCACGAGGGTGCCAAAGTTGGCAGCAGTGTAGTGTGGAAATGTACAAAATCAAAAAAGTACGTATACATAGGCATTTTTACATTTAAGGCCGGGCTGGTTATGGCTGATGGAAAATCTACGAGTGTAGTAGATGATATTTTACAGAATATGCTCCATTCATAGATTTGACCATCAGCCATAGCCAACACAGCCATCAGCCAAGGAAGACAGACACAATTAGGTTGCAAGAAGATCAAGACTATGTAAATTCCATAAAATAGGCTCCCTTACCAAAATGTGGTTTAGGAGACGATGCTATATTCTTGAAGGAGAAATAATTGCATGATACCTCTTCCAATGGGGCATGAATAATGAAACATATTGATCAAATTGTGTACCTTATTATCAAACTGGAGCCTCCGGTTGCTCACCCAAAGGAACCCCTGCTTTCATGCCTTTCCCAGGGTCCAAGTATTTCAGTACCCTCTCAACACTAACATATGCACCCCACCAACCCAATCCAACATACTTCAACCGCCGCCACCTGGAAAAAAAACATTCAACTCCCCCTTCAATGCGAAACAAAGAGTAAAATTACGCCCACAATGCCTATGATGACAAAAGTGTCCATTGGCCTTGCTCATTTCAACCTCAAATGAATCATTAGAAACTACTAGAAAAGAGCTACCAATGGAAAGAAAAAATATAACCTCTAGTTAAACAAGTGGGGTTACAGCAACGCAAGGATCAGGCGGGTTCTTACACAGAATTGTAAGGAAGGGCCATGCAATGAAGGTGGAGATGGTCAATGCTGTTGAAAGGCGGTCTGTGAAAGCCAAACCTGCAAATGAAACAAAGTCCATTCTCTTACAACCAGCGCATTGGGAGTACAAAACAATGCGTGTCAATGACTTCCTGATATGCAGAAGTTACTTTCAAAAAGCTCTTACATATGACAGATCCTATATTGGAAAAAGATGCAAAATCATACAAAATTCTAGGAAGTTCAGCATCTTATTCAACAAACAAAACTCAGATGCAATATCAACAAAATTCTAGGAAGTTCAGCTTGTAAGAAGCTGAAATCGAGTACTTACTGACTAATTAAAGTCAGCACTCAAGGAAAAGAGAACTGAAAATCCGCTGCGAACCTGTAATTTGGAGCATCAGGAGCGTCACGCTGCAATGTCGACTTCCCTAACTTGAGCATATGAGTGACTGCCAAAAAAACAGAGTGCACAGGTAAGTGTATGCAGCACATGAAGACCGAGAAGAAAAGGAGTAACTCTTGGCAGTGATTCAAGGATTTAGGGTTGGGAAAAAGGGAGTCTCACAGAATTGATAATGGCTTGGCACTACCGGTGATAATAGAAAATGCCACAGCAAGCATAAGGTGATTCTCAAGGCTACCGAAGGATGGCTCTTCTCATTTCTTAATACAAGATGAGTTGCTGCTGCTTACCCAAGGCATGGTCTGTTTCACCGGTTCGAAGATCTTTGACAGTCTTGATGTGGTTGTTCGGTACCACCAGGTAATGCCTGTGGAAGAGAAAAAAGATGTGGATAAACTATTATTTGCATAATACATTCTAAGACTCCACCTTTTACATGTGAAAGTGCAAATCATAAAGAGAATCCAACAGGAGTGGGTCTTACCGACCTGTAGGCAGACGGATTGCGGTCCACGAACACCACTATCTGCTCATCCTGCACACAATTTTCAAAAGGAAAAGCCCAGTGTTCGGACTTGAGAAAGTTATTTTCTTTCATGATGTGATACACTTACTGATAGTCTAAACCCCGTTATCACTCAGGCATAAGTAGTGTATCTGTTATAAAAATCTGGAAATTGTATGTCTTGTGAGTCAAACAACTCTTATGACTTTTGACTGCACTTGTATTGATCGGATGCACAGCACAACCCTAAAACTGATCGACCCTAAACCCTAAAACTGACTCAAAAGAAGCAAATTCATGTGAAAAGGCTCCCTGCATGAAAATGATGCAACTCTGCTCACGCAAAAACGTGCAGAAAAGAAACAATGGGAGGGATTAGAAGATTACCTGGAACAAGACGCTGGGAGTGCGGCCTTCGGCAGATCCCGAGGCGAGGATGCAGAAGGGGCAGTCCTTGGACTTCTTGCCCTCGGGCCACAGCCACTTCCATATCGACATCGTGGAAAATCAGTCGTATTTCGTCTCCTGGCTGCATGCCGGCCCTCGTCTAACCGCGGGCCTCCGTCGCCATCGCCATCGCCATCGTCGTCGTCGTCGCCGGAGGTTTTTGGAAGCACGGCTTCAGGACCCACACAGTCGAGAGAGACGACCCTATCACCGTTCAAGTGCGCAATTCCACCAAATAAGGTAATCCCCCATAACCGACAAGTTAACCCCTAAATGACCATTTCCACTTGGGGAACGATTTTGGTTTTGGGCATGTTCCTAATTTTTGAAATTTTTATAGTAGATTACCCCTGATAAGAGCTTTGAGGAGTTTTTTTTATTTTTTATTTTTTAAATTTATTTATTTATTTTTATAATTTTTATAAATTTTTTGGATTCATGGTTTGAAAGTTAATAGCATTCAAAGTCAGAAATGAAGACGTTGGGTAGCCTGGGCACCCTTGTGAACCAATGAAATACAAGTGTTGAAGAGGGGCAGTAAGAAGGGGCACAAAGGGTGGAAGAAGGGTGGGGCAACCCAAATCATGAGAGAGAAAAGTGCAAGGGAAGATTCCAGGAAGCCCAAGAAGTTTGGACCAATAAAAAAAAATAGAAAAGAATGTTCATGACTTGAAGTCAATTCTTAGAAGGCCCTAACTATTTGGAGGAGTGGGTGAATGACGTGGCCCTTTATTTCATAACAGGTCCTTAATTTCAAACCCTGACCTCCTCCATAATGCTTGAATAATTTGAGAAATTTACGAGATGTTATTATTTTTAGAAAATGTTTTTCTAAAATTAATGGAAATAGAAATGGCACATACGAGCCATTGGGATTTTCAAATTTGTAAAATTTTATGTAGCAAGAAAGTTTTTACCACTTTTGTACTCATTCTCATGGTTTTATACCCCCTGTCACTAAAGTATCTATTTCACATGTTATACCT
This sequence comes from Bryoerythrophyllum caledonicum, assembly GCA_963971425.1. Classification (NCBI taxonomy): domain Eukaryota; kingdom Viridiplantae; phylum Streptophyta; class Bryopsida; order Pottiales; family Pottiaceae; genus Bryoerythrophyllum; species Bryoerythrophyllum caledonicum. The sequence goes on along the minus strand of OZ020520.1, from coordinate 13,816,659 downwards.
TTCGATTTGACCCCAAAATTTGCACACAATTAGCTCACACCATATGGATCATATTGATAATGGTTTCAAACACACTATAGTATAAATGTTTTAAGATATGCAAAGTCAAAGTGGACTGACTTTGCCAGGCAAGAAAGAAAAAAACTATTTCTTGCACTTCAAATGCTATATTCTTTATATCCTTGCGGTGCTCCAAAAAAATATGGCATATTTGTACATGAGTCTATTTTAAGATCTTCTAATTGAAAGTCCAAAATGTCACTTGAAAATGCAATTTTTGTGCCTCTTTTTGACAATGGCAGTTTCGGACTAGTTTTTGAGGGAAATTGCCAAGGAACTTTAGGGATTAAGCAATGTACATATTTGGAGAGAACAAATAATAATACATTTCCTTTCTCGTGATGCTAGTAGAATTAATTTCAATCCAAGGGATTCATTATTCTCTAATGAAATGTGAGTTAGTTATGAATTTTCAAAGTGAGCTGTCATGTTAGCCACTCGCTGCCAATAGGTAATTTAAAAGCGCCGACCAAAAATAAGGGGTATTGACTAATAATGGGTGGTGATGTGATGAAAGTAGATTGGATATATCTCAATTTTATAGGTGTCGGTTATGGATTTTGATTGGCAACCAAGGGGGCTACGGCCAATCCTTTCTTTTTTGGTTTTGGTGGGATAACTACAACGGTTGCATTGGTCGAGTAGTTCCAAATTTTTTGGCTTTGAAGGGTTTAGGGAGGGTGAAAACATGTGGCCACAAATATAGATGAGAGGAAGCAAATTGCCAAGTAAGTGTAAAATAAATCTGAATTGAGTGGCAATTTTTTTTATTTGTGCTTGCACTTCTCACTTGAAACCTGCCTTGATCGATTTGCACCAACCTGGAAAGCAAATGAAGTCAGACATATTGAAACAATGTCTACGACAATTCTAAATGACAAAAGTAAAGTAAAAGATACAAAACCTTTGATATGAATTCATAGAGACGGATCCAAGGCTGAGATGGTCCACCGGATTGAGAAAGAGAATCCATAAGGAAAAAAATAGATGAATTCTCGATTAAAGAATCTGAAGGGCATACATGTGCTACTCCAATAGATGATTCAGCCAGTTGAAACTGTTGTTGCTTGCGCTGTCGAACCTCTATTCGTGTGGCTTCAACTAGGTTGGATCCGACAACTTGAGAAGATGCCAAAATTGGAGAGAAATTCCAACCAAGTTCATCATCTCTAGTCACATCCGTACAACTCGGCAATACTAAAATATTGATATTTTCACTCGCTGCAAGGGCTGTCGCAACAACATGTTCAATCTCAGACTTCCTAGTGGCTTGTGCCTTCTGAGCCTCTTCCAACCTAAACTTTGCCTTTTCACCTTTTTTCAAATGCTTCTTCTTGTTCGAATTCTCATCTTGCACAACGGTTGGCAATAATGTTGACTGATCTGTCACTTCAATATCCTCGTCTTCAACATTGGATGAAATTGGAAGAGGTGACGAATCAAAAAGACAATTGTAGAAATCAATATCTTTGTCAATAATGAAATTTGGAGTACATTCCAAATACCATCCACTACCTTGAAGTAATAGAATGTAATACCTTTTTTTTTTAGCTTCCGTGAAAATATAGAGTTCGGAAGAAGATTGGATCCACGCGGATAGAAAGGGAAGACATGGAACTTGTCCAAGCTCATTCTTTGGCATCAATTCCATGACAATGTACCTAAATATTCAAAGTATACATTGACAAGATATAAGTGAATGATACTGAAATCCATAACAATGTATGAAAGTGAGAGTTAACTAGATAATACATGTGGAACAACTGGTTGATGATAAGGTTGGCTCTAGGCGTATCATCGAGCTTTGAACCCTTTGAAAATGGTGGCTTCACATTTGAATGAACAAAAGGCATAAAAACCTTTTTCCATAAAACCATTCGCCACTTTTCAACATTGTTAGAAGGACACTCGATTTGAGATGAGGCATTCCAATCAATTGTTAATGTGCCCTAGGTACAATTTTCTTCAAAATGAGCTATAAACCTGTCCTGAAGTTGAGTAGTTTGAAATCACACGTTAGCATTAAGATCAAGCAATAACACAGTAAAAATTGGTCATATAATTACCTCGGCCCAAAATGTTGCACAATTGAGGAATACATCAAGCGCGTTGTCTCTGAAATTTGCACTTGGAAATCAAAAGGCAGAGCAAAGAAGAGTTGGAGAATTCCACTGATGCATCCATCTTGACTTGTAACGGCCCACGGGGCTCAATGTTAGATGTTGCAATTTTTTGCAATCTCTCGATGGTCATTCGGTCGTTTTGAAATGGCTGAAATGAAAGTTAATCTGATATGAAATACAAGAAAATGACGTTGTAAGTAGAATGTAATCAAATTAATGAAATGTTGAAGTATATATGTAAGTGGAAGATCAATACCGCTCAAAAAATCCTTCATCACGAGTAGGATTTCTAGCCGCAAGGTATTTATGGAAATCCTTATTCTTAATTGACTTCACTGTAGATGCCGCTACAACATTCATAGCCTTCTACACTCCTTCCGCCATTCTCTCTTCTACGGGTGTGGTCTTCTCGTATTTGATGGCAGCTTCATCAGATGCACATGCAAGGTCTTGTTATAAAACAAATGTAAAGCGTAAAAAAAACCAATTGAAAGTATCAAACCAAAATTTATAAATTGTACTACAAATAATATATGCTCAAGAATGATATCATAATTCAAAAAGGTTGTTGAGAAAATTTACCCGATATAAAAATTATATGAAAACATCAATAGTTAACGGATATCAAGCAGAACAAGACTTTCTGACTTTGGCACAAATCTTAAATTCCGTAGTAGTTAAAAGATCTTTGAAATTTTCAAGTTCAAGCCTTCCATAATATTGGATGCGTTGGAGTTTGGCGGGGAGGCTAATTTTCACATGGTTGTTTTGGGTAGACCTACACATTTAAAACCAACAAATATTAATCCAAGGTTACAAGTAAAGCAACTTAAAATAAAATATGATATAATAGAAAAATGAGAAATGTTTAAGGTGTTTACTAGTTCACATCGTACATGCAATTAAGTAACACTGAGATTTGACCTTTAGGATTTATAACAACATTTGAAACCAAATAATACCAGGCACTATCATTAGGATGTACTTCATTGATAAAGCACCACCAAACACTTAATAAATGGTTACCGTCCCATACAAAGAACATTTTTCCATTGAAGGCTGCATATTTTGGATTTGAGTGTAGAAAGTCTTTAGATTTCTCATTGGCAGAATGCCAATTAGAACCCCATGATGCCATGATTTCATGAGAGACTTCTCTTGTCATCTCACAATCATCAAAAAGTGAGATGTAGAAAGTTTGATCACCATCAATGTATCCGCCTTCAAATTGCTTTTAAAGAGTGGATACGTCATCCTCTTGAACTGGACAAATTTGGGGCAACAAGACCAGCCTGCAAAGACGTACATAAAAAGGGCCTTTGGTGATGCCCATGCTCTCCAAGACTGTCACAAAGTTAGACTTATGATGAAGTCTTTGTGCTCTTCATCCTTCTTGAATGTTGTTCAAACCTCTCGAACATTTTGGAGAGTCATCTTTGAAGTTAGATGATGAAACGTTCTATTTATTTAAATAACACAATTAGGTTAGAAGGTTTTGAAAATTTACTACAATGCATTATCAAATGCTAAGAAAAAATACTTTAACCCTTAAACAAACAATTCTCCACTTTGGTCAAACAATACAAAATTTTTACTACACATTTATTCTTGATCCTAATAGAAGATCCTATGGTTAAATATGTATAGAATGTTTTAATTTTTATTTTGTATTGAATGCTGAAAGTGGCAATTTGCAATAAATTTGGAAACTTAAATGTCAGGGTTGTTTAGAGGTTAAGAAATTAGAAGGAAAATGAAAGAGACAAGTCAACATACCTGAATTTCAGAGTCATTTCTTGCTTGAACATTGTTCACCTCATAAGGAGCGTCGTTGTCGACTTGAACATGTATACACACTAAAGCTTGGAATCAAGATATGAAATCACAACAATTTAAACATGGCTCAATGCTTTAGTGGGAATTAAATTGCATCAAATAATAGACTTCAATAATAAGGTTCCACATTCATCACAAGGGGATTGGCAACCAATTTAAGTCTTTTTACTAGGGCCATGACCTCAAAATTCTACCATGCTACTAATCTTGCAAAAGGCCTTGGTAAAAAGGCTTCGTTGACAAAGCCTTCAAACCAGAGCCATAACAACAGAATCTAGGTAGACAAATAAAATCAGCATAGTTCTTGTTAGGAGCCTTTGTTGACAAAGTCTTCTTCCCATCGCCTTGACATCATAATTCCACGGCACAAAAATCTTAGAATTGGACCCGATAAGGAGGTTTTTGTCGACGAAGCCATCTTAGCATGACGTAAAATTCCATATTCTACTATACAAATTATCTCGGTAGAGCATATAAAAAAGCTTTGTCAATAAAGCCTTTTTGCAAAGTGGACCTAAAATGGGAAGAAGAAGAAGATCGTCGGTCCCCGAAGGGGGCCGGCGTGAGTAAAGTGTCCGTTCGTTCCACCACTAAGTCCATGCCCACCGGGCATGGGTTAGTAGTATGGAACTACTTCCCCCTTTCAAGGGTGAACACTATGTACCCAGTAACAAATAACCAATACCAAAAGACCCAAGGTGCCAAAAAGCCCTAAAAGAGGGAGGGCAAGCACGGTGACGTGCAAAATGCAAGTATATATCTATGTAGGGGGGTTTAAAGCGTCCGGAAGGGGTTGATTGTTTTCAAGTTTACGTTTATGTAGGAGTATCGACATAGCATGTTGAATGGCAATAGTGTTAATATTTGAGAAGGTGGTTTTGATTGAAGTGATGGGGATTTTAAAGGTTTCTTCAAGAGTTGTCATTGATGGGATGAAGGTGGTGGCTCTAGCACCCGCGGTGATGACAATGAGGGGGTCTACTTTCCATCCTAATGCTTGAATATCATCAAGTAGTGGTTGGTATTTATTTGTTTTATTTGAAATGGTGTCCGGAGAGAATCTATCATTGCAATATGTGAATTCAATAAATTGGATGGTGAGACTAGGGTCTATGTGGTTTGGTGGGAGGTCTTTGTATGAAAGTCCTCTAACACATAGTAGGTCCGGTTTGAGTCTTGCATTACAGTGGCATCTTTGGGTATGACAGATGCATGGTAATAGCCACGGAGGGACCGTATTTTTTTGTGGATTGTCATAAAAAGTTCCAGCATTCATGAGAATGAAACACCGGGATTTGGTTGATGATATAAGTAGTTTACGAATAGCCCATACGGCTTTGTTATGTCTTTTAACAATTAGTGAGTGTATATGGGGGTTTTGGCACTTGAGTAAGACATGTAGCCATGTGTTTGGATCCGTGGTGTTACAAATTGAACATGTAATTGTAAGGAATCTTTCTATTCCAAAGAAGAGTTGTTTGCGGGCATTGCCCATGTATTGTCCGGTGCGAAATTCGATTAGGCATGTGATTTGTGGATCCGTTATAATGGGGTTTTTCCAGAAATTGTTGGATAGTACGTTATGAATGTTCGGGTTGCCAGTCCATTTATCAATATTGGGGAAGTTTTCTGTAAGTTTTTCTAGGTTATTTACAAGATCATGTTTTTTGAGGTATTTGTCCAAGAATCGTATGGGGCCTTTATTGGGAGTTTCACCCATAGAGGGCCATTCATATCTATGGAAGTAGTATGGGGTGGCATGGGCATGTTCGTATGGGTGTTCGGCATTCTTGTGGGTTTTTTCTCTTCCTTCCTTTGCTAGTTTGTCGGCTTGTTCATTACCGTCAATATTAGCATGAGCACGGACTTTATGGAGTGTAGTAATCTGTGTACGGTTTTGGAGCATTTCAACCATAGATGTAAGGATAGTTTTATCCGAGTGACTATTGTGTAAAGTAGGGTGCTTAATATGTGTATTAAGGAGATATAATACATTTATGCAATCTGTAAAAATGTGGGCCGGTTCGTTTGGATATTGGCTGGTGATTATTTTAAGGGTTTTGTGTATAGCCATCATTTCGGCTCTTAGAATATTTTGGAGTCCATGTAGTCTTTTACCTAATTTAATTTTTTTGGTTGAATTGTATATCCCATAACCGGCTTTTTCTCGGTGCCAATGTCCCGGGCTTACTTCGGTTGGTTCTTTGAAAGAGCCGTCAGTATAGTAGCTAAAGTTGGGGTCAAATTTAGGGTCTGTATTAGTTTGGTAATAGGAGAGGGGGAGGCTTAATTCGGTAATTTGTGATGTGGAGATGTTTGTGTGGGGGGTTTTAGACCATTTTTTGTTGCGATTTACCCGGGTTGAAATGGGTGTGGGAGAAGCAATTATGGTGTATACCTTGTTAATGTTTAGATTTTTTGCTATCAAGGTGAGATGAGTGAGGTTGTCTAGAGTACCTATTTCACAGGTTTGTTGGTGTATACATAAGATACGTAGAGTTGCCGGTTCCAGGGGGGGTGTTTGTATTTGCGGTGGAATAGTGGGTTCTTTGTATGTCATAGAGTCCGCTTCGAATAATACTATGATGTGGGAGTCCGGGAATGGGCCTAAGTATGGGTTAGGGTTATGGTACCAATGAGTATCGGGAGTGATAATAATGGTGATATTGTGGTTGGGGTCATTATTTGCCGCCAGGCGTGCCCAATGTATTGCTTGTTGTGTTTCTTCTTCGTTGTGAGGGTGTGCAAGGCCTATTCCACTCCACTTGTAATCGAAAGCTTTACCAAGAGAATCAAAAATCATATCACGTTCAAATGGAGAGTAAAATTTGGAGATTTTTGTGGGGCATGTAACGGGGGATGAGAAGTATGAGTGTGTGATATTCAGGGATGTAATAAGGTAGTCTAAGATAGGATCGGGTAATGTGTAGTGTGCATTTTTAAGGGGGTCATTTTTGGGTATACGGTAGTTATATCTTTGGTATAGCCAAACAATTTCGGTTTCAAATGTTTGGGGTATTGGTTCAATGCTAATGGGGGTTTGTAGTGCGTTGTGATATTGGTTCCATAGCCATTATAGTCTAGCGAGTGGTATGGTTATTAGGTGTCTTCCATTACCTTCGTATATGAGGGCATTATCTTGTTGTATTTTAATAGTATTTGTTTGTGCGAGGATGTCTATTTCGGGATTGCATTCGGTTGTAAAGATGTTAAGGAGGGGGATAATAAGAGGTGGCGTGACAAATCTATTATCTCAAGGTTGTGCTTGAGGGTGGTGTAATTGTATGATATTTAGGTAGTAATTGTTTTGAGTTCTAAGGTAGTATTGTGTGAGGATTTCGGTGTTATGTAAGGAAGTATTTGGGTTGTGCCAAGGAAAAAGATTTCTTTGTGGGAGCCATTTGGCGTATGAGGTGTTATTGTGGGACCAATGGCATAGGTATGACGTATATTGTTTGCTTATGTTGTAAGAGTCAATGTACTTTCTGTGTTTGTGCGCGGTTATGTTGTTTATTGGGTGTATGGAGGGATTTTTTAATATATGTGGTGGGGGGTATGTGGACGTGAATGTGGTGAGTTTGGAGGAGTTAGTGGGAGGTTGATGTTGTGGTAGATGTCATTGCGATCGATGATGTATGAGTCTTTAAGTGTGTGCGGTGTGGCGTGAGTGGTACAAGGGTTGGACCATATAGGGAGGCATGGAGGATGACAAAATAATTGCTTAGCAATATTTAGTGCACTTCTTATTAATTTGTGAGGGATACCGTAGAATGTTTTGTAGTTCTTATCGTCCATATGGTGTGTTCCATTTGGTAGTGTAATTTGTTTTGGATCGGTAATGTTTGCAGAAATAGGTTTTTGTAGGAGTTTGTCGGATAATTGTCGGTCAAGTATAGGGAGGTTATGTATTTCATTTGCCCAATTTTGTTCGAGCGGCGCGGGGCCTAGTAGGAAATCTTCTAGTGTGCTTGTTAGAAATGTTTAACCTTCTGTTTTGAGTAAAAAAAGTGTGCGGGTAATGGGAGACCGAAGACAATGAGTTTTTTTAAGTCTTTGGAGGTATTGTGCTCCTCCATAACTGGCAAGGATGTGCCGAAGTAGTCCACTATAGATTGATCCTAGTCGTCCCTTGTCATTTAGTGCATTTTGGAGTTGTTCTCCAATGCAACGTAGATAGGCATTTTTGAGGGAAAAAGCTTCTAATCCGAATAGTTCGTGGAGGAGTTGTGTTATGACATTGGGCATGCAATTAGGGAGTCCGCATACTTTCTTTTGTATAGCTATGATTTTTTTATCAAGTTTGTTTATGGCGGGCATGGAGTAGGGGACCGCATAGAAACTATATGAAATACCCGGACGTATGACGGTATCAATCATTTTTATTTTTTGTTGCAATGTGGCCGGACACAATGTAAGTTCCTTGCATTGTTTAATAAGTTTTGTGGTAGTAGCGTGAATTTGAATTTTCCATTTTAACGATGGGACTAGGTTTATTCCAAGGTATATGTAGGATTGGTTTTGGTTGAGAACCGGGATTGGTTGGTTACGATATTGGATATTGGTAGCTTGAATGAGGGCTTTGAAGGCGGTCGGGTTTATTTTTGATTTGTTTGGGCACCCAGTTATGGGACATTTCTGGACACCAAGTTCCATCCCGGTCCATAGACAAAATTTGTCTATTTTGTCTAGTTGAGTTTGGAGTGATTTAAGGCGACCGGAGATGGCCGCTAGATCGTCGACATATGCAGCCGAGTTTACGGTGATTTTTGAGGTGCCAAATGTGTAGCCATTATTGCCTCGTTGAAGCCATCTCAATAGAGGTTCTAGAAAAATAATGAAGAGGTATGGGCTCAATGTATCGCCTTGGATGGTACCACGTTGGATGGGGATAGGGCGTGTTTTACCAAAAAACTCTCCGGTGTATGTAGTGGTAGATTGAGAGTATATATTACCAACCAGTTGAACTGCGTCTTCCGGATATCCAAGATCACTCATTATGGCTAGCAACCGAGGATGGTCAATGGAACCAAATGCGTTATTAAAGTCGATGTAGAGTATGTAAATGTCTTTATTAGTGAATTTTGCATCTTCAAGTGCGGCAATGAGGGTTTGAAGTTGCCGTGTGGTACTTCTCTCGACTCTAAACCCTTCTTGGCTTTCGTGTAATATTTGGTGTATTTCCCCGTATGCCGATAATATTGATGTTAGTGTGCTAGTGTATAATTTGTAGATGGTGTTAGCTAGGGCAATAGGTCGGTGGTTAGGTAACACAAATGGGTTTCCTTTTTTGTATAATAAGATTGTTAGACTTGTTTTCCAAGATGCAGGAATGGAATTTTGCTTGTAACAGTGAAGGAAGAATAGTGATAGGAGGTTGTGGAATCTTAGTGGCATGTTTTTTAGAATTGAGTTGGGTATATGGTCCAGACCGGGGGCTTTGTTAGTTCCCAAATTTTTTAAGCACATGTTATATGTGTCTCTGTTATAATATGTGTGGAGAGGTATTGTTGGCTCGCCTCTTTTGTCAATGGTAAATCCGTCTAAATCATGCCACGGGTATTGCCTAACTCCGCATGTGCATGTTGATGTGTGTTGTGGTTGGAAGTGACATGGGAGGGTGGTTGGTCTATTGTTTATTGATTGTTGAAAATGTATTTCGTTTGCGATGTCATCAGGGCTGGTTAGAATGTTATTGTTTTGGTCTGATATGCAATCTAGTGGCAGGTTTGTGTTATTTTAAAAAACTTTTCTATTAATCTTTTTTGGGCTAGTTTCGTATAGTTGGCAATACTCAGATATGGCTTTTTTGACACATTCTCATGCGTATTTTGTAGTAATTTTCCGAGCTTCTTTATTGGCAGTTTTTGCAATGATTGCAATGTCTTTTAGCCATTCTTCTTGAGATGTGTTGGGTAATGGTAATTGTGGGATATGAGGGTGACGAAGGTTTTGTAGTTCGGAGATTATGGGGTGGGTTTGCCAATTTTGATTAGTTTTAGCGGTGTAAATTGTTTTACGAATGGTGTGGTATGTGGTAAGATGTTGTTTCCACTTTTTAGCTAGTTTTCTCGGGAGATATCCCCCTTGTTTTGAGGTTCTGGGTGTGAGTTGTGGAATTGGGGGCGCTTTACAAGTTTTTTCTAGTATGGTAGAAATTTCATTAATAATTTTGTCAAGAATTGTGCAAGCTTCTTCCCATTGAGTTGGTGTGAGGTGTTGATGGTTAGAAAGAATATCTGTAAGAGAGTCTATTTGTAGTGAGTTTTTTTCAAAGAATATTGTATTAAAGTTATGAAGGTTTTCTTTTGGGATGGGATTTAGTATTTTAGTTTCATTTATGTTGGTGGTTGTGGTAGGTCTACTTATAAGGGTGTTGTGAGGTATATTTAGTTGGATTGGGAAGTGGTCCGAGTTTAAGTTGGTTGTGGTATTTGTGGTGGATGTACATCGGGTATGGTTAATTGTTTTGATGTAAAATCCATCGATTAGGCTAGTGTGTGTGTAATTGAGTCCACCTTGGCGAGAGTATTGTGTATTGGTTGGGATTAGATATAACCCTAGGTTGTCCGTATAATTTCGCCATTGGTAGTCTATGTCCATTGGGGGGGTAGAAACACCTCCGTTTTGCCGTCCAATAAGGGCGATATCTCGGTTAAAGTCTCCGCCGAGTACTATTGTATGGTTAGTGTGTGTATTTATCTGTGAGGTGATGGAATTTTGGATTTCTGGAATAAGCCTTAAGTCTTCTATGTGTGAGGGCATGTATAGGTGAAGAATAAGCCGTGGTTGAAGAGGTCGGTTAGTAATTTCAACAATTTGAAGATATGGTGATATATTAGCCGATGTGGGGATTTTAGTAATATTCCCGGGGAAGGCATATGATTGGTGTATGAGCATGAGTAGGCCTCCTCTAGCTGGTGTATATGGTCTACGTTGTTGGATGCATCGTGTGAGAGAATGAGTGTTGTTGAATATGAGTTTGTAATGTGGGAATGTTTTCTGGATGTATCTTGTGGATTTGGTAGCAGTTATTTTAGTTTCTTGTATGGCAATTATGGCGGGTGGACAGTTGGTGTGGGCAGTTAGGTTGTGTATGCATGATAAAGCAGTATTTAGTGTGGAGGCGTTCCATGTAGTTAAATATGTGTTTTTATTGTTTGTAAAGTCTCGGTTGCAAAGTAGAGGGGAGATGTGGATGGGTGTCGGGGTTGGGTGTGTGTAAGCATGAATTGGTTCAAAGCATCTAAGAGTTTCAAGGATGAGGTTATGTGGAAAGTAGGGAAATTTTAGTTGTAGTTCCTGTGGGGAAGGGGGTGCGGTTTGGCTATGAATAAAGTTGTATAAGTCATTATGTAGGGAGGATTTGTGTTCAAAAAGGTGTTGGTTTTCCTCTAGGAATTTGGTGTAAGGGTGGTCTGTGTCTATATGCCTTTCAGGGCCTAAAATGGGAAATTATGCCCGAAAATGAACCATGTCATCTCAAAATGAGTAAAACAAACCAGCTCTTGTTCTTCATGAACCATACGTAAGCAGTAATGTGGTCAAATTTCATACTTTAATTTATAGTTCTCAATAAATGATTCAAAAATGGAAATATGGAATTAATGACATGAAATTTACACCTAAACTACAACAAATCACTAATTGCAAAACCTAGGTTTTGTTACCTATTGGAAGAGCCTAACCACCTCATAAATTCAGTTGATTGCATCCGAGAGTATAATTTATAACCAAGCCATAATATTGGAGTTAAGAGAGTCAGATTCAATATCGATATGAGGTTTTATCATGAAACATGCACCAAGAAATAAAGGAATTATTGTTCAAAATATTCATCTACTTGCAACTCCAGAGACCAATTTGTATCGATGTTTTGAATCTTCAGGTCATGACAACCATGCATACAAGCAACACAAATTATAATTGTGGCATAATTACATCTCAAATTTAAAAGTTTCCAGCTTACTTCTTGGTTAATTGCCAATGAAGTCCCGTGAGGAGTCGAATCTGCAATAGCCACATGTTGAGATGATACCGTCACATCTGCAATATCAGCTTCGCTTCTCTATCTTATTACACCCTGCACAAATTCCAATGAGGCTTCGTCAACGAAGGCTCATTTAAACGAGTTCCAAGGCATTTTCAAGTCTCAACAGGGATCAAGTGGTTCAAGTCCGCCAAGCCTCAAACTAAGGTAAACCTCCCCATTACCAACAAAAACCCATAGCCAACGCCTATAAAATTGGGGTATATCCAACCCTCTTCCATCCCATTACCACCAACTTAGTTCCAAATGGAGGTTTGCTATTAGTCAAGACCCTCACTTTTGGTCGTTGGTTATGGGGGTACCTACTGCTGGCCACCCACTAAACATGGCTGCACAGTTTGAAAATTCATAACTATTTCAGTTTTCATCGAAAAAATATAAAATCACTTGGGTTGGAATTGTAATTCTATTGACTATCTCTGAAAAATAGTGGTATAATTATCTCCTCTCTCCATATACGCACATTCCTTAACTTGTCGGTTTTAGGGGGGCTTACCTTACCTCATGACTCAGTGCATGCTATGTTTTGGATATTTGCAGTGCATGCTAAGTTACAGGTTTCTCGTCTCAACAAGGTTCGTCGACGAAGCCTTGTAACTAAACTACAACTTTACTAACTGAGTGTTGTTGCCAGCCTCTTCCGTTTCGTAATTTTCCTTTGGTGTTGTCACAACACATAAATGCGCACCGAATCGCAACTTTAACATGAGAACATTCTCATATCAGAAAGCAAACCTAACCTCAAGCCAGCTTGAAAAAGTAGCACCCAGCTGATGTTCACCCTATTATGCCTTCCTCAGATGGATCAACCAAGGTCTGAAGCATGTGTTGATCAAGAAAATTTTGGGAGCGAACATGTATGCTTACAGAGGAAACATTCACAATTGATCATGGTTGCCTTTGGGGGCCCGTCCGTATGCTCACATGAACCTCTGCAGCCCTGATCAGGAGTATTCTAAAGCGGAACATGTATGCACACACATGTGAACCTTTCACAAAATATCATGGTCGACTTCCAGGCAACCATCCGATGATGACACACAAACCTATCACAGAAGCCACGTTTATATATAGCGGTCTGATGTGGTTCTCGGAGAGGGTTTGTCAACGAAGGCTCATTTGTCAAGACGATGGATATGCTTACACTAGCTATAACCTTTCAGAGAAGATTATGATTGATTGGTGATGCACAGTCGATTTCCGAGGGTCCAACTTTCAATGGCCGACACGATGCTGAAGATGCTGAAGATCACGATCGAGATACTAGGTTTTCTATTAAACTATATATTGTAATCTTCAGTTCAGATATGCTCACACTCGAACCTTTCACTGAAGATCACAATCGAGTTTCAAGTTCAAACTTTGAACATGATCATCTTCAGCAGTTCAGGTTTCAACTTTGAACCCTTCACAAAAGATCACGATCTATCAACATATTGTCTTGAATCTGTCAATGCTCACAGTACTCGAACCTTTCACAAACGAACCTGATCGATCAACAAATCGTGTTTTGTCAATGCTCATACTCGAACTCTTCATAGAAGATCACGCTCGATCGAATAAGAGTGCATTGTCCGTTGTTGCTCCTTAACCCCTGAATGAAAAAAGTCCCAAGGTGGTATTTTGCAAATCTCGGGCACATTTCCATGATTGCAATTTTTAATTGCAATTCTTGAAATTTTGTCCAAATATGCAAGAAGACTAGGCGTACATGGGAGTATAATTTTTATTCTCATCGAACTTATAGAAAATACAATATGCCAACTAAAAGAAGAAACTGTCAAGTGCGAGCACGTCGGGCAACTCCAAAAACATTTGCTAGGACATTCTAAGATTTTCAATACTAGCAATTCATATTATTTCCATTCATATTGTCAAAAAACATTTATTGTCTTTAGTGAAATGATGCATTTAATCCCGAGACAAAGATTTTGCACACATTGCCACACATTGTCGGGCAAGAAACCAAAAAACTTCTTCATTTCCACATAAAACTTTGAGATCTTCATATTTTTCACTTTTTATTTTTCTTATTACTTTAAAAGTGGTGCAAATCTTCTTATCAATCGTTTGGACTATCAATCTAAAACACATTTTGTTCCCAAAAAATTAGAACGTGAATTGACAATTTTTGGACCTCCACTCCTTGCACAATTTTTTTGAATATGCTACACCCCTTTTCTACCTCTAAAAATGCATCTTTTTACTAAAGACAAGTGGATCAAAAAGTTCATGTTATGATCAACATGATGATACAAAATATAGACCTTGTGTAGTGCAAAACTTTGATACAAAGTGAAGTCAAAGTCTGCAAATCCACTCAACTTAAGGATGAAAATGAACCATTTTTTCTGCTTCAAATACTGTAATCTTTCAATCCCTGCAGTCAAAGTTAATGAAATTTTGTGTCTAAGTGTTCATGAAGTGTTGAATGAGATTCTATAGTCAAAAATTGAAACAAATATTTTGTTTCATGCCGTACTCATTGCACTAGAATTCACAGCTTTGGTGTATTTAGGTTGTGAAATTGTAAAGCAAATTTGGAGGTTAACGTCCACATGTAACTGTCATCCTTCATCGCCCAATTCTAATCCAACCGGACCCGAGAACCCAACACACATCGACTTTTGTTAGACCCGACCTTGATCATAAGTATCTCTTATATTGTAGGTTTGCAACCCCAGTTGTCCCAACTTCTTCACACACTCTACTTGCGCTAAAACCTATATGAGATTAAAACTTACGTCCATGTCTAGAATCGCCAATGCCGCCGGTAGAGTTGATTGCCCAATCTCGGCTTAAGAAGTTGATTCCTCTATCGCTGAAGGTGGAGTACATTCCACCATATTGAAAGTATCTACGTCGCTCCCTATGGGAGTCTATTCCCACAAGCTTCCAAAAATAGCCTTAAAATCCGTTAAAAATAGACATTTATAAAAACTTAGTCGATAGGACAATCTAGAATAGCATAAGCCAATAGAATTAGTGGATAAGAACTCTATGTCCAAATCAAAATCCTTAAATGGTACTATTAGAGTACTAATCCAGTCGAAATCAGAATCCGGCCAAGACCGGAATCTGGCCGAAATTGGAATCTAGCCGACAACGAAATCCGGCCTAAACCAGAATCCGGCCAAGACCAGACTATTTTGGACAAGACCGGAATTCGGAACCGCCATCATGAACCCAACTCCGTCCGGCGGCCAAACGGTCCTCAGATGCAACTATAAAAGACCGGCGACGAAGGTGGTGCGACCAACGGAAGAACCTTGGGCACCAACTTTTGGATCGAAGGATCCGGATCTCAGAGCCGACATCCGGAAGCAGCACCCGAGGAAACAGACACCGGAAAGGTAGGAGTAGAAGAGTCTCCTAGACGTAGGAGCCCTAGGCTCAAGGGTGTTCAGAACACTCTCTAGTTAAATTTAGGAATAAAGTTAGGTAATTCTTAGTTATTTAGGTTTAATAATAATTAACGATGGGGCTCAGAATTGCACCCAGCTACTAACCCATAGACTAAGGAAATTTTATACATTCTTCAGAATTAGAAGACGGTGAATCCAGTTCTCAGATTCAAAATTTTTGGATCTGAGCCAGGAATTATCGAACTTCTGGAAGTAGAAATCTAGGGCCTTTTTGGTTGTCAGAATAAGATTTTCCGGATATGTCGCGAATAAGGTAGAACTGAAATTAGAAACTTGGCTCGTACTTAGTAAATGAGTTTTCGGAAACTTATCATCTTGTTTTCTCTTGCTGACAACGTTTCAATCTTCCACTGTATTGGCTATCTAGACTTTGTGGTGTTGAGTGTCTTCTTGTGAGGAACGGATCCATTGTGGTTGGTAGTGTGGTGATTAATTTCTTCCGTGGTGAGCGTTATTGTGTTTGTACTTGAGGTAACTGGTTAGGACTTGCATCCAGAGAGCGCCTGGAAGAGCTGGAGATGAGCTCAAGAGGAGGTTTGATACTCTCTAGGGTCCGAAAGTAGCGAGGAAGGGAAGAGACGTATTGCAGAGCTGTGCCTGGTAGTGTTTAGGGCACGAAAGCTCCGTGTGAACCCGGATTCTGATTGAGGCCGGAATCTATCCCTGCAATAGGAAAAAGCCTAATGTGTATGTCTAGAAGGGGTTCTCTTTGTAATCTGTAATTATAACCCCATAGAATCACAACACTACTCGCTCGAATGTCGTTGTAGTCCGGACTGATCTCTACGTGACCGCGTTTGGATAGCCATCTGGATGTTGTGAGAGCGTTGGTTCAACAGCAACAATCATCCACCAATTTGCAGAGTAGGAAGAGTGGGTGTCCACTCACTTTAAGTAACGGGGCAATGGAGAATCCGGCCACTTATTCAAACAAGATCAATGGCCTTCCAGTCACTCGTTTAAACCGTCCGGAAGACTTTCTAAGGAGGAACAGAATTAAATAAAACTCTCTTTCAATTGTCTGGAAATTAGTTCCGGAAGCTATTGCAAGACGTCCAAAATCCAAAAGATTCTAGATTTTTAGCAAAAGAATGGATAGGAAAGCTAACCTATGGAGTAGCATTTGGTAGTTTTAGTTTTTGTAGAATATTCAGAAAGGAACAATAGGTCTCTGTGGGAACGAAACCGGAGCGGTTTACTTTGGAAGCATTTGGTAACAATTAAGTGCCTTCCGAAGGAATACTGATCGGACAACTTGCAACACTCCTTCTGCTCACTTGGCCCTGCCGCACGGACGAGGTATTAGAATCAACTATATGCATAAGAACTCACTAGGTCAGCCATCGAAAGTCTTGCAAGGTGAGGCAAAGAAACTCAGCAAGGCCACTCAAGCTTTTGGAAGAAACTCAAGTATTGTTTTGCTATTTAATAAAGACACTATTCTACACATATGTGATAAAAAAAGACAATACTTTATGAATCGTCTTACAATTTTATCTTTTGTCATTCACCAAAATGTGGAGAAGTGCACCCGTACATTCACGCTCTGTAGAATCGTCAAACAACACCTTTGTAATATCAGATATGTCAGCTTCTGTAACATTTTCCTTCTTCCTTCCCATTTTAGCCCTATGCAACTGCTTTGGTGTTGAAAACCTAAATCCACGCCTCCCCGCTTCTTCTTCCTCTCAGTTGCTAGAATTATAGAATCCTTTGTAGCTTTCTCAGCCATTTGAAAGTGGCCACTTCTAATAAACTAAGCGTGCAAAAAAGGTTGAAGTCTTCTCAGTTTTATCTTAGAATTCATTTTTCACGCAGATGCTATTGAATAGAATGTATAGGACTCCAAATAGAAATAGAAAAACTTGTTATTTTTATGTTCACAATTGCTATATCAATTAGAATACATGTTGGCAGAATCATAATAGCCTACTATCTATCATCCATTGTCATTTCTTCAACATGTGTTTTCGTTTTACAAATAATATGTACCTTTATTAGTTCTATGATTAAGCTTTTAGATGCGATTAGTTCTAGTATTAACTATTTTTTTGACAAACCTCAATTTTCATCGTGAAAGACTAATTTCCAAAGCCAACCTACCTAAGTTGATATATATTAGCCATCTGCATTAATACGCATACGAATGAAAAATGAGCTACAGTAAGATTTGCAGCTACCGCTTCAGTTTCGGCAACCATGGTTTGGAAGGACAAGATCAGTTATTTCTCACAAATATCAAAGGTTGTTTGGAAGTTATAATTCCCTTCTTTTGTGACCCTAGATCGTCAAAATGTTTGATGAGATCCAACCATTATTTGATAATGTGCAAGCAGCTCATAATTATCGACACTACATGTGTCTTGCATCGACAAGGCTATGTTTCGTAATCCGGGCATGCTTGGACGTTATCTAGACCATCAGACTTCATAAGCACTTAAAAAACTAATACGCAGCACGTTTCAAATACATCCCACACGTACTTTGCCACTACCATGTTGTCACCAGACTTCATGAAAATCTAGACACTGCATATAAGAAACAAAACCGCAGCATATGTCAAACAAGTGTGCCAAATTGATTCAAAGTGACAAAGTCTTGCTACAATCATGCACCTTAAGTTCTAGTTCTGAATACCACTATTAGAACATTTCAAAAGTTATAAAATGATCAAGACAAATCAAGACAGGTCAGGACAGACCAATCGATAGAATCTTGCAAGAAAACCATACTTCACAACATAGAAGAGCTTCAGATGTGCACTGTGTTGCTAGCTTTATATTGACATACAACGTGTTCAAGTAAACATTCTTGCATGATTTATGATGAATTTACAAACTTTGTCTTAGTTGTAAGCAAAATGTTTTGAAATTGATACAAATCAATAGGGAAATTTTATATGTGATGAGAGGAATTAACATTCACAAAACATTGGAGAATCACTTAGAGACAAATTTCAATGAAGTTTTAGACTAAAATTATTTTTCATGTGTATGAAATACAATAGAGTATATATTATTGTATACATGTAAGTTTTTATTAAGTGCATTTGTTTGTACTTGAAGTATTTGGCAATGTATTTGAGGTACTCCAAGAACTCTTTAATTCCAAACCATGATTTTTTTAAAGTCTGCAAATAATGTGTGCACAAATTCAAACTTCTAAGTCACTATCTATTTCTTCACGATTTAGCACGTTGGTGTCTAGTTGCATAGACACCAGCCTGCTAGACAACTACAAATTCTTTTCTAAGGCCAAGCAACTCCATATTTTTCACTAAACCGCTTTACTATACCGTACCCCAAGGTCTAGTTCAACAACCTTGTGTCGAATAGATTATTTTTTCCTCGCACAGTGGTTCGGATTTAATGGATATCACCTAGATATTACACAAATATCACATAGATATTATATGAGTATGACCTTGGCATCACATGAGTATCACCTTAGACAAAATGTGTATATTTTCCAAGAGATTCGGACACCGGCCATTTTGAATTAATTATGTACAAAGTAGACCTCCACGTAGGGTATGTGGGACTTTTTTACACAACCACGATTATTTTCTTTGAGATTGCAAAAAGCAACAGTGTTCCATAATGTAATTCTCTTACTCTTAGACAAGTCAAAGTTTTATCACCTTCTCAAACAAGGTGCCAAGAACAATTTAAATTTCATACTAAAATTAAAGATCTTGTTTCTTCTTCATTTTATTATTTTTTTTACTTTGAATAGAAGCACAAAAGTCTTGTGGACCGTTTGGAATTGTGATGTAGACAGAGGCATTTCGAAGTGTATACGTCCTATCGTAAGCAAGCGATCAGTTGTAACGAGAGTTAGTTGGGCAGCAACTAAGCTAAATTTTACATGAAACCACATCTGTTAGTAACCACGAAGTGTCAGATCTCTTCGGGTGTGATCCTTCCGTCGTCCATCGTTGAGACCTGAACAATTCTTCCGAAGCGTAAGAGTACTGATCTCACATCGACACAGAGAAACTAGTTGACATTAATCCAAACTTAATCCTGCGGAAGATTGATTGCAGGTATAGGATCAGAGTGGGACAGTTGTAGCTGCTGCTGGTTTGAAGGAATTTGTAGTGGTCCAGTGACATAAACAAACTCGACTAGAAGAGCCTGGCTTAATTTCTTCAAAGATTCATGACAACAGCGGATTTGTCTAAGGGGATCGGATGAGTGAGGATTTCCAAAGTGGGAGCCTGTGTATCAAAACTTATGGAGACTGGTTCACTGTCTCAATGATAAAACACTCCCAGATATTGCTGCAGTGCCTCCTGCTTTTGTATACGTTCATCTCTTTAGTTGGGAGTGACAGCGATTTCGTGCCTGGAGCGAATGAAAAGAATGGCACTTGTGCAGTACTGATGTATGGGAATGTGGTGTTGGTACACATCAATCTTTGCGGCAACAGGACTAGTAGGTGTCCGTATGCCGGAGGGAGTTTCACAGCTTGGATTGACGTGACTGTAGAGCGGACGCTCAAGGTTTGGTTGAATACTGGGTCATGGCCACAAGTGCAAAGGCCTCCCAAGCCTCTGATTGAGTCTCCCAATTTCACTCTGCCCATAGGAACAGGAGAGAATGGGTCACTTTTCTTCAGGGGAAGCTCCTGCAGAAATCAGTTAGGAAGCTCCACGTGGAGTTTCAATACTCCCAGTGTTGCGGATATGCATGTCATTCCTTTCTCCACCAGGGATCAAAGCTGGCAAACGCCTGCGGTTGGAGGGAATGCCGTTGGTGGAATGGTGGCAACTTTTGTGCTCCTTGGCTTACTTTCGCTGTTCCTTGCGCAGCATCATCCCAGCAAGGCAATAAAAGATTGCCTGGGACGCAGCGTGTTCTCGTACAAAGAGCTCTGCGCTGCCACGAAGCAGTTCAGCAAGATGGAGCGGCTTGGAAGGGGCGGTTTTGGGACCGTTTACCGAGGTTGTTTGAAGCGATTTGACAACACCCTGGTTGCAGTGAAACGCATCAGATTTGACTTCAAGTATGTGCACAAGGCGTTCCATGCAGAGATCTCATGTCTGGGCAGAATCCAACATGAGAATATTGTTGACATGCTCGGATGGTGTCAGGAAAAAAACCGGTTGTTATTGGTGTATGGGTACATGTGCAATGGAAGCCTCCATGAATGGATTCATGGCAACTGTAAATGCAAGCCGCCACTTTCGTGGAAAGTGAGACAGACCATTCTTGAGGGAGTCGCAACAGCCATTGAATACTTGCATACAAGATGCCAGCTATGTATATTGCATCGGAATATCAAGTCAAGCAATGTGCTGTTGGACATGAATTTTGTAGGGCATCTGGGTGATTTTGGGCTGGATAGTTTGCTGGACCACCAAAAGCAGTACAAAACTACCATTCCAAGAGGCTATCTTGAGTACATGGCACCAGAACTGCCGTACACTGGAAAAGCAACAAAAGAATCTGATGTATATAGCTTTGGGATTCTCATACTTGAAGTCATATGTGGAAGGCATCCGTTGGATGAACATGCAACAGAACCCGAGGAGCTTGTGTTGTTATATAGTTGTTGGCGTGCCCTTGAAGCAGGTACTCTACTTGACATGGCAGATCCTAGATTATTCCAAAGCTCTAGTCATGCTAGTTCAAGAGCCGAGTCTCCTACTTCTGAGGACTCCGGCGATGGTTCATCGAGATACAGCGATAGTAGATCCAATTTTTCCATGGAGGAGGAGGAGGATGTACAAGTGAAAATGAAGATCATCAAGAATCTTTTGCATTTGGGGCTTCTTTGTTGTGTCCTCAATCCTAAGGAAAGGCCAACAATAGGAATGGTGCTCCAAGTTTTGGACAACATCGGCAACGTTGCAGATGTGGATTACGTATTGGCAAATGTATCCATGCCAGACCCTGAACCCTAACCCTAAAACCCTTATGCTCGCAAGCAAAAATTGCAACTAAGTAAAATCCCGCATTTTAGAAATTCCATTCTTCATTGACTTTGGAAAGTCCAAGGAGCCAAAATGTGGTTCCTTATATAACTTCGAGTGCATGATACTAGATGAAGGATTGAGATTTTAAACTCTTTTTTGGAGAGTTCATTGAATGCGTAAGCATTAGATGATGATGAACCGTGCCTCATTGAGGTGATCTTGCTTTTCCTAAAAAAGAACATGTCTTGTCACAAATCTCCGTGTAGTGAATTTTAGACATTCTAGCTTTTGCTCTTAAATTTGAATTTGAGTCATTAAAATGTTTTTTTAAAATTTGAGTCCATCTAATCAAATGAAGCTTCTAAAGTCTAGTTTCCACTCTAATTTGAAATTTTAAGAAAATCATAAAATTAAATAACTCATTGCAATTGATCTTCTTATTTTAGATAAACATGGAAGTTCATTTTATACCACCATTTTGGCACTATAATGTACACCAGTGGTGAAATTTTCAGAATTTTAAGCATACTTTGTAATTGATATGACTTTTCTTTATTTTTCTTCTCAAAAATCACAATACTCTCAAATTTTTACAAAAGGAATATTATGTGATTTCTGTAAGATATTGTACAAGATATGTGATTTCATCATTGAAAATGTAATAAATTAAAATATAATCCACTAATATTATATGAAAAACCATAGCACAGATAGAATGAAAATTGGAAAATTTGATGCCACAGTCATCAAAGCGAGGCTGCAAAAAACTTAAATCTATTTGGATGATTATGCCATAAACCTAAAGGAGTGCTTTCTTATATTGATGTTGTTGTCAAATGCAGATTAGAGAGGATGTAGAGCAAGAAGTGCACACACCTATGGAAAGATTAAAATGTGCGGTACAATGGTGTATGAAACCATTGTAAGCAAAATTATCAAGTGAGAATGGTTGCATAATATGGGTTTTGCATAATTTGAAATAAAGAAGTGAACTAAGTTTATACAAAAGTTTTCTTTTGAAAATTCAAAGTATGAGGTTACCACGTCTATATTTCATCAATTTGGTAATGTATTTATTGTTTCTTACACATCACATTGCAAACATTTAAATGTTTAATGGTTGTTTAATGATTAGTTTAAGCAACAATTGAAACAATTTTCTTCTTTGTACTATATGATAAACTCAAAAAATATTTGGTCATTTTAATATATGACTATTTCTTGGATTCTAATATTCTTTGAATTAAATATAATTATAGCACTTGATTAACAAATTAATGAACATTAATTATCATTTTTATGAGAATATTTAATTAATCAATATAGAATTCAATTTTTAAAAAATTAAAAAAATTAAATTTATAATTAATCAATTACAAATATTAGATACAGTAAGGCTCATCACTTAGAAAGAACTATAATCTCATATTAGTAATTACTATAGATTGTAAAACCTTGATTTCTAAAATTCCTATATTCAATATAAACTCATTATTCAAAGAAAATTAGAAGAACAACTTTGCATGCACAACAGGATTTATGTAAATTCAGGACTTTGCAATAGATTTTGGACTGTCAAAATATGGATAAATATAACTCATTTTGAGTATCTGTTATAATATATTGGACTTGCTTAAATCTATTTGACTTGGTTAACATACAGGAGGTATATTTCTTTTCAATCTTATTCTAATTTTGTAAGCTTCAATCATGGTATTTTATCCAACCATGGTATCTCATATTTAAGGATGATAGTCAACTAGGTTAGTATGAAAACCCTGTCACAAAGGGCTTGGGGCTATAGTCACAAGCGTTCACTTGCTACCCAGTGCCAATCTGGCTTTGATTTTGAATTTGTAATGATAAAATGTGATTGTTGACTTTGTCAACATTACAAGATTCTTCAATTTCTAAATCTTGTCTTGTGGTTTGATCATGAGAAGTATATCTGGCAATACTACATAGTTGTCACATCTATCTCAAATCGTACAAATATACTTCTTTTGGGAGGTTCATGAGATAAAATCCTTTGAAAAATTTGAGACACATTTATAACATAATGTATTTATACATTATGATTGAAAATTCTAGATTGGAAACTTAAATTGACTTTTATTGGTTTAAAACGTAATTTTTCACGATTCCAAAATTAATGTTGGTTTTTGCTCCAAATTCTTATCTGACCATCTCTACCATGCAAAACTCTAGCTTGACACATAAATTGTTCCTAAAAATACTTAATCTTTCCATCATTTTCTTCCTAAAAATACCGAGTTTTGGTGCTTTGATTCAACATATATACTCCGCGGTATATATGGTATATTTTTAGCCTCTACAGTATACAATATACTCTGTCATGGTTTTGAATTAGGCGACCTACTAAGCGACACATGTTCAATTAAGACAAAATCCAAAAAATGAACACTTTGTCCAAAAGTATATCTATTTTGCCCAAAATTGAGTAACCTTAATGGACTTCAATCCTTAAGGTATTGATAATATGAAAAATGAAACATCTTATTTCGAGATTTTCATTTAGAATAATGTTGTGATTACAACAATTCATTATTTGGATTTTATTTACATTTGTCTTTATTATGCCTTATTTCGTTTCAAGAAGTGAAACTATAACAAATTCCAAAAAACATTGAGCCTATAAGACCTCCAAAAGATGGAATGGATGTCATTGAAATGAATGTGGATGGATTTGCCTATGTAGTCTTCAAGATCTCGAAGACTAAAAGCAAAACACTTCCAATACAAGTGAATTATTATTAGAAGTCTCTGATAATGAAGCTTCCACAGAAGATGGAAGAGAAGGTGAGAATACCTGAGAAAAACTCTATTGAGCCTCCATTCTCTCATAGTCTTGGGCCAAATCAAGAAAAACATGTTGAGCTTGAACGAAAAAATTATTCTCAATCCTCATCCTCCATGAATGTAGGCTCCTTTGCCCTTACGAACAGCAAATGGTCACCACTATGACATTGCTCCATGAGACACAAGCTACTGTAATAGAGTTTTCCTAACAGTTACCTAAATACACTGGAAAGTCACCCCGAATCTTAGGGTCTTATGTTAGTAATTGGGACCATATGCACATGGTGACTTGGCTTGGGAAAGGTGTGGGGGAACATTAGTCAATCCTTTGAGAATTTAGGGTACTATGGGGGAGCTTTAGCTTGCATGGGGTAGGGCCCCAGAGCATTGATTGCCAAGCATTCATTGGAGGAGGAAAGAAGGGATATGAACTTCCACATGCTCTCTTTCTTTCCGTTTTTATATCTCATACGGTCTGGCACCATGTTTCTCCTAGCTTGCCTCTTGGGGAAGCACTTTCAAGTAAACTTTTAAAGCTCAAATCACATTGACCTTCAAGTCCATAGCTTAACCCTTAAACGCCGAAGCAGCCAAAAATTGGCTTCTCGGATGACATTGTTGGATGATAATAAATGTAAACAATTGTTTTTCATCCAATTTTTTATAGGAGAGTTCCTTGTATGTACAGTGGGGTACCAATCAAAATGTCGTTTTTGAATTCGTAGTGAGAAAAATTTCAGTACTGCCAACTTTGAAAGCCTCATGAGAGCTCAAAAATTGGTATTTTACCACGAAATTTTTACCAAAGAATTATCTTCAAGTAAATTACATGTATGCCAAATTTCAAGAACAAAAGATTCACCGAAAAAAAGTTATTCAAAATCTACCAACATTGGTTAGCTGTGGAAATGTTTTCACTGCTGCCAACTTTGACAGCCTCCCAAAGATTGAATTTTTTTTTTCCATGAAATTCTTGGAACAAAAACCTCTTTATGTTAATAACATATGATAAAAATTTCAAGGCCAAAAGATTAATACAAAAAAAGAAATCCACAATCTACCAACATGTGTAGTTGTGGGAAACAATGGGGGAAACCATTTCATTGCTACCAACTTTGACACCCTCCCAACGGTTGAGAAATTGTCTGTTTACCATTAAATTTTTTGGCACAACATGCTCTTTATGATAACAACATTCATGCCAAGTTTCAAGGTCAAAAAATTTATACAAAAAAAACATTTACAATCCACCAATGTGTGTAGTTGTGAGATACCTTTTATTAAAGACATTGAAATTGTTGAAGTATGTCAGACAGTCATGCTTCTAGATTGAAATTCTCCAGATGATGCAATCTCTAATCATAAATGCTTCTAAAAAAATCAGGGATAGCCGAATTTAGTTGTGTACACCTGTCACATCTCAAAGACTGCACTTGTTTAAAAATTGGAGACCATATATGCATGAAGAAGTTTTTCCCTCTCAATAAGAATGCTTGCATTTACAATAGAGCATTATAGGAGGTGGGATGTGGGATGATGAGAGAAGCAAGTGATGGGTGATTATTTTCTAAGCACAGGATTGAAACTTTGTGAACATGAGTGATTGAGTGCATGAAAGATGAGTTAACTGAGTATGTCTAGGCTATGTGATAACTGAGTGGATGAGGCATGGGATGAGTGTCTGAGGATATATGGAGGTATGTGAGATTTTCTTTAAGAGTGAGTGAGGTTATAACTTACATGTGGTGATTGGTGAGGTCTGGTGAATGAGTGAAGACTGTGAGGTAGGATGATGGTGAGTGATTGAGGGTATGTGAGATTTTTTTCTAATGACTGAGTGAGGTTATATATGTGCTCAGTGAGTGAGGCTGGATCATAGTGATTAAATGAAGGCTAGATCATGGTCACTGAGTGATGGCTATTTCAGATGAAACTCGTGCTCGCATAGTAGGTTTGAGTGAAGCAGGGAAGATAGGAGTTGACATTGTAGCTATTGTTAGAGTCCATGTTAGAGCAGTTCAGAGGATAGTGAAGAAATTTCGAGAAGATAGAACCTGTAAGTGCAAACCTTGTGGTGGAAGTCATGCTTAGTGATAGAGATGTCCGTGCTATTATACATGTCTCAAAAACTCATCGTCGCTCAACACTCTTTGAGATCACTAATATATGTTCTACTCAAGTGTCTAGATGGACTATTCGAAGGGCCTTATATGAGAGTGGCATTTTCAGTCGAATTGTTGTTAAAAAATCTTTTTTAACACATCGTCACATGTCTAAACGATTGGCATTTGCTCAAAAGTATTATGGGTGGACTATATAAGAATGGGAGAGAGTTGTTTGGATAGATGAGTCTACCTTTGAAGTTGGAAAAAATTCTAAACAAGTTCATGTTTGGAGAAATGCATATGAGCGCTATTCATCAAGTTGTATAGTTCCAACTTTTAAGAGTGAGAGAACTTCTTTGATGATTTGGGGTGCATTTTCTGGAGGGCAAAAGTCACAACTTGTTTTTATGCATAAAAATAGACGTTCTTCTAAGGATTTTGTTGAAGTGGTCTACAATGTCGAGTTGCTTCATTTTATGAGTAGAGTGCCACAGGGATTGCTCATGGAAGATGGCGCACCTATCCATCGTAGCAAAGTATGTGAAGAATGGAGACAAACACACTTTTTGGAGAATCTCGATTGGCCTGCAAATTCTCCCGATCTCAATCCAATTGAGAACCTTTGGAAGATTTTGAAAGATGATGTGCAACATGGCCCAATATGTCCAAAAAATTTAGATGACTTGAAGGTAGTTATTGAAAGAGAATGGAGGCTAATCAATGGTACAAAGCTCCTTCAACTATGTCATTCTATGCCCTCTAGGTTACAAGCAGTGATTGAGGCAAATGGAGGACATACACGTTGGTAGATTGTAAATGTTTTTTTTGTATAAATTTTTTGACCTTGAAACTTGGCATGAATGTTGTTATCATAAAGAGCATGTTGTGCCAAAAAATTTAATGTTAAATAGACAATTTCTCAACCTTTGGGAGGGTGTCAAAGTTGGTAGCAATGAAATGGTTTCCTCCATTGTTTCCCACAACTACACATGTTGGTAGATTGTGGATTTATTTTTTTGTATTAATCTTTTGGCCTTGAAATTTTCATCATATGTTATTAACATAAAGAGGTTTTTGTTCCAAGAATTTCATGGCAAAAAAAAAAAAAAATCAATCTTTGGGAGGCTGTCAAAGTTGGCAGCAGTGAAAACATTTCAACAGCTACCAATGTTGGTAGATTTTGAATAACTTTTTTTTCGGTGAATATTTTGGCCTTGAAATTTGGCATACATGTAATTGACTTAAAGATAATTCTTTGGTAAAAATTTCGTGGTAAAATACCAATTTTTGAGCTCTCAGGAGGCTTTCAAAGTTGGCAGTACTAAAATTTTTCTCACTGCAAATTCAAAAACGACATTTTGATTGGTACCCCACTGTACAAGCATTAGATGATGATGAAACTGGCCTCATTGAGGTAATCATGTTTTATCTAAGAAAGAAAATGCTTGTGACACGGATCTCAATACAGTAAAATTGAGAAATTCTAGCTTTAGCTCTAGATCTGAAATCAAGCCATCAAAATGACATTTTTTGAATTTGAGTCCAACTAATGAAATGAAGCTAATGATGTCTTGTTTCCATACCATTTTGAAAATTAATTAAATACGTAAAATTGAATAAGTTATTTCAATTTGAACTTGGACCTTTAACCGTGGTTCTAATTTTAGCCGAACACGGAACTTTCATTTACACCACAAGTTTTGGCAGTATAATATCCACCTTTGGTGAAAATTTCAGAAATTTTTAGCATAATTTGTATTTAATATGAATTTTCTTCACTTTTTCTTCATAAAATCACAATTTCCTCAAAAAAATCTGTGATTTTTGTAACATAGTTGAGACATATGATTTCATCTCTGAATTTTTTAAAAAAAAATTCCACTTGTATTTGATGAGAAACTAGAGCATACAATTGATTGAAAATTTAGATTGATGCCACGGTCATAGGCGCCGTCGTTTAAGGGTTAACCCCTAAGGGACCAAATGTCCCCCCGGGATCATTTTGGATTTTGGGCATGTACCTACAATTCGAAAAGAAATCCTTTTTGATTGGATTTTTTTTTTCAAGATAGGATCTGATAAGAGCTTTGTAAAGATTTATTTATTTTTATTCTTTTTGGATTTGTGGTTTGAAAGTTAGTACCACTTAAAGCCAAAAGTGGGGACTCCGGGCACCTCCAAATTTTTTGACAAAAGTTTCTATTGACATTGAGATTTTTCACACATATAAAGAATATTTCCTTCTTTGGAAATTTTCAAAAAAAATTATTGTCCTTAGTGTAAAAAAGCATTTTATTCCAAGTCAAACATTTTCACACGTTTTCGGGGAACGGGGGAAAAAAAATTCATCTTTTCTACATAAAACCTAGAGATCTTCATATTTTTCACTTTTTATTTTTTCAACAACAATATGTGGTGAAAACCTTTTTATTGACCGTTTGGATTATCATTCGAATACATACGTAGTTCACAAAAAAATAAAACATGAAATGGCAATTTTTGAACCTCCACTCCTTGCACACTTGTTTTTAATATGCTACACCCCTTTTTTACCTCTAAAAATTGGTGTGTTGGGAAATAATATCATGCTTAAGACAATGGTAAAAGATTTAGACCTTATACAATGCAAAAATTTGATACAAAGTGAAGTCAAAGTCTGCTGATCTACTCAACGCAGGGAAGAAAATGAACCATTGTTTTGACTTCAAACACTAAAATCTATCAATCCGTGCGGTGGATTGCAACCAAAATTGTACGGCATGTTTATAATGAAGTCTACTTAAAGATCTTACGGTTGATAATCCGAAATTCACTTTAAAATGTGATTTTCATGTCTTTTTTTGGCAGTGAGAGTTTTGGACTGGTTTCAGAGCGAAAGTGGTCGTGGTTCTTTAACATAGAGATAGTCTCATGTCAAAAATTTCATGGGAAAATACCAAAAATCCCAATCCTTGTGAGTGTGTCAAAGTCGGCTAGGAGTGAAATGTTTCTCACAACTACACATGTTGCTAGCTTTTGATGTAGTTTTAATTGTGTGGATCTTTTGGACTTGAAATTTTTCACACATATAACCAACATAGAGGTTGTCTCATGCTAAAAATTACATGGGCAAATAAAATTCTTTCAATCCTTGGGAGGGTGTCAAAGTTGGCAACTATGAAACTTTTCTTTCAGCTACCCTATGTTGGTAAATCTTGGATATCTTTTTTTGTGTAAATCTTCTGGCCTTGAAATTTGGCACACATATTTTCAACATAGAAGTGATCTTGTGCCAAAAAATTCATGGTAAGTTGACAAATTTTTAGCCCTCAGGACGGTGCCAAAGTTGGCAGCAGTGTAGTGTGGAAACGTACAAAAGGAAAAAGTACGTATACTTGTGTGAGGGTACTGTACACCAAGATATAGCGGTAGAGAAGGGATGTAGCATATTTTTAAAACGTGTGCAAGGAGTGGAGGTTCAAAAAGTGCCAATTCAAGTTTTGATTTTTGGGAACAGAATATGTTCTAGACTGACCATCCGAATGGTCAATGAGAAGGGCTTACACCACTTCTTGTGATAGTGAAATTAAAATGTGAAAAATATGAAGATCTCAAACTATTCTGTGGATTGAAGAAGTTTTTTTGGTTCGTTCTCAACAACGTGTGGCAATGTTTGAATTTTTTTGACTTGGAATAAAATGCATTTTTCACTAAAGACAATTAATGTTTATTGACAATATGAAAGGAAATAACAAAGCTTGCTAGTATTGAAAATCTCAATTTTACTAGAGTGTCCCAACAAAAGTTTTTGGAGTTGCCTGATGTGCGTGCACTCGACAAGTTTTCCTTTAAGATGGCACAACTTTTTTTTCTATAAGTCCGATGAGGATAAAAGTTATACTTCCACGTATCTCTTGTCTTCTTGCATCTTTGTACAAAAATTCAAGGATTGTAAATATAAATTGCAACCATGGGAACGTGTTCGAGATTTGTAAAAGCCCATATTGGGACTTTTTCCATTTAGGGGTTAAATGAGTGAACATGATCATAAACTTTTGAGTTTCTACATAATAATTAGAGATCTCGGTGTTTATTTCTCATTCATTTTTCTCCCCGTCAAAAAGAAGCATGAACCTTAGTCTTGACAATTTATGTAAATTTAATTCATTTTCAATTAATTGAATTAAACGCAAAGTACCCCAAATCCTTAGTTTTTGACCTGAAAAATGAAAAAGCCACGGTCGCCGAGTCCACTGGCAAGGTTTTACTACAGACCTTGAATAGAACACTGGACATATTAGTTTTTGAGCCCTTGAATTTCCAAACTCCAATTTGAGCTTGGCTTTTATTGAGCGCCAAGTGTTGTCACATGATACACACTGTTCAAGTCAGCCATGTCAGTGACATTCTGCATTTGTATGCACGAGACTTCTTCAATCAGCCATGTCAGCGACTTTGCTGAATATGCATACCACACTGGTCCAATCAGCCAACACTGTTCTTGTTTGTTTTTGGGAGATTTGTGCCATTTGTGGTAACTGACACCTCCATAAAACCCTCAAATCCTGAATTTATTTCACATGATTACTTTGTAGCTACACTCAAATACAGGTTAGATTTTCATTTCCATGAAAAAAGGAGGACAAAAGACCGGTTCCCTTTACAAATAACTCTAATATGTCCTTAGGCAATTGAACCTTCCTTGCATATGCATAATTTTGCAAAGTACATTGCACTTTTCTCCTATCTCTAAAATTTGATGAACAAGAACTAATATCATGTAAAACAATAAAATATAATGGTATAAAATTTGGAGTTTGTGTAATGTAAAACTTGGCATTCAATGAAGTAAAAGTTTGTTGATGCCTTTGATGCAAGGAAGAAAATATATTTTTTTACTTTAAAAGATATAATCTTCTGACCTATGTCGTCACGTGTTTTAAAAATTAATGAGGATGTTTTTGTTGTAGTTTGCAATGAAAATGTTGACTTTGCATTAACCCCTAAAGGACCAAATGTCCAAAAATGAGTTTTTTAGAACAAGGTCATGTGGTCTTAGTTTTCAACAATTCTCTTTGACATTTTTAATATAGATAGGCATCTTTAAAAGATTTGTGGGAGCATGATTTTTTCTTTTTTCAAAATCCAACTTCTGATGAAGACGTTATGCACCAAAAGCAATTTTTGTGGAAGGGCATGTGATTTGGGTAGTTTGCCAACTCAAAAAAAATCTAAGATTTTTTACACAATTAACCAATGTCACTTCCCTTAATCGTTCAAGGACAATGGTCCATTTCAGTCACTGACAAAATCTACGCTCACATAATCTACGAGTGTCGTAGATTATGTCAACGACACAAAATCTACGTTGACACAATCTACGACACTTATCATGTTAGAAAATATTTACAACCCTTGTAGATTCTGTCAGCGACGAGACTCGGCCATCGTCCTTAAAAGGTTAATATTCTATAAAAGAACCATCTTATGATGCAAAATTTTCACATGAAGAGGTATCAAAGGTTCTAGATAGCCTAGAAATAAAAAAATTTAATTCCTCCACATGAATAGGCACAAGAATTTAAGAATTTTCACTTTTCTTTTTTCCTACATAAAAAAGACATGATAATCAAATCGTACATAACAAGATTCTATGGTTAGAAGTGGAATGAGATTACTATTTTGTAAAATTGTTGAGTTGACACTCTCAAGGATAGTTTCGAAGTGCTTTTTTCAAAAACATAGTCTTGGCCCTTGAGGATTCAAATGGACAATTTTGAAATGTTTGTGGTAATTAAAAAATGATGCCCTGAAGGTGCTAGAACATGCAATGAAATTGTCCTCTTTTTCTAGTTGAACACCACGCCATCATTGTGAGGCCGATCAATACGTCAGCTAATATAATAGCACTGTGAGACATTGGGCTGTCGTGGGGAATATCCTAAATTAAGGAACTAGACGAGAAATAGTTCATATTTTTAGATGAGGAAGCTGCAAGTTGCACTTTCAAGAACCGTTGCAATAGTGGCGGCCGAGAACAGTGCCGCTTCAGTTGATAAATAACATACTCAGAAAAAATTCACCAACTTTGACTACACGGATTGAAAGATTATAGTGTTTGAAGTAGAAATAATGGTTCATTTTCATCCCTGCTTTGAGTGGATTAGCAGACTTTGACTTCACTTGGTTTCAAATGTTTCTACTACACAAGGTCTAAGTTTTATATCATCATGTTGATCATGATATTAACTCCTTGTACACCAATTTTTAGAGGTAGATAAGGGGTGTAGCATATTCAAAAAAATTGTGCAAGCAATGGAGGTTCAACAAGTGCCAATTCACATTTTGATTTGTTAGGAACAAAATGTTAAAGAATGATAGTCCGAGCGGTCCATAAGAAGGTTTACACCATGTCTTGTAGTAGAAAAAATGAAAAGTAAAAAATATGAAGGTTTCTAAGTTTTATGTGGAAAGAAGAAGTTTTTTGGTTCCTTGTCCGATAATCATGTGGCAATCCGTGAAAATCTTTGACTTGGGATTAAATGCATTCTTCACTAAAGACAAGATTTTTTTTAACAATATGAAAGGTGATAATGTTACTTGCTAGTAAAGAAAATTTCAAATTCACTAGATTGTTCTACTAAAAGTTTTTGGAATTGCTTGACGTGCCCACACTTGACAATTCTTTCTTTAAAATGGCATAACCTATTTCCTATAAATCCGATGAGAATAAAAGTTATACTCCCACGTATCCCTTGTCTTCTTGCAACTCTGTACAAAATGTCAAGAATTGCAAATATAAGTTGCAACCATGGGAGCGTACCCAAGATTTAGAAAAGCTTGTTTCAGGACTTTTTTCATTTAGGGGTTAAATGACAAATTACATTGTATAGGTATTTCCATCGTTTGCTGCATGTGCAAAGTGGGTTGGCGCACAATTAGTGCACTGTTATCCTACAATCTACATCGGATTGTGCCTAGCTTTAGAGTTGAAAGGCTACACGCATTTTGTTTTTAAAATTAAAAAAAATAATATATTAGAGTTTTCCTGAAAATGAAATTTGGTCACCATGCATGTTATCCCTACTTTATGGTCTTATTTTAACCCTTTAACGCCGCGGTGTCGTGTAGAGAGGGGAGCGCTTTGAGAATTCACGGGGAATCTGGCTGCAACCGGAATAGATGGCAGGAGAGTTTTGTCGTGTCTTCAATTCTTCAAATCTTCATATCTTCATCTCTTCGACTCTTCAAACAGCTCCCCGTTGGCCTATCCTGTGGTGGCTCTAAACGGGTTAAGGATAAAGGTAAGGTGATAAGAACCCACGGCCTCAGACGGGTAAAACGGGACGGCCAGACCACAAGCTGAAACCGTCCGAAAGATTGGCTCCTAAAATTCAAACCCACGGTGACCAGCAATCGCGCCTCACCGGTGGGAATAACATAAATACGACCGTGTGGGTGATCAACCCTACTTCGCCGCAACAAAATTTACGAAGTAGAATTGAAAAGAACTAGCCTCCAAATCCGGCTGGGAATAACAAAAAAAAGACAACGAGCCTCCAAATCCGGCTAGGAATAACAAGCCACAAGCCACAACACACGAGTCTTCAAGTCTTCAAGTCTTCAAGTGTTCAAAAACACTAAGAAACTCAAAGGAAGTGTTAAAAAACACAATGGAAAAATTTCCACCAAGGCTGTAACCTTCAAATAGGTGCTGCAGATGACTCAAAACTCCAAATACTAGGTGTAATAGCTCCTTGGAAGCTAATACAGACAACTAACACTCCTCCAAATTTCGAGTCATTCTAAACTATTGTCCGAAAGTTATACGAGTTCAAAGTTCTGCCCCTCCAGATATTCAATTGCTCAGAACTTCTTCTTCAAAACTCCAAATATCAATTGTAATAACTTCCTGGAGAGCTATGACAATATTCCACACACCTTCCAAATCTCAAACCATTCTAAACTACTGTCCAAAAGTTATGGCTTGTTGAAACCTCTGCCCTCTCAATGGATGGCCTCGGGTCTTTTACAATTTCAAACCTTCATAACTTTTGCAATACAACTCCAGTTAACTTCAATGATAAGTTTTTGGAAAGCTACAAAAAAGCTCTACAACTCCTGAAATTTTCAAAGAGAGACTCAAAACTACAAACTATGGTGGTCGCCCGAATCTCTGCTCCTCTCCGTTGGGTGGCAGCAGACCCTCCTCCACTCACACGCTTGTAACTTCTTGTCGACAACTCCAAATCAATTGAAAACAATTTCTCTAGAAACGCATCTCAAAGAGGAAGAAACCCTCAAAATTCCATTCTAAATTGTTTCTTACAGCCAGGGTTATCGCCCATCAAACTTACGGCTCTCTACACCCACACACACACACTCTCCAAGCACACTCTTTTTTTCCCCCAAAACCCGACTAGGAGGGAGAGAGAAGATGCCTACCTACCCTCTAGACCCCTAAGGTGGATAAGATCAGCCCATGTGCATATCACATGGGCCTCAAAACACCCATTGGCCCTAGGAAAATTCTAAAGATAAGTATCTACTTATCTTTAAAGGTCAACAAACCTTTAGAGTTCTAACTAGGAGGTAAACTACCCTCTATCTACCATCTTCTAACTTCTAACATTAAAATGAAACACAAAACACTAAAATTTAGTACAAAGCTTCAATCAAAATCAAGTAGAGGTAAAAACTAAAGTCAAAGAACAGTGCTACTCCATCTGCAAGAACTTGAGGATGCGCTTGATAGTAATTGCGATGTAATCTGCATGTTCAGTCTTTGTCAAAGGATTCACTGGCCATTCTAACCAACGATGGTGGCCAGCGCTTAGCTCGATTGGCTTAGGTATACAGAAATAATGGTCTTCGTTCAGGCCCTCGAAACTGCCTTCAAATGTCACTTCATGGGTGCCCGGTTCAACACATCCAGTTTGAAGTAAGATTACTAAAACACGAGCGTCCTTTTGAAGATTACCATGCCAACGCTGTTCAACACGAGGTTGCTTCAGCGGACGAGAAGATCCAGCTTCATCTTGAGGGTGGGATGGCAATGGTGTTGAAACCGCCGACTGGGATGGTTGAATTGAAAACTGAGACAAAGAAA
Source organism: Bryoerythrophyllum caledonicum (assembly GCA_963971425.1). Lineage (NCBI taxonomy): Eukaryota > Viridiplantae > Streptophyta > Bryopsida > Pottiales > Pottiaceae > Bryoerythrophyllum > Bryoerythrophyllum caledonicum. The sequence goes on along the minus strand of OZ020520.1, from coordinate 13,781,235 downwards.
GCTGTAAATCTACCTCTGGTTCAGACTCTAGATCTTGTGACTCTATAAAAACCCTCCAGTCCGACATTTTAGCTCAAACTTCAAATCCAAACATAAACTCTAAAAACGTAAAGGAATACTTCGAATTGGTGAATATTGTCTACGGCTTTCGCCTTTTAAACAATACCATGAGCAACAAGCGTCAGCTTGAAGCTACCGGAAGCGTCACCAATAAGTTTCGTCATTCTAATCAAAGATCTTTCCAAAAAGGTAAACAAGTATATGTTTTACGCACTGTAGATATTTACATCAGGACATCGGGATTCCTAGAGACAGTGCTGCAAAGGCCCATTTTGAGCCTCTCCAATGTTAAAGGGTTAATAATTGGGACCACATGGACATAGTGACCCGACTTGGGAAAAGTATGGGGGAACTATTCATCAACTCTTTGAGAACTTAGAGTACTATAGGGAGCTTGAGCTTGCATTGGATAGGGCCCACGAGCATTGATTGCCATGCATTTCACTGGTTGCTGTAAAGTGGAGCATGAAATTCCTCATGCTCTCTTTCTTTTCATATTTAAATCTCAACGTGCCTTTTTCATTTCATTCTTTTTAGAGAGGACTATTAGGATAACTCTATTGAATGACTTTCAAGAAAGACTTTAGAATTTTCCTAAAAGTATCCAGTATGACGACCTCGAATTAGATTTTTTATCCTTGGTTTTGTTGGTTGGCCTCAATGTGGACTCTAAAAGGTTGGATGACGAGATGATGGTCTAGTCGGAAGTAGTATGCAATCAGGAATAGAGGAGGCTATATGGGGATGTAGAAATCATGCACATGTCCATGTGAAATCTAGGTTTAGGAGCCTAGGTGGAGTTACATATTATTATAGTACTATTCAAGAAATGCTAGCCTATGGTTCATGAAATACGCAGGGTCGGATTTTCACTCTCTAAATATTTCCATTTTGAAATCTCACCCTACTTTTGTGATTTTAAAAGCACACAAGGTCCTCAAAAGGTGCTACAACATGTCTTTTTGGTTGACAAAAGGTGGCCACCCTCTAAAAATCAAACTTTTTGGAATAATCTTTTAAGTAAAAACTTTCCTTCTCTACTACCCGCGATAAACAATTGCACTATCCAACTCAATAATACTACTATTCAATTTTATAGTACCATGAAGTTGCTCCAAAAGTCCAACTTTTATTTTTTGAAGCACCATAACATTTCCCATAATAAAAGAAATTCGTAGAGCTTTTCAAAATCCTTACATAAAAGTTCAAAAGTTTAAATTTTCAAATGTGCCCAAACTCTCAAACATCCACCTAGATTAACCCTAAAGGACTAAGGCATTTCAAAGGAATTTCTACTTCATTGATTAAATACTACCTAGATAAGATGATATCTATCATGTCCTTTAGGTTATATCTACTATGGGTATCTATGGATTTCTACCTCTAAGAGAGAATGAGGATGGTGAGCGCCTGAGCTCCGCAAATCCTGGTTAGGGGAAGGGGAGACTGCGTTTTTGGATCACAAAGTACGTGCAACGAGAGATAGCTGGCCTCGTTGGGGAGCCCTCGCACATTGCAAATCCTAGACTTTGAGTGGCATTTTACGAAACAGATCTAAATGTTGGAAGGCTCCAGATCCAGATTTGAGGTTGAATTGAGTCAGGCAAGCTAGTGAAGAGGATATGTGTGAGTTAGATCTGAAGCACGGATACTCCGTGTTGGAACACAGATCTGGAGTCTCTAGCCTGCATGTGGCATGATTCGGACTCAATCTGGATGACCAGTCCCTGATCTATGAAGCCCTCAGCTAGCCGCCCCTCCCCGACCCAGGAGCTCAACAAACAAGTCAGCAGATATGCACCACCCGAGGTTGTTGCACAACAACATCTACGGCACCCCACAGGCTTTTTCTCACCTATACTCTCATTGCATTTGTATTAGACAACCATTGCTTCATTTCAGATTAGGTAAAAGTTGTCCCAACACACACTCAAGTAGTTTAATATCACTCATTACACTAGACAGAGTCAAGCTTTTACTCCACTCCACTAGCTACGCCCACAAACCTAACAATACTAACATCCAACTAACTAGATCTCTAAATACTAACTCTGAAGAACTCCACAATTTTGACCACCATAGAAATGCTAGTGTAAAAGTACTGTGTCCGCAGAATGCCCCACCGAGCTGCCATGGTCGAGGTTGGCCATCGCTGCCCTGCATTCCAGACAAGGCAAGAGGAGGAAATTCAGCCTACACCGTAGACTACACAGAGGGACACCCAAACCAAAGTACGACGAACTCTGGACCCAGAAAGCTGAAAGACTCCACACCTGAAGAGACGAAGACACAGAGAGTCATAGAGAAACGGCGGACTTCCAGAAGCGTAATGCACGATGACGCACACAACAAGACGCACACAGATAGAGAGATGAAGATACAGAAAGACGCTGAGAAACGACGGACTCACAGGAGCGCAAAGCAAGAAGACGCACATAGCAAGACGCACACAGACAGGAAGATGAAGACAGAAAGAGACCTTGAGAAACGGCGGACCCCCAGGAGCGTAACGCATGATGCCACACACAGCAAGATGCGCATAGACAGGACGACGAGCACGCAGACAGAAGATGGGAAACGGCGGGCTCCCAGGTGCGCAACACAAGACAAAACACACAAGGCGACGAAGGTACAGAAAGACCGAGAGAAACGATGGACCCCTAGGAGCGCTACACAAGACGACGCATCCAACATGACGTGCACAGCCAGCCGCGCACAACAAGACGACAAAGCGAAACGTCCAAGTTGCATCTATATAGGAAGACCAGGAGTCCCGATACAGACAAAAAACGAAACCAGCAGCCCAATCGCAAGTAGCAGAGAACTTCGAACCCTGCTGCTGCCGCCAGCACAGACAAACAAGGACTACGAACACAAGCTGACGAAGAAGAAGTCCCAAAGGCTACATGCAGTCAGAGACAACGTGCACATGCAGAAGAAGACGAAGATCCCATTGCCTCAACACATGTAGACGGCGACAACAAGCCCAGATGCCACAGATGACAAGGGCGATGCATCCAAGCAAAAAGCCGACCATGGGGGTCAGAATACTAGCAACAAAAGAAGAAAAAGACAGAAAGGCGAGCAGGGGCCATCGACTCCGCCGCTTCAACACAAGATGGCATACATCGTCCCAGCTGAAGACGAAGACCATACAAAGCTCTTAGGGGGAGAAGACGAAGCTCTCAAGGGGAGAAGGAGGGGAAACTGGAGTCGTAAGCAGGAAACTCAAGATCAACAACATCATCAGCAAACGCATCAAGATCCAAGACTGCAACCAAAAGAAAGGTACGCAAACCACAAGGTACGTAACCCTACCTTACTTCCTACTTCCTTCTTTGCTTGTATCCTGCTAGTAGGAGCAGACGAATGCTCCAAGACCAAAAAACCTAGCCGCCTCAAACACATCAAAGACAATACCAACGTGTCAAGATCAGCAAAAATCAGCTGCCCAAGATCCCAGAACAAAGACGTTGGAAGTACCAACGATAAAACTAACCCTAATCGCCGTCATCAACTACGACGAACAACCTCACCCCAATCAGAGAAGAATCCATCCAAGAACCCAAGAAATCAAAGGTATAAATCTTACCTTTCTTCAATGTGCAAACCCTCTCTTGTTGCTAATGTGATCGACTGGTCGCCCGCCTTAGCAGTCACCTGCTTACCAGCCACTGTTACCCACAAGCGTAGTGGTGTAGTAGCCACCTCACAAGATATCACTCCAGCCGACCTCAAGGTCACATCGACATACTAGTGCAGTGAAGTACTCCTCTCACCCTCCCTTGCTTTCTCACGCACTAACTTAGATCTCCACATATGCTCACCATGCATTTTACACTATTCTCACAGCTTGGTATCACACTTTGCATCTTCTGAAAAAACAGCAGCTAAGCTGACCTTTGCAGAGACCGCGAACGATTTAGATACCGCGACCTCCGCTATAGACCCCGCAATTTCGAGACAACACGACACACAAGAAACGCCGGACCCTAGACTCAAGACGACGCGGATCCAAGAAGACGAAGGCACAGACACACTACAGGCGATAGACCCGGCGAGACGCAGACAGCTGCAAGCAAGAAACCCTCGTTCGAAGCCGACAAGAAACAAGGAAGGTGCAGCCCCAGAGAGACAGCGGACAAGGACATCAGGAAGGCGGACAACAGGAAGGTGGACAAGACGACACGGACAGCAGGAAGGCGGACAACCGAGAGGCAAAGGCTCTCGGCCCAGCGACCCTATCTCAGGACGTAGAAGTCCACCAACTCGACTTCAGGGAGTCGAAGATCCCCGGCCTAGAGGCCCTAACACAGGGCGAGACAGACCGTTGACGCACCTGCCCCAACGCAAGGAGACTAAGACTCCCAACCCTACCACTGGCGACGACAAGACCAACACATCGGTGAGACTCCCAAGCTCTCCAGTTCCAGGAAGGAAGAAGAGCCGCAGTCCCCCACAAGCCACTCCAGCCGTAAGTCGGAGGACGCAAACAGGTAAACAGAGTCACAAGAACCCTACCCCCGCCCCGACCCCAGGTAACGGTAAGGAGCGTAACCTACGGAGGAGAACACAAGGTGAAGGGAGGCCATACACTGGGCAGGACGGGCACACGCCAGAAGGGTCCAAGCTTGACAACAACCATCGTTACTACTACAAGGGTGCTAATTTGCTCCAGGTAAACTTAGAACTTAAACTTACTTACATTGCCATATCATGTATCCGTATCAAATCTTTGCATAGCAAATCCAACCTATTTCTTTTGAGCCCTAATCCCACATTTCGGGATAGTGCTCGCACCGATGTATGTGTAAAAATTGCATTAGAACTTAGGAATTCTTGCATGAATTTTTTTGTTGGGTTTATAACCTCTTCTTGGAAAAATTGCTCTCAACAAGCCTCCAGCTTCTGCTGGTGGGAGAGAGCAACTCCAAGGTAATAAGAGGTAAAATTATAAACACGTTAACACCTAATAACACCCTTGCATGGTATATTTTCAGCATGTCTCAAACCCAAGCCAGCCAGTCTTCCAAGCGTTTGTTCAATGAGGTAGTATGTGGTCCCACATGTGATGTTGTTGAGATTGAGTCGAATGCTGTAGTGGTCTCAGATACCCTCCAAAAAAAAGTGAAGGCAACAAGTTTGCCCCACACTGAATTTTGGTTGGGATTCAACACAATGAATGTACTAGCCAAAAAGAGAGGGAGTCCTAAAATCCCATTGATTGCAATTGAAAGTCTGGTAGAGATGGGAGCAAACTCTAAAGAGGCAACCAAAAGCTATGGGTCATTACCATCATATCCATATGTCGACCAAAAGGAATGGCCTTCAAAGAGGCAAGATGGAAAATTGGGCAACCACTTCAACCTCAATTTCCCAGACTTCAACAACTTCAACTTCAATTCCTAGTGAAATTGACGTGGATTTGGATGGTTTTGCCTTGGACTATCAAATCGCTATTCTCTTTGAGATTGGTGAGCAAATATGGTCTAGAGATGTCGTGTCCACAATGGTAAGAAAAAGACTTGAAGAAATGAACATACCAACCGGGACACGAATTGGGGAGCCAATCGCAATCTATTGCCAGCATCAAACCAACAATTGGAGTGGAGTCATCAAACTAAACTTGAAGCACCCGGATGTGTATGCGAGAGGGCTACTTAAAGGTTTGAGGCCTTTCATCCTTATCCTAGGCGAAGGAATTCTCCACCAAGGTAAAGTATGCAAAACTTATGATGTCATTGCATATTCACACATGCTCTCAGTCAAAATTTCGGGTCCTAACTTGTTGAATAGAGAATCTCATGACATTCACCTAGAAATTGTAAGAGATAGCTTCTCAAGAGGATTTGAGTTCGAAATCACCGCAGTTGAAAAGAAAAGACCCATGACATTTGCTTTTGTGAAAACCACTAACCCAAAACAAGCAGCTAAGGTGAAGGACTTCAAAATCTCATTTTACAATGAAATCTTTGTCCCAACCCTCTCAACCCGTAAGTTGGATGTGGATGAGATAGCTAGAAAAAATTGTTTGATTCTCATTGTCAAAAACCTTAAGAAGATAAAGAGTGAGAAAGAAATTGTTGATGGTCTCAAAACCATGATGGGAGAGGAGAATGTGATTGATACATTCTTCAAACTCGAACATGGGAGACATGTGGGCACATGCAACATTGAGTGTCTAAATGCAACCGTATACAAAAAATTTGTCAAAGAAAGCAAACTTCTTCATGGTAAATATATTATGTTCCACCCTCACCCTAAGAGTCTAGATGGTAGTGCCAAGCCTAGCATGGATGAACTTGCTAGACTTGGCTTCACCGACATCAATGTAGCAGTAGCAAGTGCGGTAACGGCAATGGAGAATGGACCTAGAAAAGGCAATGGAGTTACTTTACAACAACTTAGAAGAGAAATGAAGACTATGAAGACGGAGATAGTAGAAGAAGCCAAGAACTATGCCGACATGGTGCAAGCCCAAACGGAGAAGAGCTTCACCGGAAAAATGCACAAACTAAGGGCATCCATTATAGCAAAATCCAAGCGGCAGAATCGGAGGATTTGGAACAACAAGGGGGAAATACCATGGACTTGTCAAACTAGTTTTGTACAACACCGCGGTAATAAGAGAAGAATTTAGAGTACCCTCACTCCCCTAGTTAACACATATAAAAAACACACAAATCAAAAGAAAAATATAAAATATATTATAAAAACAAAAAATATCATAGTATATATATATATACTACAAGACAAAAAACAAAACACAACATAGTATATATATATATATATTATAAAACGAAAAACAAAACACAACAAAGTATATATTTATACTATAAAACAAAACAAAAACATAAACAAAACAACAACAACAACAACAACAACAATAACAACAACAACAACAACAACAACACTCCACACCCCTCCCACTAATAGCCATAGACATCACTCATTGCAAGCTACTTATTATACTTTGCGGAGACATAGAAACTAACCCAGGCCCAATGCCAGATGTCTTCCACAACCATCCAAAAACACACAAAAAATTATAAAAAATATACTTCATTCCGAACACCATAAAACTTCACCCTGAATACCAACACCTAGCAGCTTCCTTTGCGCCACTTCTAAACAACAATCACATACTTCACCAAAATTATTCCACCCTCTACCCCAACATTTCCCGCTATATAAATCGAAAAAACAACCACCCATCCACACATATCCTATTTGCCGTAATCACAACCCTCCACCCCTCAATAGATGAATGCAATAATATCACCAACCAACGCTCTACCAACACAAACCCAACATATTGGACAAATATACTACTAAACACCCTATCTTCTCTACATAATCCCCCTGAAAGACATATAGATACACCCCACCCATACACTAAATTCCTAGAAATAAACCAACACCTTTTTGAACACAAAACCTCTCTACACAATAACCTATACAACTTTATTCATAGCCAAACCCCACCCCCCTCCCCCGATGCACTACAACTGAAATTTCCTTACTTTCCGCACAATCTAATCCTCGAATCTCTTAGATGCTTTGAACCAATCCACGCCTACACGCATCCCACCCCGACACCCGCCTACATTTCCCCTCCACCCTGTAACCACGACAATATAGACAACAGAAACACATATATAACTACATGGAACGCCTCAACGTTAAACACTGCTTTACCATGCATTCATAATCTAACCGCCCACACCGATACAGCACCCGCCATAATTGCCATACAAGAAACCAAACTAACCGCTACTAAATCCACAAAATACATCCAAAAAGCATTCCCCGATTATAAACTTATATTTAATAACACTCATTCTCTCACACGATGCATCCAACAACGAAGGCCATATACACCGGCAAAAGGAGGTCTACTCATGCTCATACACCAATCATATGCCTTCCCCGGAAATATTTCTAAAATCCCTACCCCGGCTAATATATCACCATATTTGCAAATTATTGAAATTTCTAACCGTCCCCTCCAACCATGGCTCATTCTTCATCTATACATGCCCTCGCATATAGAAGACTCTAGGCTTATTCCGGAAATCCAAAACTCCATCACCTCGCAAATAAATACACACGGTAACCATACAATAATACTTTGCGGAGACTTTAACCGAGATATCGCCCTTATTGGACGGAAAAACGGAGAGGTTTTTGCCCCCCCACTTGACAGAGACTATCAATGGCAAAATTATACGAATGACCTATAATTATATTAAATAACAACCGATACACAATACTCTCGCCAAGGTGGACTTAATTACACACACACTAGCCTAATTGATAGATTCTACATTAAAACACCTAACCATACCCGATATACATCTACCACCAATACCACAACCAACTTAAACTCGGACCACTTCCCAATCCAACTTAATATACCCCACAACACCCTAATAAGTAGACCTCCCACAACCATCAACTCAAATGATATGAAAATATTAAACCCCATCCCAAAAGAAAACCTTGACAACTTTAATACAATATTCTTCGAAAAAAAACTCACTTCAAATAGACTCCCTCACTGATATTCTTTCTAACCACCAACACCTCACACATATACAATGGCAAGAGCATGCACGACTCTTGACAAACTTATTAACGAGATTTCTACTACACTCGAAAAGACTTGTAAAGCGCCCCCAATCCCACATCTTACACCGAGAACCTCGAAACAAGGGGGGTATCTCCCAAGAAAACTAGCCAAAAAGTGGAAACAACATCTTGTCACATACCACACTATTCGCAAAACAATTCATATTGCTAAAACCAACCAAAATTGGCAAACCCACCCCATACTCTCCGAATTACAAAACCTCCGCCATCCCCAAATCCCACAAATACCACCACCCAACACCCCTCACGAAGACTGGTTAAAAGACATTTTAATCATTGCAAAAACCGCCAACAAAGAAGCTCGGAAAATCACTACAAAATATGCAAGAGAATGTGTCAAAAAAGCCATTTCTAAGTATCGTCAACTATACGAAACCAGCCCAAAAAAGATTAATAGAAAAGTCTTTAAAAACAACACAAACCTGCCACTAGACTGCATTTAAGACCAAAACAATAACATATTAACCAGCCCAGATGACATCGCAAACGAAATACATCTTCAGCAATCCATAAACAATAGACCAACCACCCCCCATGTCACTTTCAACCACAACATACACCAACATACACATGTGGCATGATTTAGAATTGAGTTGGGTATATGGTCCGGGCCATGTGGCATAGACAATACCCGTGGCATGATTTAGACGGATTTACTATTGATAAAAGAGGCGAACCAACTACACCTCTCCACACATATTATAATAGAGACACATACAACATGTGCCTAAAAAATCTTGGAACCAACAAAGCCCCTGGCCCGGACCATATACCCAACTCAATTCTAAAAAACATGCCCCCAAGATTCCACGATCTTCTATCATTATTTTTCCTCCATTGTTACAAACAAAAATCCATTCCCGCATCTTGGAAAACAAGTCTAACAATCTTATTATACAAAAAAGGCAACCCATCCGTACTATCTAACCACCGACCTATTGCCTTAGCTAATACTATTTACAAACTATACACTAGCACACTTACATCAATACTATCGGCCTACGGAGAGATACACCAAATATTACATGAAAGCCAAGAAGGGTTTAGAGCCGAGTGAAGTACCACACGGCAACTTCAAACCATCATTGCCGCTCTTGAAGATGCAAAATTCACAAATAAAGACATTTACATACTCTATATTGACTTCAAAAACGCATTCGGTTCCATTGACCATCCTCGATTGCTAGCCGTTATGAGTGATCTCGGATACCCGGAAGACGCAGTCACACTAGTTGGTAATATATATTCCCAATCTACCACTACATACGTCGGAGAATTTTTTGGTAAAACACGCCCTATCTCCATCCAACGAGGTACCATACAAGGCGACACATTGAGCCCATACCTCTTTATTATTTTTCTAGAACCTCTACTGAGATGGCTTCAAAGAGGAATTAATGGCTACACATTTGGCACCTCTAAAGTCACCGTAAACTCGGCTGCATATGCCGACGATCTAGCGGTCATCTCTGGACGTCTTAAATCACTCCAAATTCAATTAGACAAAATTGACAAATTTTGCCTATGGACCGGGATGGAACTTGGGGTCCAAAAATGTGCCATAACCGGATGCCCAAACAAATCCAAATTAAATCCGACCGCCTTCAAAGCCCTTATCCAAGCTACCAATATCCACTATCGTAACCAACCCATTCCGGTACTCAACCAAAACCAACCTTACATATACCTTGGAATAAACCTAGTTCCATCATTAAAATGGAAAATTCAAACCCACGTTACTACTACAAAACTTATTAAACAATGCAATGAACTTACACTATGCCCGGCCACACTACAACAAAAAATAAAAATGATTGACACCGTCATATGACCGGGTATCTCATATAGTTTCTATGCGGTCCCTTATTCCATGCCCGCCATAAACAAACTTGATAAAAAAATCATAGCCATACAAAAGAAAGTATGTGGTCTCCCTAAATGCACGCCCAATGTCATCACACAACTCCCCCACGAACTATTCGGATTAGAAGCTTTTTCCCTTAAAAATGCCTATCTACGTTGCATTGGAGAACAACTTCAAAATGCACTTAACGATGAGGGTCGACTAGGCCTAATTTACAGTGGACTCCTTCGGCACATTCTTGCCATTTATGGAGGCGCACAACACCTCCAAAGACTTAAAAAAACTGACTGTCTTTGGTCTCCTATTACCCGCACACTCTTTCTACTTAAAACAGAAGGTCAAACATTCCTAAAAAGCACACTAGAAGATTTCCTATTAGGCCCCACACCGCTCGAACAAAATTGGGCAAACGAAATACATAACCTCCCTCGACTTGACCGACAATTATCCACCAAACTCCTACAAAAACTTTTTTCCGCAAATATTACCAATCTAAAACAAATTACACTACCAAATGGAACACAACTTATGGACGACAAGAGCTACAAGACATTCTATGGTACCCCTCATAAATTAATAAAAAGTGCACTAAATATTGCCAAACAATTATTTTGTCACCCTCCATGTCTCCCTATATGCTCCAACCCTTGCACCACTCACGCCCCACCTTATACACTCAAAGACCCGTACATCATTGATCACAATGACATCCATCCCCACATTAATTTCCCATTAATACCTCCAAACCCGCCACACTCACGACCATATGCCCCTCCACCACATATATTAAAAAATCCTACCATGTACCCAATAAACAACATAACCGTGCATAAACATAGAAAATATATTGACTCCAACAACATAAGCAAACAACACACGTCTTACCTATGCCATTGGTCCCACAATAACACCACCTACACCAAATGGCTCCCGCAAAGAAATCTTTTCCCCTGGCACAACCCAAACGCCTCTTTACATAACAAAGAAATCCTCACACAATACTACCTTAAAACTCAAAACAGTTACTACCAGAACATCATACAAATCCACCACCCCCAAGCACAACCTCGAGATAGAAGATTTGTCACGCCACCTCTTATTATTCCCCCTCCTTAACATTTCTACAATCGAATGCAATCCCGAAACTGACATCTTTGCACAAACAAATTCAATCAAAATACAACAAGATAATGCCCATATATATGAAGATAATGGTAGGCACCTAATAATCATACCACTCGCTAGATTACAATGGTTGTAGAACCAATATCACAACGCACTACAAACCCCCATTAACACTGAACCAATATCCCAAACATTTGAAACCGAAATTGTTTGGCTATACCAAAGATATAAATACCGTATATCCAAAAATGACCCCCTTAAAAATGCACATTACACATTACCCGATCCAATCCTAGACTACCTTATTACATCTTTCAATATCACACATTCATACTTCTCATCTCCCGTTATGTGTTCCAAAAAAATCTCAAAATTCTATTCTCCATTCGAACGTGATAAGATCTTTGGTTCGCTCGGTAAAGCCTTTGATTATAGATGGAGCGGAATAGGCCTTGCACACCCTCACAACGAAGAAGAAACACAACAAGCAACACATTGGGCATGCCTAGCGGCAAACAATGATCCCAACCACAACATCACCATTATTATTACTCCAGACACTAATTGGTACCACAACTCTAACCCACATTTAGGCCCATTCCCGGACTCTCACATCATAACACTATTTGAAGCGGACTCTATAATTTACAAAGAACCCACTATACCACTGCAAATACAAACACCCCGCCTCGAACCAGCAACTCTACGTATCCTATGTATACATCACCAAACTCGAGAGATAGGTACTCCGGAAAACCTAACTCATCTCACTTCGATAGCAAAAAACCTAAACATTAACAAGGTATATACCGCAATTGCCCCTCCCACACCTATTTCTACCCGTGTAAACCGCAACAAAAAATGGGCTAAAACCCCCATACAATCATCCCCGCACTACCAATTACCGAATTGAGCCTCCCCCTCCTCTATCACCAAACTAATACCGACCCTAAATTTGACCCCAATTTTAGCTATTACACTGACGGCTCCTTTAAAGAACCAACCGAAGTGAGCCCGGGACATTGGCACCGAGAAAAAGCCGGTTATGGGATATACAATTCAACCAAACAAATAAAATTAGGCAAAAGACTACATGGACTCCAGAACATTCTAAGAGCCGAAATGATGGCTATACACAAAACCCTTAAGATAATCACCACTCAATACCCAAACGAACCGGCTTACATTTTTACAGATTGCGTAAATGTATTACATCTTCTAAATACACACATAAAACACCCCACTTTACACAACAGCCACCCGGACAAAACTATCCTTACATCTATGGTTACAATGCTCCAAAGTCCCACACAAATTACTACACTCCACAAAGTCCGAGCTCACGCTAACATCGCTGGCAATGAACAAGCCGACAAACTAGCAAAGGAAGGAAGAGAAAAAACCCACAAGGATGCCGAATACCCATACGAACACGCCCATGCCACCCCATAGTACTACCATAGGTATGAATGGCCCTCTATGGGTGAAACTCCCGACAAAGGCCCCATACGATTCTTGGACAAATATCTCAAAAAACATGATCTTGTAAACAACCTAGAAAAACTCACAGAAAATTTCCCCTATATTGAAAAATGGACCGGCAACCCAAATATCCACAACGTACTGTCCAACAACTTTTGGAAAAATCCAATCATTACGGACCCACAAATCACATGTCTAATCAAATTTCGCACCGGACAATACATGGATAATGCCCGTAAACAACTCTTCTTTGGAAATGAAAGATTTCCTACAATAACATGTCCAATTTGCAACACCACAGACCCGGACACATGGCTACATGTCCCATCAAGTGCCAAAACCCCCATATACACTCACTAATTATCAAAAGACATAACAAAGACGTATGGGCTATCTGTAAATTACTTATATCATCAACCAAATCCCGTTGCTTCATTCTCATGAATGCTGGAACCTTTAATAACAACCCACAAGAAAATACGGTCCCCCCTTGGCTATTACCATGCACATGTCACACTCAAAGATGCCATTGTAATGCAAGATTCAAACTGGACCTACTATGTGTTAGAGGACTTTCATACAAAGACCCCCCACCAAACCACATAGACCCTAGTCTCACTATTCAGTTTATTGAATTCACATATTGCAATGATAGATTCTCTCCGGACACTATTGCTAACAAAACAAACAAATACCAACCATTACTTGACGATATTCAAGCACTAGGATGGAAAGTAGACCCCCTCATTGTCATCACCGCGGGTGCTAGAGCCACTACCTTCATTTCCTCAATGACAACCCTTGAAGAAACATTTAAAATCCCCATCACTTCAATCAAAACCACCTTCTCAAATATTAACACTATTCCAATTCAACCTGCTATGTCAATACTCCTGCATAAACGAAAACCAACCCCTCCCTGACACATCGAACCCCCCCCCAATAGACCTGCACCTACATAACACCGTTCACGCCCTCCCTATCTTAGAGACTTTTTGGACCTTGGGTCCTTTGGTATTGGTCACTTGTTACTTGGTACATAGTGTCCACCCTCGAAAGGGGGAAGTAGTTCCATACCACTAACCCATGCCCGGTGGGCATGCACTTAGTGGTGGAATGAACGGATACTTTATCCACGCCGGCCCCCTTCGGGTACCGGCGTTCTTCTTCTTCTGGGTATCTATGAACATATTGTGGATATCTATTGTGAATGTCAAGGTAAGCTCTTTGAGAATGTAACCGTAGAATCTTCTTCTAGACTTATATGAGATGATGTGGTTAAAATTTGTGAATTTTGACTTTACAGACTGAAAGATGATTGCAAGTGAAAAAGGTTTGACCCCTAAATGAACACTTGGTCTTTTAGGGGTTAATCTTTTGGGGGTTAATCTTGTGGATATCTATTGTGTCATTTAGAGAAGAAGAACTCTGGTCTCTATCGAGACCGATGTGAATATGTGTTTGTTCATTCTTTTCACTAAGCCTATGGCCATGGGACATATGATAAGGTAGTAGAACTACTCCGGTGAAAAAAAAACAACTCTTCACTCTTCAAATGCATGTATCTTACAATCCACATGGTCAAAGTTTACGAAAGTTTTTGGATGTCTTCATGTAGTAGTTATCTTGAAGATCCTGCAATTGAAAATAGTAATCGGTTGTTTCAAATAGTCTAATAAAATCTCATCTCAGAGTGGCACTTTTGGGGTGGTTTTGGTGAAGCATAAGGCACAGTCCTATAGGGGTTAACCCCTAAAAGCCCAGGCATTTTCCCTCATGAAACACTCCAAAACTGCCATCATCAACAAGTGGCAACGAAATCTAACATTAAAGTATAATTTTAGACTTTTAACCATATAATCTTAAAATAGACACGTATATGAACTTACAGTACAAATTTGGTTGCAATCCACCACACGGATGTGAAGATTATAGCGTTTGAAGTGCAAAGAAAAATATTTTTCCCCCCTTGCCCGGCAAGGTCAGCCTACTTTGACTAGGTATATCTTCTAGTTTTTACATTGAAATGTGATCAAATCTTTTACCAATATGACTTATATGTTGTTAGCTATTTGTGTGTAAAATTTGAGGTCAATTCGAGGGGTAATAGATGTAGAAATATACACTTTAGTGAAAGGGGGTACAAAATGTTGACAATTACTACGTAAGTGATATGAAATTGTTTGTATCATACAAGTTGTTGCATTTGAAAATTCCAATGGTGGAAACTTTCAATTTATTTTTTCACTAATTTAAGAAAACGAAACGACTAAAAATAGTAAAATCCATAATTTTCATGAATATATGGAATAAATAAAGCATTATGGGAAAGGGCAGTGCTTGAAATTGGGTGGCCAATTTGTCCCATTGTTGACCGCCCCCGCAGCTGGATGGGCCCCCCCAAAAAAAAAAAAAGTTTGGCAGGCCCGCTTCTCGCGCGGGATGATGGCATGCAAGCTAACAGCTGATTGTTTGCTGTTTTTAAAAAAAAAATTTCAACAACTCTTTTAATAATTTTCAATGCTTTTTCTACTTGGACTTCGTGCATAGAAGTCTAGATTCCTTTCCTCGCCCTTTCTGTCCCAAAATTTTGCCCCTTTTTTCTCCTCAAATTGCATTGGTTGACAAGGCTGCCCCTATAGTCCAGAGTCCCCATTTTGACCTTTGAAGGCTAATAACTTTTGAACCAAAAGTCCAAAATCATATTTGAAAAATTCCCCATATAGATTTCATCAAGGACAATGTAGTGTAAAATTTTCTAAAGAATCGGAGTATTTTTTCCACTCAAAGGTACATGCCCAAAATCCCAAACGTACGTGGTACGTACACTTGGGCTTTTAGGGGTTAAATGCCTTGGTCCTTTAGGGGTTAAAATGTCCTCTAGGGGTGAAGCTTGATACTAAAGTAAAAATCACAAAGGCATCACGGCCTTGGTACAGTATAGTGGTTTGAGTCATACACACCCATGAGATGGTTGTGAGTTCAAGTCCCCATGCCGGCGTGGTACCTACCAACATAGTCCACCCAATTATGGTGGGGGTGGGGGTCCTTAGGATCTCGTTGTATGGGTACTCATAAAGCCCTTGGGGGGATGACATGTAGGTTGTCTCTTACGTACTAGATTTTACTTGAAAGTGCTTCCTGAAGGGGCAAGTCAAGAGGAATATGGTGCCACAAAGTATGAGATGTATAAATGGAAAGAAAGAGAGCATATGGAAAAATCACATCGCCTTTTTCTGCACCAATGAAATGCTTTGCAATCAATGTTCTTGGGCCCTACCCCATGCAAGCTAAAGCTCCTCCATAGTACCCTAAGTTCTCAAAGGATTGACCAATAGTTCCCCCAAACCTTTCCCAAGCCAAGACACAATGTGCATGTGGTCCCGGTTACTAACATAAGACCCTAAGATTCGGGGTACCTATCCAGTGTATATTGGTGACTTTCAAGAAAACTCCACTTAGGGCCAGTTTACATTACGGTGGAGAAGTCCACCGATCATGAATTCTAGGGGAATTCTGAAATTTGATTGGCCAAGAGTGACGCTCTTCTCCGGTGGGGGTTTACACTACGGCCAAGAGTCCTCCGGTGGAGAACTTTGTGCATGGATGAAAAAATGACATGGCTGCCAATGTGGTGACACTTTTTGGAGGGGAGGTTCTCCGGAGGTCAAGTTTCTTGGGCGAGCTCAAAGCCTTGGACAAGAAACATGGCCTCCGGAGAACTCCCTTGCTTCAAATAACCATGTCTTGGGCATGCCTTCGTGACCAACCGGTGCACTTCTTCACCTTAGTGTAAACTGACCCTTAGTGCAGGAAAGTGTTTATCCTCAAATTGGGGGAGTTGTTCTATTACACTATCCTAGTCCCATGGTCATGGGCTTAGCGAAGAGAATGAACAAACACTTTATTCTCGCCGGGCCCACGGGGAACCGAAGTTCTACTGTAAACCACATGGAGCACATGCAAGTGACAACTTGGGGATTAGTGTTGGGTGAGGATGATGGCGTGGGGAATCGGCCTCCCTTGCCCACTTCCGGGCACCACTTGTGGCAGTTGCGTTGCCCACCTTCCTAGCTGCTTCACTGTGGCGGCCTGTGAAGTCTCCGCACGCAACTCCAGTGCAGTAGCATCTCTGACCCCCACTTCCCCCACCTTTCTGTGTGCAAGCCACCTGATGGACCATCCTCGCCGCCGCTGCATCAACTCCGAGTTCTTCAGATACATGATCCACCTTTCTTCAAGTCTGGATCCAAGTTAGCGGTCACATTTTGGTCGAGAGTGATCAACAACTTCCTCCGTCAGGTAGTGAAACTCGTCTGGGTTTGGTTCGATTCAGGCTGGTATTGTAAGTTCCACCTTTTGTAAGCTTTGAAACCGTACCTCTCATTATTGCTGTAGCTTCCCTTTTGATCTGCGGGTCCTTCATTCGACAATCCGAAAAGCGTGTCAGTTTCTCATCTCCTGTAGCCACACGATCTGGGCTTACTGAACATTAGCTAGCGCTTGTACGGATTGCCGGTATGGCGGGTCAAGGGGCGGAGTACACGCCTCTGCTGGAGATGGTTCAGCCGCTGGTGGAGCAAGGAGTGACGGAGGTGCCGGCGCGGTTCATTCAGCCCGAGCACCAGCGCGCCGGATCCTCGGTGGGACTCGGCTTCCAGCTTCCCGTTATCGATATGTCAGAGCTGGACGGCGAGAGGAGGGAGCAGGTTCTAGCGCAGCTGGCCTCCGCATGTGAAGAGTGGGGCTTCTTCCAGGTCAGAAAATCTGGTGCATTCACGAACTTTTTATCACTCTTTCAAGTATTATGAGTCCCACCTTCACATTTAATGCCATATACGTTTTACTGGGCAATCCTGGTTGATGGAGTTGCATTGATTGGATGGTAAAGGTAGAAGTCATGAGCGGCAGTTCAATCGAGCGATATGACGTTTAATCAATATCATGATAGTTCCCATCACACAGCTAAACACTGCATTACATGAGAATCAGCTGGTTCAAACTCTTGCCGGATTCTGTACAGTGGTCGAAGCGTTATTACAATAGCTCATATGCTGGCAATGTGGTTTGAACCTTGGACTTGATTTTTCTGCAGATTATAAATCACGGGGTGCCACCAGCTATCATGGCAGATTTGCTGGAGGTGACGAAGGAGTTTTTCGCACTGAGTCCGGAGGAAAAGGAGGTGAACGCCATGATGCCTGGCCAGACGGTGGGTTACGGACGTCTCTTTGAGACCAAGGGAAGCGTCGCCAGTTGGATCGATCGCCTGGTGATGTGGACACATGGTGAGAATCAGAAGCTCGCCGAGCCTTGCATGCCTCTCAAGCCCGAGCGATTACGGTACGTAATGGTCACCTAAGCATGTCAGATCATCTTGCTTACCATAGCATTTTGCTTGCAACGGTATGGTAGAGACACTCAAATGTTCCTATTTAGATCAAATTCCCAATTTCCAATGTGCTGCGACTGTGACGTCGTGCCATCCGCCTCAAAAACTTGTGCTAAGAACCTGACCTGATCGATTACAGACTTCTGAAAAATGATCGTGTTCCGGTGGTGCAGTGAAGTGGTGGGAGCGTACTCCAACGCGGTGTTCGACCTCTGCATGCGCCTCATCGACGCGCTGTCTGCGACGTTAGGCCTGGAGCTTCACGTCTTGGGAGAGCGGATGAATCCCGCGGCGCTCGGGATCCGAACCTCCTGCAACTACTACCCGCCGTGTCCGCAGCCGGAGCTCGTGCTCGGACTCCTTCCGCACGCCGACTCCAGCATCGTCACCGTGCTGCAACAGGACGGCCAAGTGTCTGGGCTGGAGATTCTCAAAGGCGGGCAGTGGTACCAGGTGCCGCCACTCAAGGACGCCTTCGTCGTCAACGTTGGAGATCAATTGCAGGTAAATTTACTACCACTGAATCTACATCACAAAGAAAACACTATAAGAAAACAGGGTGTTCAGCAACGTTCTGAAAAAATCCTAGGCAACGTCTAGGGCCATGCTTTGTACATAAAACCACGCTGCATTTTGTTGCTTCTTTAAAAAGCAAGCCCCTAAGCGTTGCTTAGGAATTTTTCAATATGTTGCTAAACACCCTGTTTTCTTCTAGTGAAACCGCGTTGTATATGTTGTTATCAGCACAATAATTGTTTGTATTATTTACACTAGAAACGTGGCTTCCATTTCAAACGTTGTCCTTAATGATGTGGTTTTCTTCATGCGATTCTAGTAGTGACCTGATCTGTCTTGATCGTTTTACAACCTTTGAATTGTTCCTATAGTGGTATTCAGACCTTGAGGTGCATGATTGTAGCGAGCCTTCGTCACTTTGAATCAGTTTGGTAAACATGTTCGACGCATGCTGCGGGTTTTTTTCTTACATGCAGTGTCTAGTTTTTTATGAAGTCTTGTGGGCTAAGTGATTGTGCAAGCATCCCAAAAGATGTTGACAGCATGGTAATGGGAAAGTACGTGTGTGATGTGTTCGAAACATGCTGCGTATTAATTCTTTTAAGTGCTTATGAAGTCTGATGGACTAGGTAACGTGCAAGCAGGCCCAGATTATGAAACATCACCTTGTCGATGCGAGACACAGGTAGTGTCCATAATTATGAGCTGCTTGCACATTATCAAATTATGGTTGGATCTCATTCATTTTTTTAACGATCTAGGGTCACAAAAGAAAGGAATAATAACTCTAAACCAACCTTTGATTATGAGAAATAACTGATCATGTCCTTCCAACCGTGGTTGCCGAAACTGAAGCGGTGACTGCAAGTCTAACTGTAACTCATTTCTCATTCTTCTGCAGTAGTGCATTGAGTGCCACTACTCCAAGTGAGTATTTGGAGGATAATTCCACGATAACTTCAGTCAACTGACGACATGAGCTTGATGATTGTGTGCAGATTATCAGCAACGCCAAGTACAAAAGCGTGATGCACAGGGCGCGGACCAACACGAGCGAAGGGCGCCACAGCTTCCCCAACTTCTTATTACCAGCGGACGACACCGTCATTGAGCCGTTCCCGGAGCTCTTGTCCGACACCAACCCGCCTCGCTACAGATCTCTCACCTATGGCGAGTACAAAAACGGCTTCCACTTCAAGTCCTTCGGCAACAAGCGCCACATTGACAACTTCTTGATCCATCCCCAAGGCCACTGATACCCAACTCCTTTTTTTTCTCAACACACACTTACGGTGAGCCGTAATTGATAGCCTACCAATTTTTCCTCAGGACCATTGAAGATCAAATGTATAAGTAGCTTACAGGGGCTAAAACCTCGCCACCTTAGATTACAGCTCATGGTTCAAGCACAGAACTCAGTCTTTTACCCCGGTCAAATCAAACGGCATTTAGATGGCAAATACAGCACGAAAAAGACCCTTGGATTCTGGCCTGTGAGGTTACATTGACAATAGATCGGTTACTTTGGCCAATTTATTCTGGCCATTAGAAAGAGGCTGACTTCTAGCTTTTGTATCCAATTAGTGTAACTCCTTTACTAATCAATAGAATTAATATGACATTACCTGCAATGTCATACTGTCTGAATTTTGTTGTCGATGTGCTTCAAGTGACGAGATGGAGAGTGAAATTGTGTCATTACCATGCATTATTTGGAGCTGTCTTGGTTTCATTGCAGTCTTTACTGTGAGCCCCAACAACTTCGCTCATGTAGGACTTGAGATCAGTGCACAGTTGAAGGGGAGATTAAGCACCAGCAGCTTCAGGAGAGACTGAGCTGAACTACAGGACTCCACATTGTGAGCTTCAAGGACTCTACCCTATGTCGTATTTATAATGGACCTCAAGACCTCAAGACTACTTCAACAAGGATCCTGCCATGGAACCTGTGGTGCAACAGCTTCACATTGGTAGCAACCCTGCTGTTTTTCACTTACTCTTATGAGGCTTTGTTAAGAGGGTGAGTGAAGTTCGTCACAACAAATTAAAAAGGTATCCTTTTCCGCGTTTGAGTGCGTGAAAAGGGGCGCATCTGGCGTCAGAAGCGACAAGTTTGCTACCAGTGTTAACGAAGGTTTTGAGGTGATATGTGACAAAAGTACCCAAATAATTACAGTTGACAAAATATCAGGGTGGTTGCAGTTACAGGCTTGTAGTGGGGGCACAGAATGCTGGAGGCTCTCAGGGTGATTCATTCCCTGGTAACATTAGCGATTATTTTATACCACCTGCAAGTCATGTGATGGCTATGGAGTATCCTGAGGAAGGAGGCGCCGGTTTGCCACTGCTTCCTAGTACTCAGACGGGGCCACCCAGATCACCTTCGTCCCTTAGTGACAAACTGAGTAAGCCTCATATACTCGCTATCAACAAAGTTATATGATTTTATCCGCCTTCAACTCCTCTCGAATCACATAATTGATGCGACTGTTTCTCTGTAACTGTATTTTGCAGACTTTAAATACGATTCAAGGGAACACATCGTGCAGCAAAGTGAGCCTGTCAAGTGACTATTCATCATGTGATACCTTGAATCCCATGCTGCAGTACCGGCAATCTGAGGATGATCTCATCCCGCTGCCGCACCCGGGCAACTACTAATTCATCTGTGAATTCCCAGGCTACTGTGATGGGCAAGGCATGCTCCTGAGGTTACAGTAGTTGCTGAAGATGCCACAGGATCCACATTACCACCTTCTCCTCATCACCATCCTCCACCTCCTCCTCCTACACCTAGTCCGGTTCCTCAACCCCCTCCACCTCCACCTCCATCTCCTCCTTTAACTCCTCCATCTCCTCCTCTATCTCCACCTCCATCTTCATCTCTACCTTCACCTTCACCTCCATTGGCTGCACCACCATCACCTCCACCCACATGATAATTTGAACCAGAATCAAACATGGACTCTATACCTCCTCTCGCACCACCAGCTCCTTCTGTTAGCTCCAACGCCTCCGGATAATGACCCTGACATGGCAAATGTTCGCCATATTGGCGCGGAGTTGGTCATTGCAGCAGCTGCTATATTCTAGCTGAGAGTAGTCTATGGGTTAATTGTTGAGGGAGTGCGAGGGATTTACTTCTTCATAATAAGTATGGTATCATCATCTGGAGGTCTTCGTAGTGAGTAGAAGTGAAATGACTAGAGCAAACTTTCAGAGTAACAGGGGTTGCAGGAGGTGATGGACGTTGTGAGTGTCAGTTTTTACTTCTCTTATTGTTTGTTCGTGTAAGGATTCATGATAATCCAACGCCAGGATCCCTCAAACAAACTTTTGAGACAATTGAAGTTCATAAAAATGGGGAAGGTAATCCGTGGTTCATTGGATGTTCGGTGTGTAAGTAATTGGCCAGTACAAGATCATTGCAAGACAGGATCCAAGTAACAAGTTAGCAAATTTTCAGATTGGCATTTGGCTCCAGGTCTATTCCATGTTGCTGTGCTCTTCAAAGCATGAGCATAAATTAGTAGTTGTTGTCTGCAAAGAGGGAAATGCTTGACAGGCAAGACACATAGATCAATCCACAAAGCATGATACACATATCGGTGAAGTGACCCTGTGGCTGCAATCTAATAAGCTCTTCACTTCATTATATCGCCATACTGATCATATTGGTAAAGGAGTTACACTAATTGCATGCAAAAGTCACAAGGCATAAAAAGTAGTCACAGGTTAAACTATTCTTTCGTGGCCAAAATAACAGGGTCATGGTAACCAACACGACGATAAATTGCACAGTACAAAACATTCACTTTGACTAAAATACACAGCTCTACAGCTTCGAATCAGAGCTGGAAAACTTACAGCCAACTATCATACAACCAGCGATGACTAAAGCCTACAACCAGCGATTTCCTAATGAAAACTACTACAAAAATTCATTATTTCCGGATCATCAAGAGAACGTTGGAAACTTGGCCCAGCCGGAGCGCCAGCAGCAGGCTGATGACACGCGGGAGGAGGAGCAGAAGGGCCGCCCCACGGCGAATGCTGGGGAAGGGGAAATTGCATGGGCGGAGCAGAGGGTTTGTGGAGAGGATCTTGTACGAATTGACGCTCTGCATTGATATGAATGTCTGGGTAGAAAGTATGTTGTGTCGCAGGGACTCCAGTGTGAACGACTTGGCGGAACTTATGTTGTGTCCGAGGGACTGAGCTTCCTTGAGATACCGATACCTGTCACAATTTATAGCTTTTTGTTGGTGACCTAAACATGCAAAGGTTTCAAATCATCCAAAGTTTGAATAAGATATATACTGCCATATATTCACTTTAGATAGTTACAGTAGAGCTGAGTTTTCTAGAAAAAGGACTTATTCAAACTTAGGGTGACTTTACAAATAACTCCACCGTGTTCAAGCAGTGCACTTACAGGGTTTGGGATGAATCTGGCTCGCACTTCAATGTTCCCAACAACTGATCTGTTCGTTTTCAAAAGATCCGCCGTGTGTGTAACAAACTCACTTGGAAGTCCTCGGAGATTATTCTCCCCTAAGAATAAAGACATGAGCATCCTGCATAAACAACATGGACATTATTAAGCATAGATTGCCATATTGGTTATATTGACCAACTTCAGATAGTACAGGAGCTACACTAATTAGATGCACAAGCTGAAAGCCATGAAAAACTACTCTTACGATAAGTTTTAGTCATTGTAACTCCTACAATCGGGCCAAAAAGAATGCAAATTAATGAACCTTAGAATCTGTAAGTGCACTTACTCGGCTTCTGCAACCTTGGTATCTACATTATAAATCTCGATTTTGAGTACATCAAGTCCTAGTCTCACATCGGAGTTGATCATGAAAGGGAAGGCGTTGCACGCTAGCCATATAAATCTGTTTCCCGTATCTAGCACAAGAGAACAATTTAGATTAGGGAACCTCTAGAGCACATCTCCAACTTGAAAATACAGCGACTAAGTTCTGAGCAACTTGGGCATGACCAGTAGCACTTACTTTCCAGAACTCCACTAGTGAACGTTGTATGCTTGTAGGTGAGCTTTGCCTTTATATTAGCGGTTTGTCCTGCAAGGAAAGAGGCAAAAAACAGCGGCTCAGTACATCACTAATAAGGATATGTCAAGAAAAGCTTACTGCACATGGGCTATATGATGATATGAAATCAAACTATTGTACCCATTGGTCTATGGCTATATTCCTTATATTTTGTGGTTTTCACTACTATTGGTACGTTTGAATAAAACCTCGTAGATGCAATTCAAAGTGCAATTTAAACATTTAATTGATATCCTTTTTGTACCCTAAATAGGCTCTATTCTGTAAGTGCAATACCAGGGCATGTTAGATATGTCACGTGAGTAAAAAGAAGAAGAAAAATTGGTCCTTGAGAGAGATAGCAATGTGAAAACCACCACTATAACAATTATGGCCATATCCAAGGTGAAGTCATGAACTTACCTCGGAAGAAAGTGGTCATATTCTTAAGCTGTCCTTTCTTAACCTCCGCCATGAGTAAGCCCTTCTCGCCCATGGCCTGCTCCACATTGAGGCAAAGGAAAGGTCAATACAAAAACCAATACCTAGTTGAGTTATTTGTAAAGTCATCAAAAGTTTAACATGCTGATGGTCATTTGGTTGACTATACAACTCGTTTCTCACTCTTAATAGCTATTAGTTCATTGCATAGTTTATTGATCCCTCAGCTAGAATAGGGAAGAGTTTTATGGTCTCTAAAGCTAGAAGTAATTTTAGCATCTTTTGAGAATGAAGAAGGAGAGATCATGTTGAACCATGAATCTTAACTGCCTTTTCTCTCTTTGAGCTCAATACAGATTGATCAACAGCTATATAGGACTGATTTAATGAGAAAAGCGGTCAAAACTCTTGGTATCTTCACAAACAACTCCAGCATCCAGAAACCGATGTAGAACCAGCTTCTCACCTGCTGCGTCAAGATTTCTGCATCCAATGTCAAGTCTCCGAATTGCCTATTCGGAGAAACCATCACCGACAGGGTCATCTCGGCTGGTTCACCCGGCGGCAGGTGTGCAAGGTCCGAAAAGTAAAGTCTAGAAAGCCAGCAAGTAGAGCAACGTCAGTTGCAGATATCATTTCCAAAACCAACGTCATGAATCATGCACAGATTTTGCAGTTCTGACTCCTCCACAAGACTCTATCCCTAGAACACGTGGGGCTGTTTTTGACACCCCAAATTCGACACTTATACACTAGTATACCAATTTTTTTCAAAAACGTTATATCCAACTCCTTACCGAAAGTTGGATTTAGAGTGTCGAAAACAGCCCCATCTGTAGTAGCGTATACTCGTATCCTAAGCGTTAATTCACAAAAGTCCACGGGGGCAATTCACAAACTTTGGTGGACAACAACATTCATGACCAGTATCCATAGAATTCCTAGGTACCAAAGTTAGTGAAATGCGTAACAACCGACATCTCACTGATGAGCCTAACTTACTTCGAAGTTCCAATTGAGACGTTTTTCCTGTTGAACAATTCCAGAGTGATGAAATCACTGGAGTCCCCGAACTCGAAATGAAACTCGTTGGTTCCGTCCTCCCACTCAGGGGTCTGCCCCATATCTGAGGATTCATACAAGCCGAATCAATAAGAAACGTGAACAGTGATGTCGGTAACTCTTGCCCTAAATTGTGCGGGCGCGACTAGGTCAAGGTGCCAGTGCTCAGACAAGGAGGAATTCAATGGAATGAAACCAGCCTCAGTACCTTCCACCCGGTTCGTTGTGTAGGCCAGATTCTCGAACGAAGCCTTTGCAGTCACCAACGTCCGCGACTCTGCACTCGCAAACCAGATCACGGGGGGTCATCTCTCAACCACCTCCAGAGAATCCCTGGAGACCAAAACAGAAAACCATGGAGCCGCTCAACTTACTGAATCCCGACAGAACACCGGTACATGCATTGATGTTCTTGGCCCTCTTAAGCGTCACCTTCACATACCGCCAGTGCACCATGATGCTGCTCTGCTCTTCCTCAAAGTCCTGGACACAACACCAACAGTCTCAGGCTCCGAAACCCCTGCGCCACCGACTGTCACAACCAGAAGTCTACAACTGTCAACTTCGAAAACAAAGGCTCCGGTACTTACTAGTCCAAAAGATGGGCTCACAAGAAGGAACCTCTCGGCAAAGATCTGCAACTGACCTCTAGATTGTGCAAGTTAGTACTATTGAATCATCGATACGAAGAACTAACATAATGCGATGAATTAGTCGGGTGCAGACATCGGTGGGACTGGCGGTCCGGCTGAGAGAGGTCGGAGGTGAAGCATATCGCGTTTAGTCGGGTGAGTAGGCGTGCATTTCCCGGAAGACAACCGGATTCGCGTGAATTGCGATGTACAAGTTGTCTGCGCCAACCGACGACGGAGACGCTGCTGCCGGCATTTCTGCCGCGACGAGTCTAAGTTTGGATGGTCTGTATACCATTTTGTCTATCTATAGTAACTTGAGGAAGTGGTCACGAACGCTACGGTATCGGGTTGGCAGTGCGAATCGTGAGTTATATGGTAAAAACTTGGTCAGACGTCCGTATCGTCAACGATACAGTAATATAATCCAAGTGAGGTAGGACAACCCAAAACCGACCCACGACCCAATACTGCTCCCTTCTATATCCTTTCTAGATTTCAGCGAGGAAATGTAGCCTCTCTTTACATGACTTATGCATTGACTACATCAAACATTGCATATAGTGTGGACCAGAGTAGTTTGAATTTCTACACTATTTGGAAATTTACATCCGAATGGCGACCGGCATACACTTGCTTGAAGACGAATAGCCTATCAGATTTTGACATGCATGTGCTTGATGCAAATGAATGTGGGTGATCTATACTATATTCAATGTTTGATGAAGTCAAGTTATAAGTGATTAGTGTAAATACATGTTGTTCCAATGTAGCAAGGGCAATCCCGACTTCTAGTGACGTAAAACTTGTAAAAATAATGGAGTATTTTATTGAAACTTTAAGTGAAACTATAATCCTTTAACCTTGTAAAGACGAAGCTTGGAGCTACGATGGGCGGAATCTATAAGGGTTGTAGATGTTATTGTGTGTCATCAAGGCAACATGTACATTCCGCCCATGGTTGCTATGGACATTGTCCTTAAAAGATTAATGTTGGCGTTCAAGGATTAATGTCCGCTTCCTAATGTTGGCTATGGACCTCGTCCTTACAAGATTAATGGTTGCTATGGACCTTCTTAAAGTTGGCCTTGATGTTAGGGACATAACCTCTGGAACCTTCCAATTACTTTTACTTTACAGTTCCATTTACTTTAGAACTTCTTTTATTTTCCTTTTACCTTTCTTTTACTTTAGGTTAGGATATATGTAGGAGTGAAGGCTAAAGAGCTTCTTAGTCTCAACAACGCATCTCTTGGAGCACTCACGCACCTCTCTTCGTGTTGTTTGTGTACTCATCTTGTGTCAGGGATCCGAGTTTCATATCAGAGCTCATATCAGTTTTTCTCTTAAAACCTTTTCCAGTTTCTAGAGTCCTTGTATTGTATTCTTATGTCCCTGACAGTTTGTCGAGACTGACCTCACATGAGTATCAAAGCTAGAACCTTCTTATTAAAATGTAGATTAACCCTCTTTTTAAAGGTGTACAAGCAATTTAGAAGTTAGGGATTACCCTCCTATAATTTGATATCTCATTCATCATGGTATTTGAGTCTTATTCTTCTTGTAAGAAAGTGGACTTCCCCACTTCTTCCTCAATCACTTCTTGCTTCAACACGTTAACGCCCGTAGAATTATCCAACTCACACATCATGGTCGCCATTTTGAAAACTGTTGCCGGGCTAAAGCCTTTTTGCAACACCAATTTAGCAGAAAACAACAAAGCCCGACAAACCACGTTTGCTAATTCAATTACCACTGCATCCATTGGCTCTTCAACTTCAACCATAGGGCGTGTTAAATGCGCCCCCGTCAAATTGGAGGCACCATGGAAGATGTTGACACTATCTCCTTCAACGCGAAAGATTCTAACAACCGACCTTACTCGTTATTCCACCCATATTGAGGATCAAAAGTTGGGCTTGCTCCATGTCAAACCTCCTTGGTCACCTGTGTTTGACTCTGTGTAAGGGCGTAAGCCTACCATGAGCCATCCAATATGGTAGCAACTGCCATGCCACTCAGCATGACGTAGTCTTCAAATTCATCATCATTGGGCCTAAACCTGCCCCCAGCATAAAAACTAGGAGTGACTTGATGCTTATTGCTCGCTGAAGCGGCGTCCGTGCTCATAGCCTCCACCTTGGCCTCTGGTTCTGCAAACTTGGCCTTCCAACTCTTCTTCTCCCCTCCAGAGGCCTTCAACTCTTTATCATTGCCTTCTGTCTTCCCTCATTTTCCTCCAAAAGGCTTCAACTCGAGGTGAAGCTTCCAACACTTAGCTATGGAATGCCCCTTGACACCACAACTAAAGTAAAATCCACCAGCTTGGGGGGTAGAAGACTTTCTTCCTTTGCAATCCTTCCTAAAATGCCTTGGCTTGCCAAAACTGAAATATAACGCCTCTATGTCAGTGGCATAGGAAGAAATGGCAGCCTTGACAACCTTTGCCTTCTCAAGAACCTTCTCTTCACGTTTGAAATATCCCGTGTCCGCCTTCTCGTCGAGCAAATTGATCCCAATTTGCTATGAAGTCTCAAACACAATTTGCTAGGTTAGTGGCTCCCCTAATTGCAATGCCTCATTGCGCACTAAGGTTTTTAGTTCCTTCTCTAAAATATTGTATTACTGCTGCACCGCTTGCTACTCCGTGACTCCATGATTAGTAGAGATCAGTCTTCGCAATCTTGAATGAGCTTCCCGCAAGGACTCATCTTCTCCTTGCGCAAAAGACTTCAATACCTTTATGTTGTTTGTCTGTTGCCTTTGGTAGTCTCCGTGGATTTGAATGAAGAATTTGGCTGTAAAATTGAATGGAGGTGGATTAGCCACCGCCTCCACTAGTTGGCTCATCTCCTCGGCACTACATGTGTCCTCCTCCTTCTTACTTTTGCCCGCAAGTGTTGGCACGCTCGGCGTTCCTCTGAACACATCAATGTAGTTTGATGGATAGAAATCCCTCCATGCCAAGATTTCTGTAACGTGAGCTTCTTCAAATTCGCTAACAAAGTTCCCTGCAAACATCCAAACAATGCTATCCTCACCATGTAAGAATTGAAATTGGGGTTGCGAGACTTCTGGACTTCACACCACATGGTAAACTGGCATTAAAATGATCAACTTTGATAGTGCCCGTGGCACCCAAAAATCGTCATACCCCTCGTTCTCCTCCTCCATACGGTGAAGCCATCTCTTCTCAATCAAAATATTATTGGTAAGGCTTCTTTAGTGGGGAATGTGCACCGTGAACCTTTGGTGCTTTAATAAATCCCTTTTCTTTCCGTTAACGGTGGTGGAACCATGCCATCTACCTCCTCGGGTTGGCTTTCAACTTCTTTTGTACCTATCTTGTCCGCCAACATCTATTGCGAAAGGGATATTCCTCCTAGTAAACCCCGGCCCTTTCCACCCCTCCACTTTCTCAACTGGCAAACTTAGCTTAAGAAGCGCCTATGCTTTAGAGATATAGTGCACTTATGCTCTAGAGATATGCCTTTAAGTGCAGAGAGGTGACGTGATCGTAGAGAGAATTATATAATTCCTTTCTAAAATGCAGAATCATCAAATCTCTAGACCAGTCAATGAATTCTTGGTAGAATTTGGAAATCCAAGTTAGAAAAATGTTCATTGAACTAATCCTCTAATTAAAATAAGTATGAAGTAAAGTTCCCAAGTCAAGCAAGTAGAGGGTGAGCTTGTCATTTTCTGAAAGCTAACGCTCTAAGCCGCCCGGAAAGCATGAGCTCGTCATCCTCCAAAACACATTTTTAGGGCTAGCTACAAGGAAAAGATGACTCATCATCCTCCAAACACATTTCAAAGCTAGCCGCGCTAAAATGATGAACTCTTCATCTTTTCAAGAGTTTTTTATCGGCAAGGTTTTTCTTCTTCAAAGGACCCAATTCAACGATGGAAAAGTTAGGGAGCATCACAAACATGCCATGCATCACAAGAATAGACCACACCTCCAAGCAGCCGATTTAAAGAAAATCCTAAATCTACTCTATGCCTTGAAATGCCACATGCAAATGACTGGCCTATTTCTAAAACCATGAAGTATTTTAGATTGAATGTTGTAATTCACAGCTGAGATGTGAAGAGGGTTGCGCCACGTAACTCTCAAACATCAAGCACTGCCTATGGCCCGCAGTGTGAATGGAAGCATGTTCACACCTCCTCAACTCTCTGCACCTCGCGTTTGATGTTGCACGCAAGAAACTTCTCAATGCTCTTTTCGGCTGCCACCGTGTGCTCTTGCCGTCTCTTCACACTACTGTAAACCGACCTCCATAGCACCAATCTTTGACTTTGTTGCGCATCGCTTGCACTCCGCATTCCTCCTCTCACCTGAGCTTCTTCTAGCAGTAGCAACTTGATGGCGGTTTAGAATGCAAATTGTATCGTTTCTGTAGTAGGCACATTTGGTGCACAAGTCTGAGAATTTGAGGTAGATCTTCGATGTCACAACTCTATACGAGCTTCTGATCATCGACTTGCAAGAAGAACACCACCTCTTCTTTGAATATCCAGCCTCCTCAAGCAATGATATCATTAAGGATAGTTCTTTGCATATTCAGCACTTCTAATCGACCTTTTGACTTTCGGAAGGGATATCAGTGATTTCCAAGGACGCCTCAATTCATGGAAGCTTAATGAAGTTGCCACCAGCGTTTCAAAGACCCAACACTTCTACCTACTGCCCTCCGGACTTTTCACTCCTGCTTGCAAGCCTTTGCACTCTAGTACTCACGAAGGGAAACATAGACATAAGATCCTACAAATAATGATGAAATAGAGGAATTCAACTTCCTCCAACAAACTTCCATATCACGCTCACGGCCAATGATGTTTGCACTATTGTCATGAGATGTCCTCGCTCTTCTGCCCCACGGAGCTCGTATCAACGTTTCAAAGTAAGACCATGTACAACACAACAATAGCGGCGACCTTGCTCACGATGCTCACTGGGTCTCAGATTCGCTCAATTAGAGGCCACCACTTCCGAAGCAGAATTCTCATCCTAGCACACGGGTCACAGCTCAACAATCTGCTACTCGCGCACCTCTTGGAGCCAAGCGCGGATGTGCACAACCTTGCATGCAAGTCTATCCACAATAAATGCACAGCTCAACTCTCATGCCTCCATATACATTCCGAGTTTCCTTCCGTATAGTCAAACTCTTGTTCGTGGAAACACAACCCTGGATTTATGACGGTGTCACTGCATCTTTCATAGTGCTCTACAAACCCTGGCAGCACCAAGGTCCGCATATATCATGTAGCTAACTCCGATCTTCATAGTTGCGCCCTCTCTTGATCCGACAGCTCTCAAAATAAACTTTTGACTTTGTTGTATTACAAGTGATAGATAATCTCGTCCCACCGTCTTAAAAGTCACCTCATCGGAAACATCGTTTCTTGGAGCGTGCAATCCACGTTGGACACTTGTATTGCTTGATGTGCTCGTCTCACAACGACGTGATATTCACACACTTGTCGTGATAGGACTTCTTGTAGATGTTGCACCCGATCTAAAACTCGTCCATCGTATAGCTCCCACTGCAGCTCCAAGCGGTGTGGTCATTGAGTCGGGCTCAAGAAGACTGCTTATGTTCTAACTGCCTAGATGGAATCATTGTCACCTAATCTGTAATCTTCTAATATTATGTTTTGTAAATCCCTCTCCTTCGCCACGCACTGTACTACTCTCGCATTTACTTTGCATGTGTAGATAAGGAGTCTTTGGTCCCGAAGTTAAGACACCAAGATTGACTGCGGTTAAGGCGTAGTAATGTGTACTCCTTGTCCTCAAGAGACTCTGCCACTCCTCCTTCTCTCCAAATTCAAGGATATAAGAATTTTGAGCAACGTCCACAAAACCGCATTTAGATGTACAATAATGTTGTGGCTACACCTATTTCCGCAACATGATCATTCTCAAATAAGAAAAAAGTGAAACCCACTTGAAAATATACAACAAAAGTCAAGTCAATTCCATTCTTAAAGATGGATCGCATCATAATGGAATGCACGCACGCACGCACTCCCTTGCTCTATTATGTGGGAGACTCAACTTGAGAAAGATGAGTCTCCCTCAAGCACACGTGGAGGGCATTTGGGCTCCAAGTTCCAAATGAGGTGCCAAAAGATACCATCGCTCACCTAGCCGTCACGCGGCACTAATCCTAACTCTAATCACTAAGTAGGGCTAAGTTTTATGCCTTCCGGTAACTCTACAACTCCGAGGTGGTTTCTAACCAAAAACCACCTGCAGAAACGCCTCCATGCGCCGATCCTGATAGATGCAACATCAACTATCAACAGGACAATTGGAAGACACAGTTGCCCTTAGCAGAATTTGCACATAACAATACTCTTCATACTTCCACTCAACAGACGCCATTTTATTCCAACTATGGCTATGACCCGAAGCTTGATTTGTTGAATTCACCAGCAAATAGTAATCCAGCAGGTGATGACTTTGCAAGGCAACTATCGCAAATTCATGATGTTTTGAAGCTTTAATAGTTTGGAATTGTTGCCACTCGATATTGTTATCGTAAATCCCACCCGCAACACAAGCAACATTGAAAGTATCATGGACAATGCCTTCAAGGTACATAAGTCTTTAAAGGATGTTGCACCTTTCACCAACGTCAAAAGTGTCCAAAAAAAATATCTCTCGCCTTCTAATGGATTAACAAATCAATACGACTTATTGCAAATCCATTTTTCCGAAATGCTTATAGATTCTACAGCTGTCATGAGAAGCAGGAAGGGAAGTTTATATACAATGCCTCTCTGACAAGCGGAATTGTTTGATCTACCTCGAACTATTCCGTTAGAGTTGCCTTCTTTCTCGATTTGTATTAAAAACATCCATTGGCTATACTCAATGTTGATATGCACGTTGTCTTTTGACATTAAATATAAGTTATGTGATTCAACCAACGCTTGTCAACTTGATGTCACTTGTTGTTGATAAATGAGCTCCGTCACCTCTTCTCTTGTATAGAGGATAGCTATTTATGTTCATGTATGTATTGTCGGCAAAGTTGCAAAGGTACCACTTGGTACATTTCAAATATTCCATGGAAGGATCACATGGATTCTACGTGGTGCAAGGCTTGTGCACCAGACAACGTTTTATTGTCTTGTACCCATCGGAGTAAATGACCGAATCTAGAAGCTCGTCAGTCACTATTGAATTCATCTTGTCTATAATCTACAATTTTGATAGCTGGTCAAGAATCAAGAAGATGTGCGCGTGGGACAGGCCCATCATTTGAAATTCAATCATCCAAGAATATTCCATCACGTTGCCAAACACTATGTGGTCCTTGAATTCTCCCATCAACTCTTGGAATTTCAAATTGAATACACGCACAACTAAATCTAGTTGTCATCTACGTCTTGTCGGGGTTCTAGTTCTCGTATTATCTTAAGCCATTTTGAATAACGCATGAACGTCACAAAAATATATGGCGTCTAAACGTGTGCACAATGGCCATGGCGTCTTGATAGCGTTTATTCATTTGACACAGCCCCTCTCAAAATGACAAAGATTGGATCAATCTTTGGCCAATTTGTGCCAGATCATGTTTGCTACCATCCAGAGCATCTACCATTTCATCGTAAAAGTTTAGAACACCGGTTTCGTTAAAAGTGTACATAGCCGTGTGCGTTTTTTTATAGGGATTTTTTTAAATATTTAATTGTTAATATTATAGCACATTAAGTGTATTTGGTCACATAATTCTATTATTCAACATAATTCCAAATCAATACAAATTACCAAAAACATGCAGCTTGATGTAATTATACAGAACATTATTCTTCTATATTTGAGAAGATGTAAGGAATCATTTATTTTAGGTTTTATAATCTTGCTTGCAAGAACAAATCATATAAATATGAAATTTGTGATACAATATAAGTAGAAATTGATTACTCAAGTATTTTTATTTGTTAAAATTGAAGTGTAGAAATCTAATTCTAGTATTGTACAAATAGTACATCATTTTTCAAATTTACATAGATGCAACATATACAAACAAATTAATAAATATTAAATAGCAAATCACATGAATAACTTATATATGGTAATAAATGTTACATCTCAAAACAAAATCATTCTATAATCACAACAAAACGTTCATGAGCATCCATGAACTCAGTCAACTTCAACTGCTCAAATTTAGTCAAAGTCTTAAACACATTCAACATAGAAGTGCAAAGATTTTGTTTTGCCTCACCCAACTTTGCCCACCATTTCCGTGCTTTAGGTAGGCCTGTGATTTTCATACCAACCAAATCATCCAAACTTCCAATAATATTGGACGTTTTCAGAACAAAAGAAGTAACATGGGTTACCACATTTGGTATAACAAAACTCTCGCAAGAACATGCTTCTCCGGTGAAAGCTGGAGCTACAATTTTTTGACAGATGCTCCTCTTTTCCATAATCTTGAACATAAAATCTTCCACTCCCTCCATGAATAATGAGCAATTTTTAGAATAACTTGTTTGTCATCCCGTGTAAGAATCCACCCATAATCTTGAAAAACTATAGATGGACTTGGAGCCTTTGGCATTTTTGCAAACTCTTTCTCCCGTGGCGGTGGCATTGTAAATTTGCCTCATAAAACCTAGAAAATGTTCAACAAAATTTAAAATTAAAATCATTAGTCAAACAATTGAAATCATATTAAAAACATAATTCAAAAGAAAATATGACCTATGCCACACTCCCTCATTCAACCATATGCTAGAAACTTAAGAGTTGGAGGGCTGTGGCACATGCCTCACCCCTCCAATAAACCATATGGTAGAAACTTAAGAGTTGGACGGATGTGGCATATGCCTCACCTCTCCAATCAAACACATGTTTAAAACTGATAAGTTGGAGGGGTGTGACACATGCCTCACCCCCTCCAATGAACCATATGCTAGAAACTTAAGAGTCAGAGGGGTGTGGCATATGTCTCACCTCTCCAATCAAGCACAAGTTTGAAACTGATAAGCTGAAGGGGTGTGGCACATGCCTCACCCCTCCAATCTACCATATGCTAAAAACTTAAGAGTTGGAGGGATGTGGCACATGCCTCACTCCCCCCTCCTAAATGGACTCTATACTAGAAATTGAAAAGTTAAATAGGTGTGGCACATGCCTCACCCCCTCAATCAACCATGTGCAAGAGAACTTAGAAGGTAGGAGGGTATGACATTTGCCTCACTTCAAATCAATCCTATGTGAGAAATTAAAAAATAAGAGCACTGGAATCAATACAAAATAGCCTAGTTTGTATATTAAGATGAAACATTATCTCTGAAATGAGTGGAAAAAAAACAAATAATCACGATAATCAGAAACAGACAAAAAAAATCAGCAAATAGATGCTATAATGAAGAGAGAAGAGATGAAAAAATTGAAACCCTAATGATTTGAAAATCACTTACCTAGGGCTGCCGTAAAGCTCAATAGTCTTGTGGTACAAATTTTGAAAGTCTTGTGTTGAATTTGTAGATGATGCTAGTACTGGAGCGTTGGAGAAGTAGTCGTTTGGTGTAGAACTTGATTGCCGTAGCCTAGTATAATGTGAGCGCATGAATTCAGTAGTACTAAATCTGCAAAGGCCAACCCTAGTAAGTTGATAGAGCGATAGTAGCGAAGGTGTCAGGAACTCTACAAGCAGGGGCAACAACTTCTACAAGCAGAGACAACAACTTCTACAAGTCACGGGACGAGCAACTTCTGCAAACGGCGGCAACAACTTCTACAAGCGGCGGTGTGCAGTAGAAGACTATCGTAGAGAACGTGGTGATGTGAAGAACTATTGCGGCGGAGGTAACGGTTGCACCGGAGAAGAGCGTCGCGACGGAGAAGAGCGTCGCGGTAGAGAAGAGCGCCGCGGTGGAGAAGAGCGTTGTGGCGGAGAAGAGCATTGCGGCCGAAGAGAGTGTTGCAGCGGCGGAGAAGGGTGTTGCGGCAGTGCAACCTAACGAGTTCGACGACGAAGTAACCCTAGTGCGAATTGCAAGTTGACTAAACACGTCCTCCTCGAAAGAGTTAGAGAAAAAGCAGTCCGCATCAAGAAGTAATATGAGTTTTTTTTTTAAAACTCTGGAATTGGTAGATTATAGGAAAACTTCAAAATTCAATAACTTTTGCATATAAACTCGGAAAAAAAATTGTAAAATATGTAAACTATTAGCATGTCAATGGCTATATTCCATTCATATATAAAAATTCATTGCTCCTACTATTTACGAGTTATTGAACAAACTCTGATTGAAAAATCAATGATGTCATTGATTTTGTGTATATTCTACAATTTGATAGATTTTGGGAGTTTTTTTTTCTTAATGGAAATATGAAAAGTTTTCATTTTTTTTGCACTTAATGTTTAAGACTATATCATATGTTCCATGTTCACTTAAAAATTTGTAAAAAAAATAATTTTCTTTACATCATAAATCATGTCATAAAATAAATGACGGTGGGGCAAAGCATATGTCTTACCTACCTTTCAATATAGAAATGAACCAAAGGAGGGTAAGGCATATGTCCCACTTCTTCTCCTTTTATTAAATAAACAAACTTACAAAAAAAAACATAAGTTCTAGGCTCTAGCTACCACCATTTCATTAAATTAGTTCATTGAATGAGAGAGGGGAATGCATAAGTCTCACTCCTATCCCTTCCATTATTCAAGTTGATCAGATGAGACGAGAGGATATATGATTCATCAGTGCATTTAATCAAAGAATTAAATTGAAGTTGGAGAGAAGGAGGCGTATGTTTCACCCCCAAACTTTTATTAAAAACATGAACCAAAGCTAGGGGGAAGTGGAAGGCATATGTCTCACCTCCGGGCTTTCATTAAAAAAAATGAACCAAAATTAAGGAGGCAGGCGTATGTCTCACCTCAATATTTTATTAAAGAGATGAACTAAAGCTAGGCGAGGTGGGAGGCATATGTCTCACTCCCAGACTTTTATTAAAGAAATGGACCATAGCAAGGAGGAGGCGTATGTCTCACACTCAATCTTTCATAAATAAATAAAAAACAATTGGAGATGGAAGGGAAGTGAGGTTAGCAAAAAACATGTCAAGAAAACATCGTGTTCGTGGTAATAGAACATGGAGGCCGAGGAAGAAGACGTCAACAAAGTGATGAATATACAACGGAAGAATAAGAAAGTGGTGAACGTGGAGGTGGAGATCAAGAAATGGGAGAACAAGGATGAGGGTAGCAAAGGCTTTGACGAGAACGAGGGCGGGGACGAGGGCGCGAGCGAGGACGTGGACGACGACAATCTACTCAAGGAAATTCAACTATAGCCAATGCTATTGTTGTTGATCATTTTCCATTATTCGATTCACACCAAGATGTGAAAATAAAGATGATTATTGGGATGGAGACGGAGGACGATGATCGAGAAAAAGACATTCATTTTTTTGTTGTAAAAGTGGTATCACTAAACCAACAAGCTTCAGAAGATGGTAGTGCAGAAGTTCTGTGGTATCAGCCCAAAATGCCTATTGGATTACATGATAAAGAAGGTTCTTTCCACAATCGGTACACAAATTGTATACATCGAGGATGGGAACCTTCTCGAGAGGAGAATACTTGGATTCCTATTGATTCAATATTTACTGGATGGTACAAGACAGTTGGAACACGTACTTTTACTAGTATACGTGGTATGAGAACTAAAAAAGAGCTAAAAATTCCCAACAATGAGAAGTTTCATTTTCATTTGAATTCTATAGAATAGGAGGACATCAGTATTGTGTGATTTATGTTAACTTGGATTAGGGAACCATTTTTAATCTTGTACTTCTTAATAAAAGTGATGATCATCATGGAGTTTAGAAGAATGTATGATATCCATTTTGTATTAATGTTAATGTAAAATCTTCGTGTGTCTGGACAATACTTCTACAATGATGTTTATACTTCATGATTTCTATTTCTTTCACAAGTCATTTTTGAAATCCAAGACGTGCATCTTTAAATTTGTAGTAATTGTAAAAAAAATTACTGTAATAAAATTATATGATATATATTTTTTGATATTTCTTTGAATGTTAAAAATAAATTTATTATATTATTTTTATATTGTTGTTATTGGAGGAATATCAATTAAAGCATTACTAGTTATTATCACAAATTCAACATTTTGATAAGAATTTACCAAATAAAAATGAAACTCTTAAAATTCTAGTAAGTATGCTTTTATAGGGGCACATACGTTTTTAACGGAACCGGTGTTTTAGATTGCAAGGCCTTGTTATCTATGAAAAACTTGAAGCGGTTTTGTTCAAGAGATTCCATTGTTTTGCAGTCCAACTCTCAAAAGTTCTCATTTGACCAGATAGAGTGGCGTTGTTATTTGCAATACGTAGTTGTGCAGATTTGCAATTCCTCCCTTCTACAAGCAAAAGGTTGCCCATTTTATAATACAACGTGTCTTGAAGTTGGAGGTGTAAATTTTGCCTCGGCAAAGCGCTATCAAAATTAGCTTTTAGAGATGTGAATGCAAAATTTGTTATATATTCACATGGTATCTCTAAAGCTCATTGCTTCTTGTTTGTTTTCTTGCCGTAAGTGCCGCAACGTCTTAGAGAATGCAGTCAATGGTGGAAAGTTAACTTTTCTATGATCACAATATATGGTGAAAAGTGGATTGGCTTGTCAACCTTGAGCGTGTGTGTGCTCTTTCAACCAATTTAATGTGCAAGAGGCACTGCAACGGATGTTCATTTGCTGTAGTTACGTCCCATGATGCCAACAATGCCATCTACAGGACGCCCTAACGACAAATAATTATTTCCTCAAACAACGGCGCGTCGTGCAACATTCATACAATAATTGTTTTCTAGATCCACCCGTTGATTCTCAAGTGGATGTTTGACTTGCCTCCTTTGACATGTAACATGGTATGATTTGAGTTCAACTCTAGTGCGTTTGGCACGTTGGTCTCGTTGAAGTCGATTTTGCTATAAAATCCTTCAGCCACACTACCACTAGTTAAAATACTATATTTGATTTTTGCACAATAAACATTGTAAATTTGCATGTTCTTGTCTTAATAATGCACCTCCTTGTCAGCCATGTCTATAAAAACAACAAATTGGTTATGTGAAGTGCAATGTGCAAGGGCATGAGCTTCCAAGGATTTTTCCTAAAATTTGCCAATTCCAACTTCTAAACCCTCAAAATCCATGCGATATTGTTGACCCATCAAAGACTCCGGTTCCTATTACAGCAAGGAATGGATTGAAAAAGTGACTTCAACAATATGGGGCATTCTTTTATACAAGATGCCAATGGATTAAAAAATAAAAGGTAACTTGTGTTGTACAAAGGCTTTGATGATTAACTTGAGTAAATTTCTATATGGTCCTATTGTTGTTTTGAGTGTGAAGCAAACAAACATATAAAGGAACTGTACATGGAAGTTTGGCAACATCGGCACTTAGGCTATCTCTTCACGATAGATGGAATGCATGTCACGTGGAGCAATGTTTAATGGAACGCATACATATATATGCATGTCAAATGGAGCGCATGTCATGTGGAGCTTTGCCAAAAAAGTTGCGAGCTTTAGAGTTTGCCGCCTCGTTGGATTTGGCCTAACACCAAGTGCGATCTCGGCCTCACCACCTAGATCTATGCCAATTCTTTTACTTAGAGAGATGTGATGATTGGCTACATTACCACTTTGAAATCTATGAAGGATATTGTAAAGAGTTGTGTTTGCTTGCCAGTTGATTTTTGGTTTTTACCTTTGATACTTTTATAATTTAAAAAAAAAGATGGACTCCAGTTTTTAAAAGAGATTGGTATGAATAAATAAATCCAAAATTGTTCTTTAAATATAGTGTCGACTAGGATAGGTTGGATTT
This sequence comes from Bryoerythrophyllum caledonicum, assembly GCA_963971425.1. Taxonomy (NCBI): domain Eukaryota; kingdom Viridiplantae; phylum Streptophyta; class Bryopsida; order Pottiales; family Pottiaceae; genus Bryoerythrophyllum; species Bryoerythrophyllum caledonicum. The sequence goes on along the minus strand of OZ020520.1, from coordinate 13,741,034 downwards.
CACACGAACATAAAATTTACATGCAATTGTCAAGTGGCACATTTGCTACAAATAAATATCCAATTTAAGTATCTTATATATAGATCCCCCTTCATCCCTGACGGGTCGAGGACAGTCCCCAATTTAGCAAACATATGTAGATGCAAAAATGAAAGGTACCCATTAATTACTTTAATTACTCATTATTTACATTATATATCTGGGTTATATACCCTGTATTTTTATCCAAATAAATTTAATGTATAGAAATTATGTTTTTGGAATCGTATATGTAGCACTTATTTTTTTTGAATTTTGATACTTAATAATGTTTTCAAACCCAATAATTTTTCTATTGTGTACCAAATTCTAATGAAAGGGCACATTTGAAGGATTCCTTCAAAAGGCATATATAAAAATATTCTTTCAACGGGATATAGAAAGGACTCCTCGAAAAGGCCTACATGAAGGATTTTATATACAAAAGACTCTTTTAACCCCTAAGAGCCCAAGTATACTTGAGGGGTACGTTTTGGATTTTGGGCATGTACCTTTGAGTGGAAAAGATACTCAGATTCTTATGAAAATTTTGCACTGCATTGTCCTTGATGAAATCTATATGGGGAATTTTAACTCAACATTAGAGGTGTAGTATGAAGGGATAGGCAGAGAGGGGCAGAAGATGAGAGAGGAGTAGCTTCGTGAAACCTAGTGAGGAGAGGTTTAGGTGCTAGGCGGAAACGAAGCACAAAGCATTGAGAGAAGCTGGATCTCAGTGCAAATCCCGTTGTGCACCTCGTTTTGTTGCTAGAAGGTGTTTCTAGGATGTGTAAGAGTGTTGGCAGGGATTAGAAGACCTTGATCTATTGACACAAGTTTGAAAGGGCTGCAAGGATCTAGCACTAGTATGGGAGAGTAGATCTGAAGTGGGGCTCTGTGTTGGCCCAGATCTAGCTCTAGGTCCTGCACTACCCACGTCAAACATGTACAAGTAGTTCCAGATCGGGATACCATACCACAACTAGAAACATCACACCATTCACCTCCTCAACCAGAACACAAGCACACACATGAAGATCAATTCCAGCCCACAATGTGCACAAGACCAACACCAAGATACAAGATCAGCCCACGAGATTCAACAAACCCAAGGACCAGATAAGTCTCATATGTGTATTCTGTACTTAGGAAAATTTCAATACTTCTTATGCAAACTTGATAGTAAGATGCTAGGGACTGCTGATGCTGGGTTATACGTGATTAACCCCTATTACAAGGAGCCTCAAAGCTACCATAGATCGAGAAGAGCAGCACTAGTACGCCAGGTACAAAGCAAGGAGCAGCAGTACCAGAGGAAGACCACCAAGCCACCTGCAAAAGAAATGCACCGACGTCAACGCTCTGCAACCACCAAAACCATCAACAAGACCAAGACAAACAACAACAACGATGCAACTCCCATCATGGCCAAGGTACGTTCCCAAAACTCTAATCTAACCACTTTCTGCTTGCTGTTACATATCATCAGGAAAAATCACGAACTCTCAAGACGGGCAGCCAACAGAAGAGGAATACACAGACAAGACAAGCAGGAGGCGAATAAAAACTCAACATTGACACACATGAACCTACCGACATCAAAAATGAAGGAAGAACTAATCCGCAGATCCCAATACCGCCTCTGCACACTTCGTGGTAAGGTCCCAAGGACTGCTGATGTTGTGGTATGCATGACTAACCCTTATAACAAAGAGCCACAAAGCTGCCATAGGTCGAGAGGAACAACACTAGTACGCCAGGTGCAAAGCAGGGAGCAGCAGTACCCGCAGAAGGCCACCAAGTCACCTGCGACAGAAACGCACCGACGTCAACGCTCTGCAAACACTGAAACCATCGCCAAACCCAAGACAAACAGCAACAACGATGCAACTCCCATCATGACCAAGGTACGTTTCCTAAACTCTAATCTAACCATTTTCTACTTGCTGTTACATGTCATCAGGAAAAACCACGAACTCTCAAGACGGGCAGCCAACAGCAGAAGAGTATCCAGACATGACAAACAAATGGCGAACAAAAACTCAACATCGACACACAAGATCTTACCAAAATCAGGAATGAAAGAAGAACAGATCCGCAGATCCCAATACTACTTCTGCAAACTTAATGGTAAGGTCCTAATGACTGCTGATGTTGTGTTATGCATGACTAACCACTATAACAAAGAGCCACAAAGCTACCACAGATCGAGAAGTGCAGCACTAGTACACCAGGTACAAAGCAGGGAGCAGCAGTACCCGAGGAAGACCACCAAGTCACCTACAAAAGAAATGCACCAATGTCAACGTCCTGCAACCACCAAAACCATCGCCAAACCCAAGACAAACAGCAACAACGACGCAACTCCCATCATGGCCAAGGTACGTTTCCTAAACACTAATCTAACAATTTTCTGCATGTTGCTACTTATCATCAGGAAAAATCAAGAACTCTCAAGATGGGCAGCCTACAGTATAGAAATATACAAACAAGACAAACAGGAGGCAAACAAAAACTCATCACCGAATTACGTATACCTGCCGCAATCAGGATTAGAGGAAAAACAGATCTGAAGACTCCACAACTTAAGAAGATCTAGGCAACACACAAAAACAAGTTGCGAGCACAACCAGCTTCCACAACGACACACAAAAACAAGATCTGTGCACAACCAAGTAAGCGCCCACATAACTCTACCACCTCTATCCTCCCACTCATACAATTTCTTTCCAGATGACTACAGGAACAATGCGAAATCCACAAAGACATACTGCCAACTATTGTTGGTACGAAACCCTAGCCGTCACAACATTCCAGAAAATGACAAATCCATGAAGGACCAAGATTCAACATCTCATCTACAACATCAGAACCGCCCAGCTGAAGACAAACGGCACTCTGTAGGAACCAACCCTAAACGGACACAAACTCAAGAACAACAACGTTCATCGAACACAACGACATCCACCAAACAACAATCCTCCACAAGGTATATAACACGATACCATCTACCTCTTGAATCCTCTCACTTTGCTACACTGCGCACATGCATTGTTTCAGCCTCTACCTGCGTGAAAGATACATACCAGTGGAGAATCCAGCAGGAGAAGGAGCCGCCGCCCTTGCAGCTGACAAAGACTCACCGCACCCGTGAAGAACTCTCCCCTCTTCTCTTCCAGTTGTTCTCGCTGTTTTCGTTCTGCACCTCGTCTTGTCACAAACCAACTGACCCCAATTTTTTGTTGATTCACTCCCTCCAGATCGGCTTATGCCTATGCAGGACAGAAGAAATCTCAGAATCAGGAGAGAAGACACTCATTCAACACACGAGGTTAGCAAGGCGGCAAACCAGATCCAAGCCCAAGCGAGAAGTACCTCACCTCATCGTCACGGAGGGGCTTGATACACTTTCAGCAGTGAGGAGACGTGGAACAGATCCGGCAAACCCTGATACGACATCGAAGCTCGCAGAGTTTGCAGGATCATCCAGGCGGCCCCAACCCACCACGGCCCTCGCCATCAACAACAGCTCTAGGTGTTGTACCTGCAGTACACGAAAAGGAGTCAACCTGCGGCTCGCTGCAATCGCGACAGCAACTAACAAGGACGGGTGCACAAGGAATCCAGCCGTCAGGGGAAGCCAGCGACAACTTCAACATACACCCCGGCATCGACTTACCCCATCGCACCTGTCCTCATTGCACAAGAGAAGTCACAATCGTCTCCGCCAGAGCGAGCTGTACGCTCTACGGCGCAACCCCATCTTGGAAGACAGGTGGGTTATACTCAAGAGTCGGAGCGCGGGCGTTGATAGCAACGCAGGAAGCCCTACCGTGGCAGGCGAGGGAGTAAGCCCGCACGCCACAAACCCTAGAGGCCGTCCGAGACCAAGATCTTCAGAAACCGCTCCCACGAGCCGCAGTCTCCACAAACGCCGCAGCCTGGAGAGCCGCAACCCTCACAATTGTATAAACGCCGCAAGCGGTACAGGGAGCGCCTTCGGGCACCAGAGCCAGAGACAAGCTCGTCACCAAGCCAAGACAAGCTGTACAAGGATTCAAGAGCGAGCGCCCGGAGTTAGAGTCCAGACGCAAGAACGAAGCACCCTAACCTGCGGGACAGGCGAGAGGCAGCCCCAGACAGAGAACCAGAGCGGGAACTACACCAACCCCAACGGTCACCCGACGCCTACAGCGGGCCCAATACAGTACGTATGTTATCTACCATTACTAACCAGCTCATGTTGCTCAGCCACGAATTGGCAACAATTTAAGTTCATACTAGTAAGTCATAGTTCTCTCCCACTCTACTCTCGGGTCAGTAGTATTCTTTCTCATTGGGTTTATTATGCAAACCAATGGGCATGTGCACAAATCCTAATATCAAAATTGTTTACTTGGGGAGGTGACCTCTTTTATGGCACCTCTCATGTGTGTGTACGGATAATAGTCTCTAAAAGTCATAAACTCATACCCTTCCAATTAGAACTCTTAGAAGTTAGGGGTCAAGGTGCTTGCTTGAATGTCATCTACACTACTGCTCTATTCTCCTTCTTGATTACATTAACTTCACCAAGCCCTCAACGCACGTTGTGGGAAGAAGTTAAAATCAAGGTGATAAGGAGTAATACTATAGTGACCCTACACTTTACCGCTAGTGACACCCTTACGTTTTTTATTGACAGATTGGCTCAACTCCAAACTATGGCCACCCCCTCTAAGAGATTGTTTATAGAGGCAGTTGAGGAAAATGCATGTGCCGTAAATATACCTCCAAATGCGTTAGCAGTTGCTAGTACCTCCCAGAAAAAGGTGAAGGCAACAAGTTTGCCTCACACCGAATACTGGTTAGGGTTCAACACAATGAACACTCTTGCAAAGAAAAGTGATAGCCCCAAAGTACCATTGATTACCTTAGAGGAATTAGTGCAAAATGGTCTAAGTCCTATAGAGGCAGCTGAAAATGTTGAAGCAATACCATCTTTTCCTCTCATCCCTCAAAGGGAATGGCCCTCGAAAAGAATCGATGGGAAGCTGGGCAACCACTTCAATCTCATCCAACTTCCAAGTGAAGTTGAGGTAGATGAGGTTGGTTTTGCTTTAGATTACCAAGTTTCAATTCACTTTGAACTTGGGGATCAAACATGGGGAAAGGAGGCTGTGTTAGAGAAAGTCAAAACAAGGCTAAAAAATATGGGGATTCCCTTGGGCACTCGGATTGGTGAACCAGTAGCAATATTTTGCTTTCACCAAACCGAAAAATGGAACGGGGTGGTGAAATTACACCTAAAAAACCCGGAGAAAGATGGAAAAGGGTTGCTAAAAGGTTTGAGGCCCTTCATTCTGACCTTGAATGAAGGAATTCCACATCTAGGCAAAGTGTGTAAAACATACGATGCATTGGCCTTTTCGCACCTCCTATCGGTCAAAATCTCCGGCCCCAACCTTGCCAATAGAGAGTCATGCGACCTACACAATGAGATTGTAAAGGATAGTTTTGCGAGAGGATATGATTTTGAAGTCACAGGGATAGAAAAGAAAACAATCTTTGAGTTTGCTTGGGTCAAAACCCCCTCTCCCATACAAGCGGCCAAAGTTAAGGACTACAAAATCTCATTGCATAATGAGATCTTTGTACCGGCCTTTGCACCACGGAAGATGGATGAGGATGAGATTGCAAAAAAGAATTGTCTAATTCTCATTGCAAAAAATCTCAACAAAACAAAAAGTGAGAAAGAGCTAGCGGATGGGATAAAATCCATACTAGGGGAGGAGAATGTGGTTGATACATTCTTCAAACTCGAACATGGTCGGCATGTAGGAACTTGCAACATTGAGTGTTTAAATGCCGCGGTATATAAAAAATACGTCAAACAAAGTAAACAACTCCACGGCAAGTACATCATGTTTACCCCCCACCCCAAAAGTTTGGACGGGAGTAACAAACCAAGTGTGGAGGAATTGACAAGACTTGGATTTTCGGATGTAAACGCTGTTGTAGCTAATGCAGTAATTGCCATGGAAAATGGCCCAATCAAAAACAATGGTGTCACCCTACAACAACTCCGAAGAGAAATTAAGACTATGAAAGGGGAAATCGTGGAAGAAGCAAGACAATATGCGGACCTAGTGCAAGCTAACACGGTAAAATCCCTTAGAGGGGAAATGTCAACCTTACGCTCTCAACTCATTGCTACCATCATGGCCGCTGAATCTCAAGCATCAGAGCGGGAGCAAAGAGCCATTGAGAACAAGATGGACATGTCAAACTAATAGCGTCAAACAACGCTACAACTATAGTATATATATATACTAAAAAGCATAGTAAAAAAACACTAAAAATATATATAAATACAAACAAAAGAAAATTAAAACATATTATAGTATACTTATATACTACAAAACATAACAACAACAACAACAACAACAACAACAACAACAACAACAACAACAACAACAACAACAACAACAACAACAACAACAACAACAACAACAACAACAAAAAACAACAACAAAACTCTACACCCCTCCCTCTAAAAACCATAAGCATTACTCATTTGAAATTACTAATTATACTTTGTGGAGACATAGAAACTAACCCCGGCCCAATGCCAAATGTCTTCCTCAACCACCCAAAAACACATAAAAGAGTATCCAAAATCTATTTCATTCCGAACACTATAAAACTCCACCCCGAATACCAACATCTAGCATCCTCGTTTGCCCCACTTCTAAAAAATAATCACATACTGCACCATACTTATTCCACCCTCTACCCCAACATTTCCCATTACATACATCAAAAAAATGACCACCCACCCCCACATATCTTATTCGCATTAATTACCACCCTCCACCCTTCAATAGATGAATGCAACAATATCACCAACCAAAACTCTACCAACACAAACCCTACACATTGGACAAATATATTATTAAACACCCTATCCTCCTTACACAATCCCCCTGAAAGACACATAGATATACCCCACCCCTACACTAAATTTCTAGAAGAAAACCAACACCTTCTTGAACACAAAACTTCTTTACACAACGACCTATATAACTTTATTCATAGCCAAACCTCACCCCCTTCTCCCGATGAACTACAACTAAAATTTCCTTATTTCCCGCACAATCTTATCCTTGAAACCCTTAGATGCTTTGAACCTATTCATGACTACACACACCCCACGCCAACACCCGCTTACATCTCCCCCCCACTCTACAACCACGAAAATATAGATAATAGAAACACATACATTACTACATGGAACGCCTCAACGTTAAACACTGCCCTACCATGCATCCACAACCTAACCACCCACACCAACACACCACCCGCCATCATTGCCATACAAGAAACTAAAATAACCGCTACTAAATCCACAAAATACATACAAAAGTTATTTCCAAATTATAAAATTATTTTCAATAACACCCACTCCCTCACACGATGCATCCAACAACGAAGACCATATACACCGGCAAGAGGAGGTCTACTCATGCTCATACACCAATCATATGCCTTCCCCGGGAATATTACTAAAATCCCTACCCCGGCAAATATTTCACCATATCTTCAAATCATTGAAATAACTAACCGACCCCTCCAACCATGGCTCATCCTTCACCTATATATGCCCTCACACACAGAAGACTCTAGGCTTATTCCGGTAATCCAAAATTCCATCACATCACAGGTAAACACACACACTAACCACACAATAATACTCTGCGGAGACTTTAACCGAGATATTGCCCTTATTGGACGACGAAACGGAGCGATCCTTACCCCACCACTTGACATAGACTATCAATGGCAAAGGTACACAAACGATCTAGATTTACATCTAATCCCAACAGATACACAATACTCTCGTCAAGGTGGACTTAACTACACACACACTAGCCTAATAGATGGATTCTACATTAAAACACCTAACCATACTCAATATACATCCACTACCAATACCACAACCAACTTAAACTCGGACCACTTCCCAATCCAACTCAATATACCTCACAACACCCTTGTAAGCAGACCTCCCACTACCATTAACTCAAATAACATTAAAATACTAAACCCCATTCCAAAAGAAAACCTTGCTAACTTTAACACAATATTCTTTGAAAAAAACGCACTACTAATAGACTCCCTTACCTATACTCTTTCTAACCATCAACACCTCACACAAATACAATGGCAGGAAGCTTGTTCAACTATTGACCAAATCATTAATGAAATCTCTAGTACACTAGAAAAGACCTGCAAAGCACCTCCAATCCCACAACTCACACCTAGAACCTCGAAACAAGGAGGGTATCTCCCAAGAAAGCTAGCAAAAAAGTGGAAACAACATCTTGTCACATACCACACGATTCGTAAAACAATTCATATCGCTAAAACTAACCAAAATTGGCGAACCCACCCTATACTCTCCGAACTACAAAACCTCCGCCACCCTGAAATCCCACAAATACCACTATCCAACATCCATCACGAAGATTGGTTAATAGACATTGCAATCATTGCAAAAAATGCCAATAAAGAAGCTCGGAAAATTACCACAAAATATGCAAGAGAATGTGTCAAAAAAGCCATTTCTAAGTACCGTCAACTATACGAAACTAGCCCAAAAAAGATCCATAGAAATGTCTTTAAAAATAACACAAACCTGCCACTAGACTGCATTTTAGATCAAAACAACAACATTCTAACCAATCCAGATGACATCGCAAATGAAATACATTTCCAACAATCCAGAAACAATAGTCCAACCACCCCCCCATGCCACTTCCAACCACAACATATACCAACATGCACGTGCGGTGTTAGGCAATACCCGTGGCATGATTTGGACGGACTTACTATTGATAAAAGAGGAGTTCCAACAACACCTCTCCACACATATTATAATAGAGACACATACAACATGTGCCTAAAAAATTTAGGAACCAACAAGGCCCCCGGCCCGGACCATATACCTAACTCAATCCTAAAAAACATGCCCCCAAGATTCCACGATCTCCTATCACTATTCTTCCTCCACTGCTATAAACAAAAATCTATCCCCACATCTTGGAAAACAAGTCTAACAATCTTATTATACAAAAAAGGAAACCCATCCGAGCTACCTAACCACCGACCTATTGCCTTAGCTAACACCATTTATAAATTATATACTAGCACACTAACATCAATATTATCGGCTTACGGGGAAACACACCAAATATTACATGAAAGCCTAGAGGGGTTTAGAGCCGAGAGGAGTACGACACGGCAACTTCAAACCCTCATTGCTGCACTCGAAGATGCAAAATTTACTAATAAAGACATTTACATACTCTACATCGACTTTAAAAACGCATTTGGTTCCATTGACCATCCTCGATTACTAGCCATAATGAGCGACCTTGGGTACCCGGAAGACGCAGTAGCACTGGTTGGTAATATATACTCTCAATCTACCACTACATACACCGGAGAATTCTTTGGTAAAACACGCCCTATCCCCATCCAACGGGGTACCATCCAAGGTGATACACTGAGCCCATACCTCTTTATTATCTTTTTAGAACCTTTATTGAGATGGCTCCAAAGAGGTAATAATGGCTATACATTTGGCACCTCAAAAATTACCGTAAACTCGGCCGCATATGCCGACGATCTAGCAGCCATCTCCGGTCACCTTAAATCACTCCAAATTCAATTGGACAAAATAGACAAATTTTGTCTTTGGACCGGGATGGAACTTGGGGTCCAGAAATGTGCCGTAACTGGTTGCCCAAACAAATCCAAAATAAATCCGACCGCCTTCAAAGCCCTCATTCAAGCCACCAATATTCAATATCGTAGCCAACCAATTCCGGTTCTTAACCAAAACCAACCCTACATATACCTTGGAATAAATCTAGTCCCATCGTTAAAATGGAAAACTCAAATCCACGCTACTACTACAAAACTTATTAAACAATGCAAGGAACTTGCACTATGTCCGGCTACATTACAACAAAAAATAAAAATGATTGATACCGTCATACGCCCGGGTATCTCATATAGTTTCTATGCGGTCCCTTATTCCATGCCCGCCATAAACAAACTGGATAAGAAAATCATAGCCCTACAAAAGAAAGTATGCGGACTCCCTAATTGTACTCCCAATGTCATAACACAACTCCCTCACGAACTATTTGGTTTAGAAGCTTTCTCCCTCAAAAATGCCTATCTACGGTGCATTGGAGAACAACTCCAGAATGCACTTAACGACAAAGGACGACTAGGACTAATCTATAGTCGACTCCTTCGGCACATTCTTGCCATCTATGGAGGAGCACAATACCTCCAAAGACTTAAAAGATCTGATTGCCTTCGGTCCCCTATTACCCGCACACTTTTTTTACTAAAAACAGAAGGCCAAACATTTCTAAAAAGCATGCTAGATGATTTCCTACTAGGCCCCGCGCCACTCGAACAAAACTGGACAAATGAAATACATAACCTTCCAAGACTTAACCGACAATTATCCGACAAACTCTTACAAAAACTTATTTCTGCAAACATTACCGATATAAAACAAATTACACTACCAAATGGTACACACCTTATGGACGACAAGAGCTACAAAACAGCCTACGGCACCCCCCATAAATTAATAAAAAGCGCACTAAATATTGCTAAACAACTTTTTTGTCATCCCCCATGTCTCCCTATATGCCCCAACCCTTGCACCACTCACGCCACACCATACACACTTAAAGACTCATACATCATTGATCACAACAACATCCACCACAACATCAACCCCCCTCTAATCCCCCCAAACCCGCCACATTCACGTCCATATACCCCTCCACCATATATACTAAAAAATCCTTCCACACCCAATAAACAACATAACCGCGCACAAACATAGAAAGTACATTGACTCCTACAACATAAACAAACAATATACCTCATACCTATGCCATTGGACCCACAACAACACCACCTACGCCAAATGGCTCCCACAAAGAAATCTCTTCCCTTGGCACAACCCAAATACTTCCTTACATAACACTGAAATCCTCACACAATACTACCTCAGAACTCAAAACAATTATTACCTAAATATCATACAATTACACCACCCTCAAGCACAACCTCGAGATAGAAGATTTATCACACCACCTATTATTATCCCCCTCCTTAACATCTTTACAACCGAATGTAACCCCGAAATTGACATCCTCACACAAACAAATACAATCAAAATACAACAAGATAATGCCGACATATACGAAGATAATGGAAGACATCTAATAACCATACCACTCACTAGACTACAATGGTTGTGGAACCAATATCACGACGCACTACAAACCCCCATTATCATTGAACCAATACCCCAATCATTTGAAACCGAAGTTGTTTGGCTATACCAAAGATATAACTACCGAATACCCAAAAACGACCCCCTTAAAAATGCACACTATACATTACCCAACCCTATCTTAGACTACCTTATTACATCTTTGAATATAACACATTCATACTTCTCATCCCCCGTTACATGCTCCACAAAAATCTCAAAATACTACTCTCCATTCGAACGGGATCAAATTTTTGGATCTCTTGGAAAAGCCTTTGATTATAGGTGGAGCGGAATAGGCCTTGCACACCCTCACAACAAAGAAGAAACCCAACAAGCAATACATTGGGCACGCCTAGCGGCAAACAATGACCCTGACCGCAACATCACCATTATCATCACTCCTGACACTCATTGGTACCACAACTCTAATCCACACTCAGGCCCATTCCCGGACTCACACATCATAGTACTATTTGAAGCTGACACTATAACTTACAAAGAACCCACTATACCGCCGCATATACAAACACCCCGCCTCGAACCAGCAACCCTACGTATCCTATGTATACATCACCAAACTCAAGAAATTGGTAATCTAGAAAACCTCACTCATCTCACTCTGATAGCAAAAAATCTAAACATTAACAAAGTATACACCGCAACCGCCTCTCCCACACCCATTCTAACCCGTGTAAACCGCAACAAAAAATGGTCTAAAACCCCCCATACAAACATCACCGCAACACCAATTACCGAACTAAGCCTCCCCCTCTCCTACTACCAAATCAATAGAGACCTTAAATTTGACCCCAACTTTAGTTACTACACTGACGGCTCCTTTAAAGAACCAACGGAAGTAAGCCCGGGACACTGGCACCGAGAAAAAGCCGGTTATGGGATATACAATTCAACCAAACAAATTAAATCAGGCAAAAGACTACATGGACTCCAAAATATTTTAAGAGCCGAAATGATGGCTATACATAAAACCCTTAAAATAATCACAACTAAATACCCAAACGAACCGGCTCACATTTTTACAGATTGTGTAAATGTATTATACCTCCTTAATACACACATTAAACACCCTACTTTACACAACAGTCATCCGGACAAAACTATCCTTGCATCTATGGTTGAAATGCTCCAAAACCGTACACAGATTACTACACTCCACAAAGTCCGAGCCCATGCTAATATAGACGGTAATGAACAAGCTGACAAACTCGCAAAGGAAGGAAGAGAAAAATCCCACAAGAAAGCCGAACACCCATACGAACACGCCCATGCCACCCCATATTACTTTCATAGATATGAATGGCCCTCCATGGGAGAAACTCCCGATAAAGGCCCCATACGATTCTTAGACAAATACCTTAAAAAACATGATCTTATAAATAACCTAGAAAAACTTACAGAAAACTTCCCCAATATTGATAAATGGACTGGCAACCCAAACATTCACAACGCACTGTCCAATAATTTTTGGAAAAGCCCCTTTATAACGGACCCACAAATCACATGCCTAATTAAATTCCGCACGGGACAATACATGGGTAATGCCCGCAAACAACTCTTTTTTGGAATAGATAGATTTCCTACAATTACATGTCCAATTTGCAACTCCACGGACCCAGATACATGGCTACATGTCTTACTCAAGTGCCAAAACCCCCATATACACTCACTAATTGTCAAAAGACATAACAAAGCCGTATGGGCTATTCGCAAACTACTTATATCATCAACCAAATCCCGGTGTTTCATTCTTATGAATGCCGGAACCTTTAACGACAACCCACAAGAAAATACGGTCCCTCCTTGGCTGTTACCCTGCACCTGTCATACTCAAAGATGCCACTGCAATGCAAGATTCAAACCGGACCTATTATGTGTTAGAGGACTTTCATACAAAGACCCCCCACCAAACCACATAGACCCTAATCTCACCATCCAATTTATTGAATTCACATATTGCAATGATAGATTCTCTCCAGACACCATTTTAAATAAAACAAACAAATACCAACCACTACTTGACGAGATTCATGCACTAGGATGGAAAGTAGACCCCATCATTGTCATCACCGCGGGTGCCAGAGCCACCACCTACATCCCCTCAATGACAACTCTTGAAGAAACCTTTAAAATCCCCATCACTTCAATCAAAACCACCTTTTCGAATATTAACACTATTGCAATCCAACATGCTATGTCGATACTCCTACATAAACGTAAACTTGAAAACAAACAACCCCTTCCGGACGCCTTAAACCCCCCTCCATAGATCTACAATTCCATTTTTTGCACTTCACCGTACTTATCCTCCCTCTTTTAAAACTCTTTGGGACCTTGGGTCCTTTGGTATCGGTTACTTGTTACTGGGTACATAGTGTCCACCCTCGAAAGGGGGAAGTAGTTCCATACTACTAACCCATGCCCGGTGGGCATGGACTTAGTGGTGGAATGAACGGACACTTTACTCACGCCGGCCCCCTTCGGGGGCCGGCGTTCTTCTTCTTCTATGGGGAATTTTTCAAATATGATTTTGGACTTTTGGTTCAAAAGTTATTAGCCTTCGAAGGTCAAAATGGGGAGTCTGAACTGTAGGGGCAACCTATCAACCAATGCAATTTGAGGAGAAAAATGGGGCAAAATTTTGGGACAGAAAGGGCGAGGAAAGGAGTCCATACTTCCATGCACGAAGTCCAAGTGGAAAAAGCTTTGAAAATTATTAAAAGAGTCATTAAAATAAATTAAAAAAAACAACAAACAACCAGCTGTCAAGTGGCCCACTAGCATCCCACGCTAGATGCGGGCCCGCAAATTTATTTATTTATTTTTAAGTTTTTATTTTTATTTTTATTTTTGGTCCAGCTGCGAGGGCTGTCAACAACGGGACGAATTGGCCACCCAATTTCAAGCACCGCCCTTTCCCACAATGCTTTATTTATTCCATATAGTCATGAAAATTATGGATTTTATGAAGTTTAGAAGTTCTTTTTCTAAAACTAGTGAAAAAATAAATTGAAAGTTTCCACCATTGGGATTCTCAAATGCAACAACTTGTATGAAACAACAATTTCATATCACCTATGTAGTAATTGTCATCATTTTGTACCCCCTTTCACTAAAGTATATATTTCTACATCTATTACCCCTTGAATTGACCTCAAATTTTGCACACAAATAGCTAACAACATATAAGTCATATTGGTAAAAGATTTGATCACATTTCAATGTAAAAACTAGAGGATATGCCTAGTAAAAGTAGGTTTATCTTGCTAGGCAAGGGGGGAAAAATACTTTTCTTTGCACTTCAAACGCTATAATCTTCACATCTGCGCGGTGGATTGCAACCAAATTTGGAATGTAAGTTCATATACATGTCTATTTTAAGAATGTACAGTTAAAAGTCTAAAATTATACTTTAATGTTAAATTTTGTTGCCACTTGTTGATGATGGCATTTTTGGAGTGTTTTGTGAGGGAAAATGCCTTGGGCTTTTAGGGGTTGAAAAGTACATTCAATTTAAATGGCACAATCAAAGGATTCTTTCAAAGGGCACATCCAAAGAACAAAGTGATATCTCCAAAAGGTTTTGTCCCAAAGAATATCTTCAAGGTTCCGATTCTAACACAGAACTGTCTTGTGTGGACAAACTATATTGTTTTATAAACAGATTTACCGACACCACACAACACCTAGTCACGACAGCACTAAGATACCATACCCGGGACAACACTGATATCCGCACCCACTTTATCATTGATACCGTGAGCGGTCTATCAATGATGCCCGCACCCGTTTATCACCGATACCCGATTGCAGATACTCGACACCCGTATCCCTGACCTCCTGCTCCAGAGAGGGAGAAGCCAGTTTGTGGCCTGCAAAGCTATCGGTAGGGTTGCTTGCGACTCGCGAGTCCTGCGTTGAGCTTCAAGCTTTTGTTTACTCTTGCTTGTGTCGCTCGGAGCTCATTGTTGTGCTCCCGTCGTCGTCGTCGTCCTCATCGTCTTCTCCTCGCCTGTCAGCTGCGGAGCTCTAGTGCGGGAATCGGCGGAATTTCATTTCATCGCGGAGAGTTAGGGTTGTGATGACCTCGGCGTCTTCGTGAGGGTTTGGTCGAGGGTTTCGAGAAAATGGCGGACTCCGGGGACGAGGACGAGGAGGAGTACGAGGAGGAGGGACAGGACGAGTACGAGAAGGACGGCTTCATAGTCGACGAGGAGGAGGAGGAGGAGCCGGAGGAAGAGCCGGAGCAGAGCAGCGACGAGGAGGTGAAGGCGAAGAAGAAGAAGCGGAAGAAGAGGTGAGGAGATGTGTATATATGTTTTTCTGAGGTTGCGTTTCAGCAATTTCGAGGCTGATGTTCTCAGCGCATGTCGTCGTCATGTGTGTTCAGAGGTGAGGAGACGTATGAGCTTGACGAGGATGATTACGATCTGCTGCAAGAGGCGAACGTCACGGGATTTCACCGGCCGCGGGCGAAACCAGTACGTTGTGGCTTGTTTCTGGTGTGCTAGAGCGATTTAGGTTTTGGTTTGTGTGAGAAGAGTTTTAGTTGATTTTTCACGGGTATTGTGAGCTCGTTAGGAACGTTTTTCGTTTTGAGACTTCCTCCCGCCCTCTCTCTTTGGCTTGAATTGTTTGATGAGTTGGTTGCGTGTTTTATAGGACGGGAAGACGAAATTTAAGAGACTGAAGAAAGCAGGGATTGGTGGAGAGAAAGGATCTGGTGGTATTGGTCTCTCGGATGACGAGGATGAGGAAGATGGCGGTGGTAGGAAGGGTCGAACGGCGGAAGAGGAGCTCAAGCGGTCTCTGTTTGGAGAGGATGATGGTATGTTGAGCAGTGGAAGATATACTTATTACTGTTGGTTCCGGGTTTTCATTTTTTTTCTGGAGGCTAACTCGAGGTTTGGATTTTCGCGTTAGTTCCGTTGAGTAAGACGGTGTACTATTATTATCTTGGCCAGGGGCTGCGGCTGAGGACGTCGTGGAAGAGGAAGAACTGGAGGATGAAGAGGAATTGGGAGAAGAAGAAGATGAGATGGCTGATTTTATTGTGGATGAAGAAGAAGTTGACGAGCATGGAGAGCCGTCTAAGTATTGCCTCATTGCTTGGCCTCACCTGCCTATTCTTATTTCTTTGTGACTTGCTGTTACAACCTTCGATCTTGGCAGTGGATTTTTTTTTCCCAAAAGTTTGCATTTTGATCTCGTGTTGTACTTATTCCAGGTATAGGAAGAAAAAAGTTAAGAGGAAAGAGTTCAGGCAAGCTCCTGGGATAAATACTTTAGCATTACAAGAAGCTCAGGAAATTTTTGGGGATGTGAGCTCTTTGTTGGAGGAGAGAAAAAGACGTGAAAGGGATACCTTAGATGATGAGGACAGAGGCGATGACGACGACGACGATGATTACGGCCGCGGCCGAAAGCCGCCACCTCAGAAGCTGTTGGAGAAGCAGTTTGAACCCAGTTTGTTGGAAGAGAAGTTCTTAACAGAAAGGGATGATCGTTTGCGAGAAATAGATATTCCCGAAAGACTTCAGGTACGTGGCTTTTATTTCAGTAGTTCTTGACCATTCCGTCTTCCTTCTTCTCTTTCTTTTAAGTGGTTTTAGACACGAGAGTTATCGAATTGCTGTGGAAGTTGCACTTGTTCAAGTGGTGAACTACTTTCCTACTGTTAAAACGATATAAACTTTTTGATTGTTTTTCAAGCTTAATTGCTTACCATTTGTCTTTTGCCGCAGATCCTGGAAGAGACTGCTGGTGCCTTACCTTCCTTAGATACGGCAATCAGAGAGGCAGCTGAATGGATTTATGACAGAGCCTTCGGCCGTCTTGCAGTGCCACTCCGTCCTGAATTTCAGCATCTTACAGATGATAAAGATACTATCGCTAGACAAATTGCGAATGTCTTGCATTTCATGCATGATGATAAATTCGAGGTGTGTTCATCAGTATCGAAATTTTGTCATAGTGTGTGTTGGACTTCTAAAGTACTAGGATTAAAGAAATTGTTTGTTAGTGTTCATAGTACTAGTAGATGAACTAGGAAGAAATTGACCCCGTCTGTTCGTGTAACAGATACCGTTTATTGCAATGTATCGGCGTGAAGAGTGCTTGGATCTTCTGAAAGAGCCGTCGGATGATCACGAGGAGCAAGATAGGCCCTTGATTCAAACTTATGGGGTCCGTTTGCTCGCCTTCTCTGTTGATTGTTGGTCATCTGATACATTGCATCTCTTGTCTAGTCTAGTTTTATTATTTCCTTAAGAGTTATTTCTGTGAAATTGTGTGCTGGGTACGTAGAATATCTAGCTATAGTAGGTGCTGATTCGCAATCTTCAAAATTTATTTTCCGTTGCCAACTCAAATTGCACACTTTGTGGATGTTGGTTATGGCTTTTAGATATTAGATCACCTTCCTACATTCTCTCTTCTGCACTCTTTGTATTTAATACGTGAGCTCGTTGCAGGCACTCTGGGCAATTCAAATGTGGGACAAGAAGTGGCTGCTACTGCAGCGTCGGAAGACAGCACTTCAGGCTGCTTATGAGAAGCGTATTCCTGCAGAAACTAGAGAAGACCCTGAGAAAGAGGAGCTTGTTGAGAAGATTTTCCGTTCCCTGTCAGATGCTCAGTCAGACCAAGCTGTAGATGATTGCGATGCTAAGTTCAACCTCTTCTTTCCACCTGATGAGATTGAAGTTGTGGACGGTGGATTCAAGCGTCCAACGAGACGGTCACTCTACAGCATCTGCCGTAAAGCTAATCTGGGTGTTGTATCTAAGGAATTTGGGTTGGCACCATACCTTTTTGGAGAGAATCTGATGGCTACTTACAAGGTAACAGAGCATAACTTGGAGTTTGTATTAGCTGCAACAATGTACTTCTTTGTTCTATATGTGCGTGGGGTGCTGTTATTGATGTGGCGATATTTTAGATGCCAAGTAGCCCTGGAGTAAAAAGCAACGAATCTTGTAGGCATAGTTTCTCCCTTTCACACTTCACAATGCAATTTTTTGTCAGTGGACTTTCTGCGAAGTATCCTTTATAACATAGATAACCATCTTTGGCAGCGTAGCTCTGTTTTTGATACTCTGCATATAATTATTTTGGATGTACAGATCAGTTTTAGAAATCTTGTGCATTTTTGTAACAGGTGAATTGTCTAGTATACTTGAGTAAGAAGCCATCTCTGAAGATATTATTGTTGCAATGCAGAGGCATGATATTGAAGATAAACCTATTTCTCCAGATGAGTTGGCCTCCAGATTTTGTGCATCGAATAGATCAGCGAATGAATTTCGGGATCCTGCGTCTGTGCTGCGAGGTGCGAGGCACATGGTAAGTGCTCCTTTTGGGTTTGGTGATTACTTTTTTTGCGCAGGCTTTCATGACACGGGTTTTAGTTTTCTAAATCATTGGCATGTGGATCCGTAATTTTATCTCCTCCGTGGTGGGTGCCATTTTCGAATTATTCATGATTGAAGGCAGTTTTCACTATAATTGACCTGTTAATTTATGTTCTATAAAACGGCTATGTGGGAGCTTTCTAACTTTCCAAGATGTTCAATCCAGGTGGCTGTAGAAATCAGTACAGAGCCTGCAGTGCGTGAGCATGTTCGGGGTATTTATTCAGAGAGAGCAGTGGTCAGCACACGACCAACTCCAGATGGGAATGATGCGATTGACACATTTCATCAATACGCAGGTGTGAAATGGCTGTTGAACAAGCCGATTAGTGCCTTCGATGATGCTCAGTGGCTACTTATTGAGAAAGCTGTTGAAGAGAAGCTGCTCGAGGTTACAGTTAGTCTACCAAAAGAGCCTATCGCGACCCTGATGCAAGATTGTGAGGCATTGTATTTGAGTGACGGTGTAAGTCTCACAGCGCAACAGTGGAATGAACAAAGAAGGCAGATTTTACGTGATGCCATAGTGACGTTTTTGCTCCCAGCGATGGAAAAGGAGGCTCGATTGCTGCTGATCACAAGGGCAAAACAGTGGCTGTCCGCACAGTGCGGTATGCAGCTATGGAATAAAGTTTCCGTTGCTCCATACGTTCCCCAAAGGGTCAGTGACCAAGATGAAAGGTGAGTTCCTGCTTCCTCTTCAATGGCTTTGTCTATACTGGTACTGTGGTACATCACCGTTTTTTAATCCAACAAGTCAAGTAAATAATTATTTGGAAAAGATGGGCGTGGTAAGGTTCTATTTTACATACCAACACGTCATAGGCCTTGAGCTTGCGCTTATCTAATGAAGCTCTTTATCAGCTGATTTATTTTCCCGGCTTGATGCCGATATGAATATGTTTATTGGATTTTACTATTCTGGGAAAGGCTTTAATGCATATTACGGGACTTGATGACAGGATTGATGATAGCCCTTCGTTACGGGTGCTAGCATGTTGTTGGGGCCCAGGCAACCCAGCAACTACCTTTGTGATGTTAGATACAGCGGGAGAAGTTATGAACGTTTTGCACACCGGATACCTGAACATGAGGGCTTCGAGTCCTGAACAGAAAAAGAGGAAAGAAAATGACCAGGCTCGCCTCCTTCAATTTATGAGAGAATTTCAGCCTCACGTTTGTGTCTTGGGTGCTGCAAATTTGAACTGTCGGCATTTAAGCGAGGACATTTATGAGGTGAGGATGTTCAAATCAGATTCTCTGTACAATTTCTGTGAGGGATTTTAGCAAATTGCTAATTCTTTGTAGGTGTGTAGAGGCACATATGAGCATCCTTTTCGGAGTGTGTCACTTAATAGATTGTGATGTGGAGGATGGTGTGGGAGCGTAGATAGTAGTGCCTACGAGGTGATTGGTACAAAAAATTACCGTGACCAATTTTTGGCAAAATTGATGTATCCAGGTGATTTTCAAAGTGGTTGAGGTGCATCCTCGTGATTTAGCAGAAGGATTAGATATGATTAAGTTGGTTATTGGTGATGAATCTATTCCTTCCTTATACGAGAGTTCAAGAATTTCCCAAGAGCAGCTTCCTGGACAGCCAGGTTCGTATCTATGCCGGATCTTCTTTTCTTATTTTTCCTGGGTTTAAACAGGCGAATCGTTTGGCTTCATGCATTCATGGTGCTATATTTTTGATACTTTGAGCAGGACCAACAGAATTTTTGTGCTTGTAGTGGGCATGATTATTGTATCAAGTCCAACTTTCTTTCTTTCTCATGATCATTTCCACTCGGATCGCATTTATCGTTGCTTGCAGGTATTGTGAGACGAGCAGTTGCATTGGGCCGGTTCTTGCAAAACCCTGTGACTATGGTTGCTTCTTTGTGTGGCCCTACGAAAGAAATTCTCTCGTTAAGGTTGCATTCACTGCAAAATTCCTTGACGAATGAGGAACTATATGAAGCCATTGAGCGTGTTATGGTTACTGTAGTTAATCAGGTGGGCAGTGACTCCTTCTGCAACGGGGTTTTATTCTTTCGTGGTTGCTACTTGCTATTTTCTTATCTGCTGCCACATGTTGCTTTAAGCTTGTGTTATCAGCTTTGGTCTCTTGACTTCAACGTGTCATGGATTGACTTCTCTATCTCTTTGGATTAAGTGGGTGTCTGTTCACCTTTAAACCTGCAGGAACAAACCTTCACACTTATTGCAAATTTTTCACCCCTGTATCAATCGCTTCTTTCCTCTCTGGTGTGTTCAGGTTGGCATCGACATCAATCTGGCAGCTTCGCATGATTGGATTTTTGGTCCTCTTCAGTTTGTTGCAGGACTTGGCCCTCGCAAAGCTGGTGCTATTCAAAGAGCGATTCAAAGTGCTGGGCGTGTGGGAACTCGAAAAGATCTCTATGCAAGTATCCGTGTTATGGACAAGAAAGTTTTCATCAATTCTGCAGGTTTCATTCGAGTTCGAGGTAGTGGACAAGCAGCTTCTGGGATACAACATTTGGATCCACTTGATGATACGCGTATTCATCCGGAGTCGTATCAGGTGTGTAAATTGCTATTTCGAATAAGCTCGTCCAGCATTCTATTCATGACTAAGATAATGCCCTGAAGCATCTGTGGCTGTGCCATCATTTCCTGGCCGTACTCTAAAATACTGGGGTTTTAAGTTGGTTTAACTGACATATTGTACTTGTGTTGGTTATTAATTACAAGGTCTTAAATCTTGCACTGTGGATATATCTCTAACTTTTTTTAGTAAAGTTTTATTCCCCCTTTGGCATCCTGGTGTTATTTGTACAATAGCTACAGTGAGTACAAGCAAATTTTCATGCTAGAAGTGTTTATGTGGATTAGATGGCGAAAAATATGGCGGAGGCCGCTTTCAAAGAGGAGGCTCAACAGAACGATGACGACGTCGATGAAGACATGCTAGAAATGGCTGTGGAGCATGTTATGACGAATCCAGTTGTTCTAGACACCATGGATGTAGAGGAGTATGCTCGCAGTGCTCTAGCACGGGGAACAAGCAAGAGGATTCCGACACTAAGGTTGATTAAGTCGGAGCTTCAACACGGCTTTCAAGACTGGCGCAAGCCATACACAGAGCCAAATGAGGAGCAAAAGTTCTATATGCTGAGCGGGGAAAGTGAAGAGACGTTGTCATGTGGTCGGATTGTGCACGCGACCGTGAGGAATGTCCAACAGAACCGAGTTATGTGTGTTTTGGAATCTGGGCTTCTAGGTTTTATACAGAAGGAAGACCTTTCAGATGATCGTGATGTCGAACCCAGCGACAAAGTTGCAGAAGGCAGTATCGTTACCTGTAGAGTGAAAGAAGTGAAAGTAGCCAAATTCTTGGTGGATTTAACCTGCAAGTAAGTTGCACTTCATTAAATGTCTTTGTTATGTTTACCATACTCCTAAAAATCTTGGCTGCAGCTCAGGATTGCATTGCTCTTAGGCCTTTTTTATGTTCTCTTCTTCATCTCAATGAAGTATGACCAGCCTCTCTGAGCTGGATTCTGTAAATCTGCTTCTAACTTGTCTTCTCATTTTTGCCATGCCACAGAGGAAGTGATCTTCGAGGGAATCATTGGCGGCCCAGGGTGCAACCAGATCCTTACTTCCATCCAGACAACAGTTTCTTGCATAATGAGCAAGAAAAAGCTCGCAAGAAGAAGGAAGAGGAGAAAAAAAAGGCTTTTAAGCCTCGCATGATTGTCCACCCCTACTTTCAGAACGTTTCCGTTGATGATGCAATCAAGGTTGGTGCTGTCATCATAGAGCAGCATTTGCAATCGATCTTGAACTGATGGACCTTGCTAGAAGTGGGCCTACCCTTGTGACATAATATTGATAATATCGATTGTAAGTTTTTGTAGTTTGAGATGAAGTTTTTAGGGCTTATATATGAGATCTATTTCCAATAACCTCCTATAGTTCACTATTTCCATCGGAGTGGGAGGTTCACTGAACGTGGGCACGTTTTGCAGGCACTGGCTGAGAAGGATGTTGGCGATTTTATTATTCGTCCAAGTAGCAGGGGTCCAACTCACTTGTCCATGACATTGAAAATCCACGACGGTGTGTTCACACACATAGATATTGTTGAGGGGGGCAAGGAGAGGCGCGATCTCACAAGCTTTCTCAGCCTTGGCAAGACGCTTACGATTGGAGAGGAGTCGTACGAGGATCTTGACGAGGTTTGCATCTCTACCTTCTTTCTCTCCTTTTCACATGTCATTCCTTTTCTCAACTCTTAAAATGGATTTTTTTTTCTGAACTAGTTTGCTTTTTCCACAGGTCATTGCCCGATACGTCGAACCCTTAGTTGGTTACCTGCGTGAGATGCTGCGCTACCGGAAGTACAAGCAAGGAACCAAGCTGGAAATTGATGATCTACTCCGCGTGGAAAGAGCCGCAAATCCCAAACGTATTCCGTATTACTTCTCTGTAGCACATGAGCACCCGGGGGCCTTCATGCTCTCGTACATCCGGGCTGTCAATCCCCATCACGAGTACATATCTTTATCTTCAAAGGGTTTCCGTTACAGGAAGCATAACTTCGACAACATCGATAAGCTCGTCGCGTACTTCCAGAAGCATTTCAATGATCCTATTCCCGAGGCACCCAGGAGAGCAGTCGCTGCAATGGTTCCTCCCCGGAGTCCAAGCAGCTACAGTGCAGGTAGTTACGGTTACAGCGCAGGCTCGAGGAGGCCTTCTGACTCGGGCGCCTCTGGATATGATTCCAGAAATAGCTGGGGAGACGTGGGAGGCAACTCCAGGGGCGGTGGAGGAGGCTGGGGAAGAGACAACTCCTGGAGCGGTGGTCGCGTAACTGGAAGTAGTTCTGGTTGGGACAAAGGGGGCGGGCGTCCCAGCCAAGTCAACGGAGGAGGCGGAAGCAGCAGCTGGGGCTCCGAGCCTTCCTCTGGAAATAATGGGTGGGACAAGAGTGGGACAAGGAGTGAGTGGGATAATCCAGCTCCATCCGGGGTTTCCTCTCAGCCAACAGCTTCGCAGGGAGGAGGTGTATGGGAAAGTATGACGAACTCTGACTCTGCAGCAGGAGACGGTGGATGGAGCGATGTGCCTTCGGACGCGCCGCCTTCTTCAGGATCTGGATGGGATTCCATTCCAGGAGCTGGACCACGAGTTTACTGAGGAGTTTCTCTTGCAGTGTCTCTCAAGCCACCTACAAGCAAAATGTGAGTTGGTCGGATGGAGTCTTCTTTTCAAGTCATGCTTTCTGGCTTAATCGTAGGCAGTTGCATAGATTGCAGTAAATATTTGAACGTGGTCAGAAGAGAGTCGCCTCCGCACGTCCGGTTTATACATGGCCGCTCTTTTGTGCTAGGGCTCAACTGTTGATTAATTCAATGTGTCTATTTTAACTTGTATACTAGCATTGGTTGTAATTTCAATTCAAATGTTGCATTTGTTCACAAAGACGCTTGATTGCGAATGTTGTGAATCTTCTTTCAATGAAAGTGCTTTAGGGTCAAACATTTTGAAAGATATGCAACTCATACTAGGTCACAATGGGCATCTTATGTAGAATCTAGCTCACAATCATCGCATTCTTGAAGCAACTAGCCATGGCTTTGAGGAGGTAATGTGAACCTTCCCATAACTGACAAGTTAAGCAATGTGCATAAATGGAGAGAAACAACATTACATTCATTTTTCAATCCAAGTGATTTCATATTTTTCGAATGCAAATTAGTTACGAATTTTCAAACTGTGCTGCCATGTATAACCGGTGCCCACCAATAAGTACCCCCCATAAGTGTCAACCAGAAGTAAGGGGTCCTCACTAATAGCAAACCTCTCTATTTAGAGCTAAATGGGTGGTTATGGGATGGAAGTGGGTTGGATATTGCCCTAATTTTTTACTGGTCGGTTATGAGTTTTAGATGGTTACAAGGGGATTTACCTTAGGAGAAATATCCTCTACATTTGGGGGTGGTGTCACAGTTAAAAGAACTAGGAGATTTTGTTGAGAATGCTGCTTCATGCAAAATGAGAAATAAGGGTATTCAAAGCAAATGTGGAGGTGGTTTTAACTCTTGATGAATATCCTTATCAACCATGTTGACAACGATCACCCTCTTTGAGTAGTATAGATAACTGTACTTCCAATGGAAATTTTCATGAGAAGTAAAAAGTTATAGCGCTTTCAAATCATAGAGTATCACTACACTAAACATAAAGTAAATTAATGTACCAAATTCCTAACCTTTGAATCCATCAAAACTGCTATTTTGGAATACAAGAGGAAGAAGAGGGAGAAAAAGTAAAAACAATTCTTCTTTTAGTTTAACTTGTGAAATGTAGAGGCTTGCCTAGAAAAACAGAGCTTCCCTTCCATTATCCGCCTTTGATGTGAAACTAAACATCTAATTGATGCACACAGCAAGAAATGAGAACAATGACAATTCTAGTACTATATTAGGGGCTATTATACCCAAAAAATAGGTATAGAGATTCTCTAAAGATTGAAATTGTTACTTCATCCAATTCACTAATTAACTTTCTAATCAAAATTCTTCATCTATTATCATGTATTAAAAGTTATCCAAAAAGCCACATTTTGACTCCTTGGACGTTCCAGGGTTAAGGTAATGTTTTGTCACCTGGAAGTGCATCCTATGTATCATGAGAAGAACAAAACACCTATATGTACTCTTCCCTCAGCCACATTAAAAGTTTTCTCTAAAACACATTTCTAAGCTATTGAGAATTAGACATTGAGACCTAAGGTTGGTTGTTGTGAAACCCCGACATAGCATTGAACCATACAATGCAAAACATCCCTTCATTTTAGGGTAGAAATGTAGCCAAAGTACATGGCCATATAATATTTTGTAATCTTAAAAAGTAAATCCATGCAATATGAAGCTATCTTTCTGCCCTGGAATGAACAATTGTTGTACATTATCACATAGTGGTTTCATAGTTGCAAATCCAATACAACAAAGTTAATATCTAAAAGTAACTTGAAGTTTCTTTTTCCTTTTTTCTTTTTTTGGCACATTCAAATTGCTATCTTGGCAACTTGCGGCAAGTGTTTTAGTGAAGAAGAGAGAAGGTTTAACAACCAGGAATTGAACCTGTAACCACTATTTGGTTTGGGTATCTCTCTAAAAGACCTAATTCGAGATGAATTAACAAAAAAGGAATACAACAAGACAAAGAAGTCTCAATCTAAATCGGCACCAAGCCCAAGATGCAAAAGCACTACATGGCAAAATACTCAGCAAAAAACCAAGCGGGGGAAAGAAAATCCAAGAGGAGTCAAGAACGACAACGAGAAGCCAAATATAGTCACACAAACCATAAAAGAAAGAGGCCTAGAAGGCTTAAAGCGAGAAAAAAGTCAATCCGGTTCCAAAGCAAATGAACTATCTCCCAAAGTGGGAAAATAAATTTGAGGAACAAATGAGCAGGCTTGTCCAGCACTAGCGTGCTCCTCTATTGAGGACAAATATGAAGCTCCAAAGACGGAACCAAATTCCGGATGCACCTCCTTTGCGGATGCCGAAGAAGCTTCAAACTCTTAGAAGAGTCAAGCATTTCCGTTGAGGAAGATGGGGAAGCCCCAATTGGCGACGGTTTGCCAGCAAGAGTGACAAAAAGAAGAACAATGGGATTCTGGTCAACCATCAGCATTTTACACGCCTAAAAGACCACCAAATTGTGAAGATTGCTACTAGACTGAAGCGAGTCCATGAGGTCCAACAAATCTTTAGCAGCAACAGCAAGAGCGTTGCCCTTATCAAGATCTGCCATAATTGTAGCCCAATTGCCTTCAGCAAGCACCTTTGCAGCCTCAATGACCTAATCTAAATGAGTTGTAGCCATTGGCTAAGACTCTCAGGTGGAACTCCCTATGAGGGGAAGATGTTCCAAAGGAGTCGTTGACCTTCTTGTATTGATGATATTCCTAAATTCTAAGCCATCTTAAAATCACTCTCTTTCTTCTGCCGCTTGGTTTATTTGTGCATTCGATCTCCATATCAAATGAGCTCCTTTCACACACCCATGTTCGCCTCGATTATCTGTTGTCAAGCTCTAAATAGAGCAACTAATATGTGCAACTCTCCATCTCTAAGATCAAATGAGCATTTTTTACACCAAATTTGTCAAACAAGGCAACTTTAGAGGATGTCCCAAGGTGTTAAGGACATGACCTCTTGAACCTTCTAGTTCCTTTTACTTTATGTTAGGCTTTAACTTTAGAAATCCTTTCACTTTGCTTTTGCTTTAAAACTTGCTTTTACTTTAGAAACCCTTTTCCTTTATATTAGGTTATATATAAGGATCGCCGTTGAAGAGTCCTTCAGTCTCGATAACGCATCTCTTGGAGCCATTGCTAACCCCTCTTGTAGTTTCATGTAGTCATCTTGTTAATCCAAGTTCATATCAATTCAAGTTCATATCAATTTTTCCCTCTTCTACTTCATCAGGGTTCTAGTTCTTGTCAAGTATTTTTGTATCTTGTGTCCTTCACAGTTTGTCAAGACTAACGTCACTTGAGTATCAGAGTTAGGGCCCTTCTTGAGGTTGCGGTTTACCCCCTTGTTTTTGAAGGTGTAGTAGCAGTTTTAGAGGTTGCGGTTTATCTCCTCTAATCTTATATTTCATTTTGTCACAACGTTTGAGTGTTGTTTTTCTTGTGAGAGGAGCGGACAACCCCTCTCCCAAAAGGTTTGAAGGTTTAAAGGTTGCAATTTATCCTCCACTAAGCCAAGATTTTATTTTCAATTATTTTCATCTCTTAGTACGGCGGGGATTCAGGACTTTATTATGCCTAAATCCGTCGAGGCTAAGTTAGAGGCTATCTTTAATGCTATCAATACGTTATCGGTCTAGACCACAACGATTGAAGGAGTCATTGGTGGCCTTCAACAACATCAATCTCCCGCCAACCTGGAGAGAAGAGATGTGCCTGTGATTTGACAAGATCCACCACCACAACGGAAGGAACCTCGTGTAATCCTCCTTGAGAAATTTGATGGCATGCGCCCCAAGTTTTGAGGGTTTGTCAATCAAATTCGATTGATAATTGCCTTATAGTTGGAGCGCTATCCAACAGAAGAATCATGGATCGGATTAATTGGGACGTTGCTTACGGGGCAAGCTTTATCATGGTTTGCTCCTTTGTTTGAGAAAGGTTCATCCATCTTGAACAACTTTGACACTTTCTTGGAGGCCTTTGCAGAAGCATTTGGAGAACATGACAAGGCTCGTTGGGCAACAACAAAGCTTTGATCCCTACAACAAGAGACACATTCTGCATTGGCTTACGCCTAAGATTTTAGACAACTTCCGTGCGACATCAATTGGGATTAAGCAGCACTTATGAGCCAATTCTATTGGGGCTTGAAGGATATTGTGAAGGATTTGTTGTTGTCACTTCCTGACTTGCAAATGTTCAATGAGGCAGTTAGTCAGGCGGTCAAGACTCAAGTGCGACAACAGACTCTTCCAACGCCGCCAAGACCAGACTCATGGATTCCATCAAGGGAGCAGACGATCCGACCGACCTCATCTATGTCATGGAGCAATCCGAGTTCTCATTTAGAGGTTGTAAATATGCAAATTGGCGCAATATGTATCAAACATCTTACTCCGGAAGAGAAGAAGCGTGAGATGGAGGAAGGACTATACTTATATTGCGGCGAAGGAGGTCAAAAAGTCTCCAATTGCCCGAAAAAGCCGAATCAACGTATCATCAAGACCAGAGCTCTCATAGTCTAGGAAAACAAAGATGCCCAACCACAATAGGAATCGTGCGGCTAGTTAGTTCAATTTCACAACAACAATTGAGTTCCTCTCTTTCCGCTCAACCTGCACCTTGTCTTACAATTCCTTGTCTTTTGGTCCTCAGAAACTTAAAACCATTGCTTTGATAGATTTAAGGGCATCTGCTTGTTTTCTAGATGAAGAATTTGTCAAGAGTTACAAATTTCCTCTATTCCAGAAATCTCAGTCCGTCCATGTAGAAGTGATAGATGGACGACCTTTGTCCTCAGGCACTGTTACCCATGAAACAATGCTTTTAGAAGTGACATTTGAAGGCCATAGTAGCCAAATTGTCTTCAATGTCATTAGAACGCCATGAAACCTTGTTATTCTTGGTCTCTCTTGGTTAGAAAAATACAACCCATCTGTAGACTGGAAGTTGCGAAAGATAACTTTCACCTTCCCTTTGGAACATCCAAACAATAACCCCGTTAGAATACCTGTTAGCAAGCATGTTAGAAAATAACGAATGAAGAAACTCCTTTTCATTGGAGCAAGGGCATTTGTAAGATCGTCCAAGGAAGGCATATCATTTGTCATCTATGCGGCTCCGACTAGTGAAGAGAAGACCTAAGCAGCCAGTATTCTAAAGCACTCTAAAGATTCTCAAGATGTGTTTTTGAATAAGAATGTTGACATATTCCTGGAGCACCATCCATATGATTGTGCAATAGATTTAGAAGGAGCGCAACCGCCCTTTTGCCCAATCTACAACCTATCTCAAATGGAGTTGGCAAAATTACAAAAGTATGTTGACGAGAATCTGGCAAAGAACTTCATTCGACACTCCAAGTCACGAGTTGGAGCGCCTATTCTATTTGAGGAGAAGAAGTATGGCTCATTACGAAGGTCCGTGGATTATTGAGGTCTCAACAAGTTGACAAAGAAGAATCGCTATCCATTGCCTTTAATCTATGGACTTTTGGAACAACTCCGGAGTGCGAAGGTCTTTACCAAGATTGACCTACGTGGAGCTTATAACCTTGTACGAATCAAGGAAGGAGACGAATGGAAAACAACTTTTTGTACAAGATATAGCCATATTGAATAGAATGTCATGCCTTTCGGCCTCACAAATGCCCCAACAATTTTTCAACACATGATGAATGACATTTTTTGAGAGCACCTTGACAACTTTGTTGTCATCTATTTTAAAGACATTCTAATATTTTCCAAGAATAAAGAAGATCATGAGAAGCACGTTTGTTTGGTCCTTGAAAAATTACACGAGCAAGGACTCTACGCCAAGCCAGAGAAGTGTTTATTTCACCAAACGGAGATGGAGTTTTTGGAATTCACTGCAACTACGGAAGGCTTGAAGATGGACCCAAAGAAGGTAGAAGCTATCGTGTTGAGGAAAGTTCCAAGGACAGTTCAAGACGTACAGTGTTTTCTTGGCTTTTTTGACTTCTATCAGATTTTCATCATAAATTATTTACTAGTGGCTACTCCGCTCACGCGATTAACATGCGAAGACAAGTTTGATTGGGGGCCATTAGTAGAGAAGGCATTTCAAGATCTTATGAAGGCATTTACAACCGCACGAATCTTGGTGCACCCGGATTTTACGAAGACATTCTATTTGAAGACTGATGCCTCGGATTTTTCTTTGGAAGCTCTACTTTCACATATGGAGAAAGACGAGAAGCTTCATCCAATTGCATTTTACTCTCGTAAATTTTCTGTTGCCGGGATTAATTATGAGATATATGATAAGGAACTTCTTGCTATCGTGGATACTTTTCAAGAGCGGCGTCATTTCCTTGAAGGAGCTGCGCATCCGGTGACTGTATATACAGATCACAAGAACTTGGAGTACTTCATGTCATCCCGTGTTTTGAATCGGCGCCAAGCTCGATGGAATATGTTGCTTTCCCGGTTTAATTTTATTATCACTTATCAACCGGGGAAGTAACAAGGATCATCTGATGCTCTATCAAGAAGATCGTATCTTGCGCCCAAGGCTGGGAAGGGAGCATTTGATTGACAGTGTATAACTCTATTGAAGCCAAAATTATTTTGCCTTTGCGCTACTGTTATACCAACATCTATTGATGTTGATTTCCTTGACCAAATGCGCATTGCAACCATTAAGGATCATGTGGCCCTTAACATCAAGCGTCGCCTTGGTATAGACAACAAACAGGGTTGTCTATCATGAAATTGTGACAGTGACGTGCCGTCATGACGTGACATGTCGTGACGGACCCTCTCGTCATGACACAATAGAGCCAACCTAGGGTCAAAGATGAACTTTACCCCTATGTATGGTACATATGTTACCTTGGCGTCGACGTGGCCGTCTTATGTGGCACTGACATCCTACGTGTATCTCACCACTTTTATCTTTTGCTGTGTAGTATTAACCTTTGAGTGAAAATCAATTAAGTGGGGGGGGGGGTTTTCGGAGGGAGCGGTTTAGGAGCGGACTGCACGCGGACATGCGATGACCGTCCGCGGACATGGCGCGGACTGCGTGCGGACACTGCCGCGGACTGGCTGCGGTTATGCAGCGGATTAACTTGGACCCGCGAACTGAGTGCAAACCCGCGGACTGGCTGCGGATACGTCGCGGAATGAACTTGGTCCCGCGGACTCAGTGCAGATCCGCCAAGTGGCTACGGATACGGAGCGGACTGGATGTGTACCCGCCGACTGGCTGCAAACGCTGCTGCGGGCTGATCGCGGACTGGCCGCGGACATTGCCACGGACTGGTTGCAATCAGTCGCGGAATGGATGTGGATCCGCGGATTGGCTGCGAATACGCAGCGGATTAGAGGGGAATCCGCAGAGTGGCTGCGGACTGATCGCGGACTGGCCGCAGACACTGCCGCGGATACGTAGCGGACTGGATGTGGACCCGCAGACTGGTTCGGATATGCAACAGACTCGACGGGGACACGCGGACTGGCTGCGGATACGCAACGGACTGGATGGGAACCCGCGGACTGGTTGCGGATACGCAACGGACTGGATGGGAACCCGCGGACTGGCTGCGCACGCTGCTGCGGACTAATCGCGGACTGGCCGCGGACACTACCGCGGATACGTAGCGGACTGGATGTGGACCCATGGGCTGGTTCGGATATGCAACGGACTGGATGGGGACCCGCGGACTGGCTGCGGACTGGCCGCGGACACTACCGCGGATACGTAGCGGACTGGATGTGGACCCGTGGACTGGCTGTGGATACGCAGCGGACTGGATGGAGACCCGCGGATTGAGTGCAGACCCGCGAACTGGCTGCGGATGCTGCTGCAGATGTTGCTGCGGATACACCGCGGATTGGCTGCGGACACTTCTGCGGACTGATCGCAGACATTGCCACGGACTGATCGTGGACTGGCCGCGGACTCGCACTGGCCTAGGCACCAATGCAACGCGGATTGGGAGTAGGGGAGCGCGGATAGGTAGTTAGGATATTTTTGAATTTTGTTATTCCATTTTTATTTTCTGAAGATACAAAGGGCGGGATTGGGAGACCAAATCAAAACAATTTGTACAAATTTGTTCTTCATTCAAAATTACAGGGAAGTCCAAAAAGGCATTCTCTTCTTACAAATAACCGAATAAAAATTAGACAACACTTCACAACATAGAGAAGATGCTACATACCCTACAATATCTAAGGACTATGAAATCACAATATACTACATACTACTCATTGCGGAAGAAATCCCATGGTGTAGTTAGGTTGTAGGGCGGTCCTTTCAACAAGTCTACTACATGCGTGACGGTTGATCTCTCTAGTGGATCGGGTTTCAACAACTCGTCCATGGTTTGCTAAAATTGCTTGGACAATGAACTCGGATCTTTGTTCTTTTGGAACAAGCTTGAAGAGCAATCGCGGTTGTAGATCCTCCTTGCCAAGTACCCCACTACATACGCCTCAGATCTATGGTTGTGCTTATGCTTTAATCCCATTCTCCTCGTTGATGTTGGTGTTCCGGGCTTCCCATACACAAGGAATAGCTCGGGGGCAGCATGACGATACTTAACTCGGAAAGAACCTAGCTCTGTACTAGAGGGTCGGTCGTAGTTTGACATCTTGTCTTCGCCGTCCCATGATGCCATTCCCCAATCACACACCTCGATGTATACTACATCTTTTTTCTTTGGCGGAAAATGAAGCATAACATTGTTGGAGCTCAAGCCGTTGTGCAATAGGCGCTGGGAATGTATCACATCCATGATGCACAGTAGTGCCCATGCTAAATAGGCCCGATTTTTACGATACACGCATAGTTCCATACGAGCCTCAAGGTCGATTCCAGCTAATTTTAGAATATCATCCTCGTGTTCCTCGTCATATTTTGAATCAATCCTCCAAATGGATGCTAGTGAGCCACCGTTCCACCATAGAGTATACGACTCATATGTTCTTCTATCCAGGTACTGAATTTTGATAACCCCTACATGGTCTACTGGACACGCTAGCGCCTCAATTGAATGTGTCTCCGGGTTTTTTTCACGACTATCTTCCTTCATTGTTTTCCCCGCAAAGTCCATGTGTGCTGGAATGCAACTTACGCCCTCAATACTCACACGACGGACAACTCCAAAGCCTCCTTCATAATTTCTAATATCCAACGCCTTCACCTCCGCGTGCATTGGAAGCCACACTACACCTTCGCGACCTCTACTTGCAACCCGCGCAACCAAATCTTGATCAATCCAAGGAATAGCGAGGTTAGTTCTCCCTTTCGGCTTGATTGCTTCTACCCCCTCTTTGACTCTCTCAAACAATAACTTCACATCCATTGCTTGTTCGCTTACATCTTCCTTGTAATAGACATCCCAAATAGTCTTCACGGGGTTGTGAACAACTTGTTTGGCAAACAATATGGGCCATGTGTCCATTGAATGTCTCATTTTATCCTCGCGAAATTTTTCTTCATTGGCAATATTTTGGATAATGAGTACCAACCTTGCCTCCATAGCTTCTAGTCCTGTAGCGCCGTTACACAAGTACCGTTTCTCCAACCTAGATAGACCTTTCTCTATCATCCAAAATAATATATCTGCTACAACCCGGAAATTAAATTCCTTGCTCATTGCATCCAAATGTCTTGCCCGTGCTCTTTTCTTGTAGGGCTCTAAGTCTTGAGAAAAAGCTGAGCGTTTACCCCGTCCTCGTCCCGCTCCAACTAAAGGTTCACTTGGAACCAAGGAATTTGTTGTAGATGGTACCGCACCATGTTGAACGGCCCTCAACGATGGCTCTCTTGCTGTGGGCTCACCACTTGATCCGCCTGAACTGCGAGCTCTCGGGTGTCGAAATCCGCTCAAACTTTGTGATCCTTGTGACCGCCCAGATCCAGTGGTCCCCCGCGCTGATCCTCGTAGAACCCCTTGAGATCCTACTGTGCCTCGTGAATGTGATTGCGACCCACGAGAATTATTTCGTCCAAGTGCATGAAATTCTTGGTGCAGTTGTTCCATGTTGTTCCTGCGACCCCTGTCACTTCGCCCACTTCCACTACCTTGTCCTCTCGCCAACATATCACCACTCACACAATCAACTGCAGCAGTGGTTGATTGAATTTCCACCTGATGAGCCTCGTGGAGTTGCATGTCTGCATCTTGATAATGCACCCTGCTATCGGCCATTTCTGTAAAATAATTAACCGGTCACTTAAACTTGTCACTTAAAGTGCACTGCGAAAGTGAGTGAGTCTAGAAAAAAATGACAAGGGTTCCCCCCGCATTCGTCTCTTCCAACTCCTATACCCTCGAAACCCTTGCAATGGTGCTCGCGCAACGAGGTCTCGGGTTCCTATTGGGCAAGGAAATGGAGGGAAAAAAGTGAAGGCGTCAATGGCCTAGCCGCCTTTATATAGGCTGCAAGGGGTCGGGAACATTGCGGATAGGGTTGGGAACCTGGAGAACAACGCGGTCGGGGAGCGGACTGGTTGCATACTGGGCGCGGACTGGCCGCGGATGGTGGACGGATTAGGTTGGAAGAGCCCGCGGACTGGCAACGAATTGCTCGCGGACTGCCTGCGGACTTGCCCGCGGATTGGCAGCGGATTGTCCGTGGACTGGCCGCGGACGGGGCGCGGATTAGGTTGGAAGAGCCCGCGGACTGGCAACGGATTGCCCGCGGACTTGCCTGCGGATTGCCGGCGGACTAGCAGCGGACTGGCAGCGGACTGCCCGCGGACTGGCCCCCACAGACCGCGGACTGCCCGCGGCCTGTCCGCTGAATGGGCGTCGTTTTTTTCCTTTGAATTCCTCTTTGTAATTGCCGTTGTTGTAGGGGTGGGGTTGGGGGAGACAACAAGGTCGCCATGTAACTACAAATTTTGGCAATGTGAGAACGGTTTTGTCCAAATTTGCTTTGAACCTTGATATAAATGCATTCAAAATGGGCAAAAAATATCCCGTTGTGTACAACTCATTGTGAATTCTATGTTCGTAATGTCAAAGAAAAGAACATGAGAGCTTTGGTTACACTAATTCAATCGGGAAATTAGACCTGGTCATAATTTACTGAATTTTTAATCCTTTACTTCCGCAAATTAATGTGGTGCTCTAAGCTCTTGCAGCATCTCTTGCACGAACATTACTCCGCGTTCGATATCCATGACGTCCATGGCCTTGCCGATATCGAGGTATCTCCCCACCATTAAGCCATTCCTTCACCTCCAGGGCGACGTCTTCCAAAATGGCATCGAGCGCCGCCACAAGTAGTCGTTTTTGATGGTAGCATTCTTCCCAATACAATTCCTCCGTTCCAGTTGTTGTAGTTAGTGTTGTATCACGATAAGCCCTTCGTAGTTCTAGATCCCCCACAGCTCGCTCGCCTCTTGAGTTGTAATATGGTGGCGGTCCTAAGCCGTGCACCAATTTGTTTCTTTGACGATTCCAATGCCACCTAAAGGTCTGGTTAAAAAACATCTTCATGCCGTAATTTGCCGGTTTGTCAGGATACATCTCATTTGCTGCATGTACTAGTTTGTCCAGATCATCTAACAATTCTTCCCCTTGAAAGGTATGCCACAATTGTGCCTTGGACATATTATGTCTCCAACTCCACTCAACAGGGTTCCCATTGAAGTCTTCAAGTGCAAAGTCATAATCGTCTTGACGATACACCCAGTGACTTGGCATGATATCTCGTAGGCCAAATTGAAGATACAAACCTGGATGTAATGGCGCCCTACATACACCACAAGTACGCGAACGAATCATACTCTTGATTAGACAATGCGGATGGAATGAATGGCCACACGATCCAATCATATAACACCCTTCAGGACCCCCACGATTATCGCAGATAAGACATGATGATCCATCGAATGTCATGGGGTGTGGTCTTTGCCACAACGGCTCTTCAATCATTTCAGTTGGATGATCATGCACTTCTCCAATGCCCCAACGGTGATCCTCTTATGTCACAAGCCTCCAATCAAAACTGTTGTTGTTCAATAGTAGCGACAGATCACTATCGTCCCAGCTGATTGGATACATGGTTTCATCACGAGGCCATGATGTGAGCAAAAGGGTCCTTAACTTCTTCTCCGATGTCCATTCAGCGCATACTCTGGAATTCCGCCTCGTATTGCCGTATCCGTGCCACGGAAAATACTGTTGTGAGCATCATCTCTTCACGCTCATTGATTATTGTTGAAACCAATAATTTTAGATTGTTTCGGGCCGATTCCTCGTTCTCCTGATATGCTTTTAATTCATCCAACTCTTGCTGCAAACCTGCATGCGTCATCTCCGCTGTTACATGTTGTGCCTTGATTTCTTGTAGCTCCCTCTTTAAGTCTGCAACTTCAATCATATACTTTTCATTGCTATTGTTGACTTGATTGACTTGATTGTGTAGATGGGTCACTTCAGCAAGCAAGTTCTTCTTCTCTGTCTCTAGCGCACGTACTTTTGACACCGTTTCCACATCATCGTCTCGTCCATGTTGCAACCTCTTTATTTCCACACTAAGCACTTCCAATTGTGCCTGTAACTCACCATATTTATCTTCATCAAACTTCATCGGGGCATCAGCGGCTTTGCTTTGAATAGCATTGGCCATCTCCATAGTTGCTGAAAGTGGATTTGACCCCTCCTCAATCTGGTTTGGGGCATGCTTGTCCAATTCTTTGCAATGTGTGGCCTCAACCTTCCTTTCTCTACGTTTTCGTCCGCTATTCTTCTTTGGTGAAACAATTATTTCTCGATTGAATGGCACTTCATCATTTGGATCGCCGTACAAGGTAGGGTTATCAAAGAACCATTGAGGGGCATTGTTTCTAGGAATCTCTCGAGGTTTCTTTGCTGAAAGATGGCGTCCAAGTCTCCGACCACCTAAAAAGGGGTCGTGAATCGTTGACCAATCCACTTGCTTTCCTAATTGATATTCTGCATACATCAATGCTGCAATGGATCTAGGAATATTATTTTTTGGCCATTTCTCCAAGTTAGAAAGGGCACGTAGGATCTCGAGGAACCTCCACTTCACATGCACGTCATTGATCTGTCTGTACGTGACTACTTTCGCTGCACAATGTTTAGAGTGGAGCTCCGCAGGCCACCATTTGTCGAGATGCGCAAACTTGATGTACTCCAATGCATTGTCGGCTGTCCATGGCTCACGCGCTGATTCCCAACCCTCCTTTACTTGAAGATCATGGTTTGCGTATACCTCCTGCTCCAAATCTGTTGGGTTCATCTTTGTCCTTTTCACTGTAAAACCCTCCTCGCCTTGTTTGTCCACCATCATCCTCCGTGCTCCTTGAACGCCACCTCCGCTTTCCATCATGAAATTCTTCTAAAGTCTTCTACAAATTCCCGTATCACAAAAATTACTTACAATAATATCTATTTACTTTCCCACATTATCTATTATCATACAAAAATTCTAGAACAACTGCTCTATTCCAAAGATCTGAAGACTACCTGCACTTCAAAATAGTGCTGCCTAGGCTACAAATTGAAGCATGCATTTCAAAATATTGTTGCCATGCTTGGGTAGATTGCCGAAACCCCACCGTTGGCATAACCATCGCCTAAAATAGTGAAAAAACAGATGCTTCTGAGGACAAACATCTCCCCTTGGGAAAATGAAGGTCCTCAAAAGGAGCACTTTCCCCCTTTGAAGCCCCGCACACCGCCGTCAACGTGGAGGCAAGTGCGTCAAGGCTTTCTAGGACAAAGAAAGTGTCAAGCCATGGGGACCCCTTCCGCTTTCTATAACATGTGCACCCCGTCCGCGCCCCGTCGGCGGACATTCCTTGCCCAGCCCGCGTCCAGTCCGCGAACAGTGACAACAGTCCGCGTCCCGTCTGCGGGCAGTCCGCGGGCTGTCCGCTCCCAGTCCGATCCCCGTCCGCTCCCAGTTTGTCTAAACCGTCCGCAGACTGTTTGCACCCAGTCCGCCAATTTTCCTCGCTCA
Organism: Bryoerythrophyllum caledonicum; assembly: GCA_963971425.1. Classification (NCBI taxonomy): domain Eukaryota; kingdom Viridiplantae; phylum Streptophyta; class Bryopsida; order Pottiales; family Pottiaceae; genus Bryoerythrophyllum; species Bryoerythrophyllum caledonicum. The sequence continues at coordinate 13,703,012 of OZ020520.1, read as the reverse complement.
GTCCGCAACCCATCAGCGCGCCCAATCCTAGCCCACTAACCCCTAGTCCGTGCGCCCAGTCCAGTACACTAAACACTGAATATAGTGTAGAGGGATTATTGATGTAGATCACTCACACTGATTTCCATAAAAGCATGTGAATGTCAAGTTCTGATTGGGTATTTGTTCTCAAGCAAGTGTGTGTCAGTCAACAATTGCATGTAAATTTTCAATTAGTGTAGAGAGAGTTGGAACACGTAGAGAGGGTTGGAAAATGTGCCTCCAGTAGATGGAAGTTCTCTATATTTGTTTTTTCAAAATCAAGTAGAAATTTGTATACATGTATACAACATCATTCTTTTCTACTAAATATTTTATTGATTTTGCGACTTTAGGCACCTAAACTATTTGATATCCGCCTCATGAAACACATACGCCGAATTAGTACGCACTATTTACATTCCATATCCGGAGCGCGACGAGGAGGCACCTTCACCTCCTTCAAATATGGGGCTTTGGTTTTGTTCGATCCGCTGGCAACTCTTCGTTAGGTGGGTCAACCAAAGTACTGTCGCGCATAAACCACTCCGGCACGGGGTTTCTAAAAATCGATAGCACATGTAGCTTTGAAGAAAGTGCTTTGCCTAGATGCACGCCAAGGTTATCGATAGTGTACAAAGGTTGATCAAGGGTCGACCAATCAACCTGCTTGCCCAACTCACATTCCGCGTATATCATTGCTCCAATTCTTCTCGGAATGTTATTTGATCGATAACGTGTTTCGTGGGAGATGGCTCATAAAACCTCTAAAAACCTCCATTTTATCTCAATGGAGGTAATATTCGAATATGTCAATTGCTTCAATCGACAATGGTCCTCATGTGCTTCTGGAGTATACCATCGGTCGAGGTGAGCAAAACCAATGTGTTCATACGCCTGTTGACAAGTCCATGGCTCCGGTAAATCCTCCCATCCTCTATATGCCAAGAGATTAAGGTCTCCGTAAATTTCTAGCTCCAAATCCGCAGCCTTCTTGGCTCTTTTTAAAGGACCCGCGCCCAAACGTGGCACATTTAAATTCCTCCTCCTCCCACCATCTCCACCACCGCTATGCATGGTGAAAATGTTTTAAACAAACCTGAACCACTACGAAATACTTCTAATTGCTATTCTAATACTAGCTAACTATTCTAATATGATTATGCCGCCTATATCTAGTTGCACTTCAAAATAGTGCTACAATAAATTCCATGCAAGCACTTCAAAATAGTGTTGTTGAGAGATTGTTAAAAAGTATTAAATACACGGCTTTGTCAAATCTCTGACAACTTCAACCGCTTCTGTACTTGTGCTGATGCTTTTGAGGACTAAAAATCCCCTTTCGGATAATCTCCGTCCTCAAGAGGACCACTTTCCCACCTGGAAACCCCGCACACCGCCGTCAACGTGGAGGCAAGTGCGTCAGGGTGCCCAGGATTCGTCGAAAAGTGTGCCTGCAAAATTTCTTCCCTCCCCCTTTATAGCACTCTGTCTGACCTTGTTCACCCATGTCCGGGCATGTCCGCGGCCGTAGGGTCGCAACTATCCGCGGGCAGTCCCGCGTCTCGTCCACGCCCTGTCCACGGGCTGTCCGCGATCAGTCCGCATTTTTTCCGCGACCAGTCCGACGCAGATTCCGCGTCCACTCAGTTCCTTGTCTGCGCGCCTCTAAATATTTCCCACGTTCGCTTTACAGTCAGACCTCGAGAAGTGTTAGGGGTTGGAAGCATTCTTTTTGTTAACACTTAGGCCCGCTGTACACTATGGTGGAGAACTCCACCGGCCAAGAATTCAAGGGAAATGGCGCAATAAGATCGGAGTACAAATTGTTCTTCTTTGGATTGGGTTTACACTATGGCTAAGGCTTGACCGGTGAAGATCTTCAAGCATGGATGAAAAGATTACATGGATGCCTATGTGGCAACACTTTATTGAAGAGTTCCTCTCCTCTGGATTAGTTTCTTGTCCGACCTCAACCCCCGGACAAGAAACCAAACCACTTGAGGAGAACAACTTACTTAAAATATACTTTCCCCCTACAAATTTGCTGAATTTTACTGTAGTTCAAGTTCATGCTTTTTCTTCCACAAGTGTATCTTTTAAAAAATTGTTGATTAAGTTACGCATTTTTTTCTAGTTTGTGTGGTACAAATTTTAAGTCAGTTTGATTAGCATTGAGTGAGTTACGTGCATTTTAGTGGAAGGGATTCTGCATACGGGGCAAATTTTTATTGCTATTGATTTTCAATTGTACTTTAATTGTAATGACATGATTGTGGGGTTTGTGTTTAGAGTAGGAGTTTACTACTTGTTACTCTTTCTTAGATTTTCAAAGTTGATAGTAGCCCAAAAACTCTATGCTAGATTATGTTTTCTATACAAGAAGTAGAGTTAACCCGGTGTAATAAGTGGCTCTCAATATTGCATTGTATGTTTAATTCATGTGAGCTTTTTACCACACAAACTAGACAAGTAGAAACATTTTTTCCAACAAGTTTTCCTACATTTTTACACTTGATATAAAACGTATAGATTTTGAAAGGTGATTGCGGCCAAAAATGCATGGACCTTACAACATTAAGTAGATGGGAGATATCCATCCTTTGTTCAAAGAAATTAAAAACTATTATGGAAAATGATTTTTCATCTACAAAGAGTTGGCGCATTGAAGAAATTAGAAGGAAAAGACAAGATGACATGGCAAAAAGCGGGAAATAAATTTAAAAAATCAATTTATATTGATGATACATAATTTATTTAGAATATTTTTGTCCTAGTTTGACCTTATATTTGGACATCAATCTTTGTCGAGATATATCTAATCTTTCTTTTTATTTTTATACTGACATCTTTTGAAATTACTTTTAAACACTCGTCTAATGTGCAAATATCATTTCACTTCTATTAGTTGGGTCAATTATTGTCCACATAAACAAACAATGTCCAAAAGATTTATACTAATATTTTTGGCTAAGACTTCTTTACCGGCCGGTGGAGTTCCCCACCGTAGTGTAAATTCCTCTTAGGCACTGGTAACTCATAACACTTATAAGTTGTGATGTCGATGATTTGTAAAACTTATAACAGAAAAACACTTAGCAGAATTTAAAAGGAAAATACATAACATTTATAGAAATAATGGATGTAATTACGAAACTTTGATTCATTATTCATCTATTCGTGTCACCCTCAATCTTGTACCTCCATTAGGCACTTGATGTCTAGAATAACTATAAACCAACAAAAGTACTTTATCTTTCTGGGCACTTACCATCATACTACTAAAATCATAATCCGCACATTGAACCACGGGGCGATCAATCTTGCTGTCAACCTTGGAGTAAATTATAGGTACGGTGTAGCCAACCATGCGGTAAATCATGTTACCTTTTTTAAAATATAGTTAGTAAAATAAAAACTACATGAAAATGGTTGGACTATTGCGTTGCAAAGCATTAGCTTGAGTTTTTGGGTGTGACAAATATGCATTTGTGTGTTGCAATTTGTGCTTTTGATTAGAAATTGGACGTTCAATTTTTTTTTGAGTTAAGCACTAAAAGATTGAATTGTAAATTATGAGTTGTAAACTTCGAGTGAAAAAGTTGTGAAGTTGGAGTTCTGAGCTTGGAGGTTGGCATACAAAGTTGGAGTTGCAAAATTGCATATTCGAGTTGTGGAGATTGAAATTACAAGTATTGAGGTGAGATTGCAAGTTTTGATATTGTAATTGCAAGTTGAGTTTGTGGGTGTGTAAAATTTGCATTTGTGTGTTGCAATCTGTGCTTATCCAAAATAAGATTTAAACTCTTGATTACAAATTTGACATTCATAACATTTTTTAAATTCCATGTTAAAATGCAAAAAATCCAAAATTTAATTAATTTTTTTCTATTCTATTCTATTACATTATAAAAATTCATGCATGGGTTTCAAAGATATATTTATATTTTATGTAGATTGTTGTTACCTTTCTTTTTTATATTTTGTGATACTAAAACTACATTAAAATGGTTGAACTAATGCATTGCAAAGCAAGCGCCAACTGCTAGTCCTCCTCTAAAAAATAACATAAATTGTTATATTTTTTTCTGTTGTCGTCCATGTTTTTTTTTAGCATGGCATTGTATACCTATATTTTCCGGGTTTAGAAAGTGCATGTACTGAGATACCAAGTGTTTTGATGTATTCCTTTTTTTTTAAAACCTCTTCATAAATGTTCCCTGAGTGCGTCTTCTACATGACGGGTATAGCCCTTGATATCATATCTCTTCTTGAAATTTTGCACCCATCCATGAGAAAATATCAGCTCCTTCTCGTTAGCACCTCTTGGAAGTAATGCGCAAAATCTCTTTGCAGCAGCCACCACAAGGTCATCTTCATACCTACATAATTTTCCTGCATTGTCGTAAACCAAGTAAATGTGGCTTCCTCTACTTCAGGGCATTGAGACTCTTGTAAGCGCTTGGAATCACCGAGGTGCCCAACATCAAGTCAACTGAAGTGTTCTTTTTGCTCTATTGTTATTCCAATATTAATCTCAGTCACGTTTACTTGAAAGTTGAAAGTGTGCATTCGCCCATGCAGTTAATGCTCTATTGGTAATCTTTCCACCAGTAGCTAACAGTCTCATACAGAAAGGGTATAAAATAAGACTTAAAAGTAAGAGTATTTAGTGAAACATATGGAAAACATAAAGAATGGATATCAATATAATTGTTTATCTGGATTTAGGGTTTAGGGTTTAGGGTTTAGGTTTTGGATTCATACAGAAGTATATTTCAAGACCTTACAATTGAGAATCCAAAAGTTCACTTTAAATATGATTTCAATGTCACTTTATGGAAGTGGTTGATTGAACTAGTCTTTGAGCGGGTTTGGGAATTATTTTGGTCATGGGAGTGACCCGTTCTTGTCAAAGATGGCAGGACGGGCCACGAAAGGGATCTCGCCCTTAGGGGTAATGGATCCCAATTAAATTGGAAGGAAAATGAACATGGAACAAAGGACCAAGGGACAATAATGAATAATATCTGAATAAAATTAGAAGGGGAGGGAATGGAAGAGGGTTAATTGAAGATGACTATCTAAACTAAATTAGAATGAAGAGGAGATTTATCACTAAAGCGTTCAATTAAAATAGAATGAGAGGGAACCAAAGGAACAAGGTTCTCATTTCAAATTTTTTTAATTCCTTCTCATTCTATTTCAATGAAGTTCTTCATTTGCAAAGATGACATTTTCAGGTGTGTCATTTCCAACATCGAAAATCATTTATTGTCTATACAAAAGAAGAGCATTTTATGTAAAGTCATGGAATTAGGGAAAATGGCATACATTGTTAACTAGGGAATTAATAGAAGGGTTTCATTTCCTAAAAATGGTAAATCTGAATTTGTAATTTGCTAGCCCTCCACTGCTTCTACCAATTTCTGAGATATGCGTTGCCTTTTCTTTACCTCGTCTAATTCGTTACAACACCTTGGAAATGATGATAACGATGTTACATAGAAAAGTCTTACTTGAATATTAAACGTACTACCTAAGTTATAGGGAGAGGAATCCAAGCCGAACAAAGATGAAGAAAAAACCGATGAAATATTCAAAGGATTGTTTGCAATAAACAACAAATACTATCTTTATTGGAATTATTTTACATCCATTTCAAGTCTTACTTTCCAGGATTTTTTAAAAATAATAAGCAGATAAATAATACGAGAAAATATGATTTTGATATGCAACTTGCACATCAATATTCTTTTTTTACAAAGGTCTACTCTAGAAGAAATTAGAAAGTTTCTAGAAGAACATGTAGCGAGAATTGGAAAATGTGCTTCCGGTAGATGGAAGTTTTCTAAATTTGTTTTCTCAAAATCAAGAAGGAATTTGTACACATGTACATTACATCTCTCTTTTCTACTAAATATTTAATAGATTTTGCGATTCTAGGAACCTAAACTATTCGATATCTGCCTAAAGAAAAAAATACGTTGAATTAGTACGCACTATTTATCTTCTATATCCTTAGCGCGACGAGGAGGCACCATCATTACGGCGCGTTTGAGGTCTATACGAAGCTCGCGGCACCTCTGTTTCTGGACTCTGTCTATTCCGTAGACCATCGAGGATAGCCTTGACTTCTGGAGAAACATCGTTCAAGATAAAGTCAAGGGCCAAACTATGTAGTCGGGGTTGATGATACGTTCTTTCCGCAACCAAGTCCACCATTGCATTGCGTAGTTCTGAAACTTCTTCCACCTCGTGATATAGCTGCCTAAATTGTGCATGAGTGACCGCGAGCTCTCCGGATGAGTTGTAATGTGGTGCAGGCCCAAGGCCATGCAATATTGTTTGTGTCTCACGATCAAAATGCCACCCCATTACATTGTAGAAAAACATCTTCAGACCGTAATCTGGTGGTTGGTTAGGATACAACCCTTCCGCCGCCCGCATTATGTTCGTTAGGTCTTTTAAGGTGCCATATGCCTCGTTTGCTGCAACCAGCTCTACATGTGATACGTTGAATCTCCAATTCCATTTAACGGGTTTCCCTTCATCAGTGCCTACGTCAAAATTTGGAAAGTATTCTTGACGATACTCCCAATGTGTCGGCATGAAATCTCTCAAGCCAAATTGCAAATATAGACGGGCATGATACGGCGAATGACAGATGATGCATGAGCGACTTTAAGGTGCCATATGACTTTAATTTTACTACAGCCCACTTGACTTCATCCACATTAAAATATTTGAAGGGTGTCCTAGCGAAACTGATTAAACAAAGCATATTGCTATGGCGGGAAAGTTGATGACACGGATTTAGTCACACATTCTTGACAGCTCATCATCGTCTTGCTCAGCAGCGCTTGTTAGGGAGAAGTCTCTCTAACTTCTTTGTTGCTGCTACAGATATATATATTTCACCTGCTACAACAACCATTCCTTAAACTAATATGCCTAGGTACAAATTGTTTCAGGTACCAAAAAAAGCTTTAACTCATCTACACAAACAAGGTTAACTAACGTGTTTGTATTTATTTTCTCTCTATATTTCTTTCTTTCTTTTCTTTCTTTCTCTATGTCTATTTTTTTTTGTTTTTTTAATGTATTTGTCTATTTGTCTTTTTTTCCTTTTTTTAAATTTTAAAATTCTATAATTCATGTATAGCTTCAAGACCAGTTATATGGATATTCCTAAGCATTATATTAATATACAATAGTGAAAAATTGTTGAAAATGAAAGTTAGAAGAAGTAAAACTCAGCAAAAATGAAACTTTTTGGAAATGATGCTTTTGAAAGATGAAACTTTTGTGATATAGAATGCCATTGGAAAATGAACCTTGGACATCCGAAAAAAAGCTAGTAAATACAAAGGTATCAAGTTTAAAGAAGCGCTTCTATAAAAAGGGAACAAATCATGTGTTATAGACATTACATAAGTTATACCCTGGCATCACACTGGGTACCACTACACCACTTGATATGCCGCCACTTCTACTCATCTTTGTGAAATTTAACACTAAATATTAACATGTAAAAATTTATTACCACCAAAAGCCACCATATGATTGTTGATTAGTGTTGAAGTTCATATTTATTGTAACTTCTTTAATTGTACGGCTCTCCATCTCATTCATTCCCTCATTGCTCTCCAATCTTTTTTATTTTTTTTATTTTTATTTTCGTTTTGTTTTTTTAAGGGGGGTCTAGGGTTTAGGGTTTAGGGTTTGGGGTTTCAGGTTAATTCTTGTAATATTAATAGGTGACTATCAAAAAATATATTGTTTGACATACAGTGGAAAAACTAGCAATCTTGCGTTGTCCATTGTTGAAAAGTTTATTCCACTATCAGTAGATATTCTTTTTGTTCAATTGTTGCTTTAATCTCTTTGTTGTTGTTTTTTTGGTTGCTATTCTTCTTTTTCTTTTTCTCTTAGTCTCTTTTTTTCTTTACCTCTTATGTATATATATATATATATTTTTTTTCTTTTCTTTTCTTTTCCTTCCTCTCTCTATGTCTATTTTGTATAGATTTGATGATTTTTTAATTTTCCTTTTGTTTCTTTTTTTGTGTATCTGTTTGTTTGCATTTCTTTCACGACCTTTTTTTTTTTTAAAAAAATCTTTTATTTCTATATGTTGGGCATATACGTTTAATTGTTTGACATACAGTGGAAAAACTAGCAATCTTGCGTTGTCCATTGTTGAAAAGTTTATTCCACTATCAGTAGATATTCTTTTTGTTCAATTGTTGCTTTAATCTCTTTGTTGTTGTTTTTTTGGTTGCTATTCTTCTTTTTCTTTTTCTCTTAGTCTCTTTTTTTCTTTACCTCTTATGTATATATATATATATATTTTTCTTTTCTTTTCCTTCCTCTCTCTATGTCTATTTTGTATAGATTTGATGATTTTTTAATTTTCCTTTTGTTTCTTTTTTTGTGTATCTGTTTGTTTGCATTTCTTTCACGACCTTTTTTTTTTAAAAAAAAATCTTTTATTTAAAAAAAAAATCTTTTATTTCTATATATGGGGCATATACGTTTAATTGTTTGACATACAGTGGAAAAACTAGCAATCTTGCGTTGTCCATTGTTGAAAAGTTTATTCCACTATCAGTAGATATTCTTTTTGTTCAATTGTTGCTTTAATCTCTTTGTTGTCGTTTTTTGGTTGCTATTGTTCCTTTTATTTTTCTCTTAGTCTCTTTTTTTCTTTACCTCTTATGTATATATATATATTTTTCTTTTTTTCCTTTCCTTCCTCTCTCTATGTCTATTTTATATAGATTTGATGATTTTTTTATTTTCCTCTTGTTTCTATTTTGTGTATCTATCTGTTTACATTTCTTTCACGACCTCCTTTTTTTTAATTCTTTTATTTCTATACATTGGGCATATACGTTTAATTGGGGATTTTCCATGGTCTGTTGGCAACAAGAAGGGTCTACTAGTAGGATAGATATTGTACATATGTATTGTAAACTACAAATAAGCCTCTAATAATGTGTAACAGTAATGGTATACGAATGCGCAAAGCCACTTGGAATTTACGTAATAGTTTCCAATAGTCTACTCCATTTGTTCTATACAACAAAAGAATATTAAAATAAGGGATTCATGCATTTTAACTAGTGCAAGGTCATTAGTGCATGGTAAGTATAGCTTGGTAATTAGTGCATGGTCAAAGATTGGTTTCTAATTTTTTAGCCACACTCGGATGTTGTTAATACTTTTTGGCATCACAACAAATGATGAATATGGTTTATGTGAAGAAACGTGGATGCATTATCTTTTTAAAAGACTTTTTAAAACTTATTATAATTCTACGATTTATGTGGACAAACGTAATTTTTGAAATGCTAAAGCACCATAAACTTTTCCATAGAAAGAAAGAAAGAAATGCTTAAGCACTGTAGACATGGTATTACAATTGCAAATGCAATTTCAAAACAAGTACAATTGCAGTTTCAAATCCGCATCTAAGTGTCTATTGCAAGCTTCTGCCTATGGATTTTGTGATGTGGTGCTTCATCACGATGGGACAATTTTCAAGGTACTAGACTTCCTTTCCAAGAGTGCTCCAATCTCTATGCTCCGCTCAAAGCGAGCATTGATTTTGAAATCCGGGAAAGGAGGGCCCTTCACAACGAGGTCGTAATATTCAGGGATGACCTCTCGTGGTAGCAAAATAGAAATCTCCTCGCAAATGTGCGACATTGGCCAAAGCGAACCATGGCACAAGAACTCCAAATATTCTTTTGTTGTGCGAAAGCATGGAGGAGAATTTGTAGCTGGATCCACTGGATATAAGCTACCGTCAATCCACAGGTCAATGTGAGTTTCACCAACTACCCTCCTTGCACGAGAGCTTGCACGATTATCTTGATCTTCCAAAAGCACGCCTCTCTTAATAACTGGAGCATACCTAGAACTCAACTTCACATTGGGAATATATGTATTTGTAACGTCCCTAAGTGCCATGTTGAAGGGAAGCTAGAGAGATGCAATGCTACAACTTACAAGAAAGTTTCATCAGAGAGTGAATCTAGGAAACTCAGTCTTTGCAACGAGATTGTGCTACAACATAATTCAGGGAGACATAATTCATGAAGATAGTTCAAAAAGACTTGGCGTTTGCCAAAACATGCCACATGCCATGTCTCATAAGCCTCCCCGCCATTTTATTTTGCTCTTTCCCGTCCTACTACCGCCTTGTTGGCATATTATACTAATACTTACATAGTACACTCACGCCTTCTTGGCATTTTATAGTGTTAATTTGTTGGTACGCTAAAGCCTTGTTCCCCTATTTTACTAATATGGTTGTTTGATACAGATTATTGTTGCAGTTTGTAGAGTAAGTATTCCTCCGGATAGCACTTGGTTGGAGCTAAATGTGTCCGGAATGGTCGCTCTAAATTCGTTCCCACAGAGATCTATTGTTTCTTCTTTGAATGATAAGTAAGCTATCTGCTATCCTTCTACCACATGCCAGTTAGCATTCCTATTCTACGCCTTATCTATTCATCTGGATTCTTCCGGACGTCTGATGTGGTTTCCTACTATTTTCCGGATCCTTCCAACTTCCGGAAGGTCAGATGGAGTTTTTCTTCCGGAATTTTTAAACGAGTGGCCGGGTACCACTGATCCTATTTTGTGTAAGTGGCCGGATTCCCCACTGCCTTGTGACTTTAAGTGGCTAGACACCCACTCTCCCTATATTGCTAATTGGTCGTTGGTTTGTTGTTTCCGGATGCACTCTCTCACATTATCCGGAAGGCCTTCCGGATACGGTCACTCAGAGGCTCACCCGGGCTACAACGACATTCTGGGGGATGATTAGTGGTTCGGTGAGGTGTGAAGGGTAGATCTGCATTTGGACTTCCTTCTAGACATACACCACAGGCTTTTCCATCTATCGTAAGGGGAAATTCCGGTCGCAACCAGAATCCGGGTTCACACGGAGTCTCCGTGCCCTAGGAGCTACCAGGCCCACCACCTAAAGTACCCTCCCTCCCCCTCCAGGCTTCTTCCGGTCACCAAGGATCGTCAGACTCTATCTAACCTCTCCTTCAGCTGTTCCGGGCGCTCTCCCACAGCAAGTCCCAACCGGTTAGACTAGATGCTTATCCGTGAACCACTTCAGCTTCCACAACTATTCCACTAATCATCAACCACAATGGGCCCTATCCTTCATTCACGAAACGATATACTGCCAACATAATTTCAAGACGAGAAAATATATTAACAGCAAATATCATTCGGGAGGAAGAAGAAAAAAAAGACCCCGAGCCGGCTACGGCTCGTGTCTTAAGAGCCCGCTACCACTGATCTAAAAAAAACGGATCTAAGAAGCTAAAAATCCGGAAAATCCTATCCTTAAAGTGAAAGGGATATTATCCCTAGAAATCCGGAATTCAAACTCAGATCCGAAAGTTTCGGATCTGAGATCCGGTTTTTACGGATCTAACTCAAAAACTAAAAAAATTGTCTTTAGTCTTACCGCATGATAGCCGGGTGCAAACTTGAGCCCCATCGTTAATCGCTATCAAACTTTTAGCCCTAAAGATTCTAATCTACGGGGTTACTTGGTTCCGCCTCCGACTGCTACGGCGTGAAGGGGTAACCTCTGCTGGAGCGGTGCCGGCCTCGGTTTGCGCCGGAATGGCTGCTGGTGGCTCCGGTGAGGTGGTCGGCGTCGGCATACCTGGTCCGGATGGTGCATCCGGGTCCTCTGTTGTAACCGCCTGGCCGGGTGGTGCATCTGCACGGTCTTCAACGTCCGGAAGGTCCCGGAAGCTACCGCTAGGGCTGACCACCATGGATGTCGCTGCCGAGCTTCCGGGTAAAGGGTCCATCACTGGTGGCCCCGGAGAGGGAGACTCTGAGGGAATTCGGAAGGGCAAGGGTGGTACTGCCTGACTCCCTAGCACATGTTCCCACTTCTGCATACTCTCCGTGCTTGGGAAGGCCACCCCATTCCAACTCATAGGAGAGCTGAAATCCGGCGTGCCCACGAGGTCATTGAACTGTCCGGTGAGTGACTTCGCTGTTCCAAATGCAAGTCTGGGTGAAGAGCCGGCCGGAGGTTGGGTAGGAGAAGCAGCTGCCGGACCGGATGGGGATCCGGACGGGCCTGCAGTGGTTCCAGACGGATCTGCCTGGGTTCCGGATGGTCCCGCAGCGTTTGGAGCAGGTGGTGCCGGAACTGGAGGAGGAGCTCCTGGTACTGTTGAGGTGGCCGCCACGAGATCCCTTGCTAGCTCTTGCATCTTGGACCAGGTGCTCTCCATTTTCCGGCTGTGATCCACCAAGAACCGGATAACCTGCCCCTTGTTGAGCTTCTCGTTCTTCTCCAAGCTCGCTGTGTAGAATAATGCTCGGTTAACCGTATCCACCGGGAAATCCAGCGCTGTGCGGATATCGGTCAGTGTCTGTGAAGCTGCCCGGACCTTCGTTTCTGCCACCACTCGGGCATGCTGTGCTGCATCCCGTGCGGCTTCCGCCTGCCGGACCTGACCCCAAAGCCGGGTGTTAACCTTGGTTATGGTGGCGTTCTCCTACTCCAGTCTTGTGATGGAATCGTGCTTCTCCTTCATCTCTCTGAGCTGGGCGATGAGGTGAGTGGTGTCCTCCAGTCCGACTGCCTCTAGGATGGCCATGATCATGGCATGCCTCTCCCGGATCTCTCCTTCCTGGATCCTGGTCCTCCAGACAATATGTCTGTAGAGTTCGTGGATGTCCACGGGAATGTCGCCAATGATGCTTGGGACAAACGTCGGTCCCGGCTCTGATCCGGTCGCGAATCGTTCGTCTTCTGGAGCCGGTTCCGGTGCGGTTGGCTGCGCTGCGGTTGGTGGTGCTACAGGTGGGCTCTAAGCCGGAATTGTTGACAACGGCCGGCATGCTCCCGGGGTCTCCGGAGTCCTCTGCACCGAACGACTCCGCTTCCGGTTTGGTCTTCGAAGTATGAGGGGAGATGATGACTTCTCCGTGTCAGAGTCCGTCGATTCATCTAGTTCCTCATCTATTTCCATCCCTCCGTATGACTGGATGGTGAGCAAGCTATCGTACTCGGCCTGCTCATCCGGACTCAACATCTTCTGCTTGGCGTACATGTGAGCCAGGTAGGTGGAAAGCGGGGATGGGGTTTTCCTGGCTTTCGGCAGGTTCTTCACCATCCTATCAATCTGCTCGTCCATGATGGCCGCCCAGTCGACGGACAGCTTCCCTCTCATCGAGCCCAGGATCAGTGTTGCTAGCTTGGCCACTATCCGTTCCGGTTTCTCGGGATGGAAAATAGGGTTGAAGAATGCCATTACTAACTAGTAACCTGGCGTCCAGATCGGTGAGGTCGCTGAGGACATACCCGTCTTTAGGGTTAGCCTTCGCGCGGAATTCGCCCTTCAGGATGGCGTCGTCACGTTCCGCCACCTTGATTGTTCCTGCCCGGAACTCGTAGGTGTCTCTCCAGAGTGCCGTGGTCCAGACCTCCGGATGCGCCCTAATCTTCTGCGCGTATTGGCTTGGTGGCTCTCCCAGGAGCTCCGTCATCATCGTTTTGCTCTGGAAGGCCCACGGTGTCGCTAGAAGACCTTCACAACCCATGATCTCGAGGTAGCTCTTTAAAACCCGACAGATCTTGACCGGCTTCGGAATCTCCGGAGTCACCTTCTGCAGCACGAGTGTTTCGGTAGCCGGAGCCTTGCCCTTCTTGCCCGCCATCCGTGCCCACCTCTCCGTGAACTTGCGCCTCGCAATGTTGTCAAGAAATCCTACACGCACTGTCCTTACCAAGTCCCTCTTGCTAACCTAATTTGGCTCTACCGTCCTTCACCAAGACCGGATTCGAAATCCTAAGAGAATGCGAGAAGTGGAAAGAGAATGAGCCTGCTGGAAACCCTAAAAGATTGGTGCACAGGGCTGCCAGTCGCCTTTTGCATCTGACGCACTTGTACGGAAAGCCGTTATGCGTCATGATGGCATTTCCGGGTCCGGCTGTAACCGTCCTCCGGTTTTGCAACTTCCGGGAAGGGTGCTGTAACTACCTTCATTAGGGATTCCGGCGCAGCACTAAAATCTTATTCCGTTCTATGAACTACTTATGCTCTTATGGCTGACTAACTAACTAATTTTTCTAATTTTTCTTTATTCTCTTCCGGATTTGGTATTAAGTTCCGGAAGTATGTGGGAACGGCTCCCCACAATTATACTAAACTGTTTCTCCTTCGAATGAATGGACGACTCATTTATAAAAAAATGCATCACCGGGACCACACCATGATAAAGTACTTGCTCTTCTAACATTGTTTAAACCTGCCACCTGCTCAAGCTCCATGCCACATCACAAAGTGTTGAAGGTTGATGATGTGTTTTTGCTTATATGGCCGGTCCTTTGCTGGGACGAAAGTGACGACCAACAGTTTGCCCAGACTCCAAGTACCACTGCCCAAGCACGAATATTCTCAAAAGTACCATGCCCGAAACTCTCTTAAAGGGCCTCTCGTTGAGCCCAAAACTTCTCTAATGGGATCATGTGCTCAATGAGACATTGTGGATGGAATGAATGTCCACATGCTCCGAGCGTATAACACCCTTCCGGGCCCCATGGATATTGATAAATGGGACAAGTTTGACCCTCAATGTTCATTGTCCCCGCATTTGCCCATATTTTATGTTGCCCATCTCTGCCCTTCTCATGGATATCAAAACGGTGATCTTCTTCTTGAATGCGCGCCCAATCAATGCTACCATTGGCAGTAGTCACTTCTGGGTCCATGTCATCCCATCTACTTGGATAAATTTTTTTCAACGTCGACCAAGATGTAAGTAAGAAGGCTCTCAGCTTGTGGTTGGATGTCCACTCTTCAGAAATCTTTGCTATCTCAGCCTCACATTGTCTCGCCCGTGATGCCGCCAACACCGTGCCCAACATCATGGTTTCCCTATCGGTATGGAGTTGGAGTATGTCGTTGTGCATTGCAGAAATACTTGCATCATTTTTTGTATTACAATTGCGGGCTTCTTCTAATTCAATCCGCAATTGGGCCATGCCAGCAACCATCTCGTTTTTCTCTGCTTTCAAGCATTCTATTTTTAGAGCTTCTTCTTTGGCACGTTCTTCTGCTTGAGCCTTGTACGCATCATACTTCCCGCGTAACTGATCGTGTTGTTGTGCCATCACATGTCCGATATTAATATCCCCCAATCTCGGACTACATTGATTCCATATCTCGTCAACGATTTGTTGATCTACATCTTGTTGGACGAGGGCGACTTCCGGAGGATGTTGAACGAGGGCTACATTCTGGGGGCCTTGTTGGGACCCACCATCACGAGGCGCTTCACCAACCGGCACAATATTATTCCTTCGATTATGGGGCTTTGGTATCGCTTGATCCGCTGGCAACTATTGGCCTGGTGGATCAACCAAACTACTCTTTTTGCTAAACCACTCCGGCACGCGATTTCTAGGAATTGATAGTATAGGCAACCTCGATGTAAGTGCGTCGCCTAAATGCTTCCCAACATTGCCAGGGAGGTCTAAAGCTTGATTAAGCGTCGACCAATCAACCCGCTTGTCCAACACACACTCCGCGTATACCATCGCAGCTATTCTTCTAGGAATGGTATTCTTTGGCCAACGTGTTTCGTGGGAGATGGCTCGTAAAATCTCCAAAAACCTCCATTTTATCTCTACGGAAGTATTGTTGGCATACGTCAATTGCTTCGTTCGGCAATGATCCTCGTGAACTTCCGGAGTATACCATCCGTCAAGGTGAGCAAAACCAATGTGCTCATACGCCTGCTGACATGTCCATGGCTCCGGTAGACTTTCCCATCCAAAGTACGCCAAGAGATTAATGTCTCCGTAAATTTCTAGCTCTAAATCCCCAGCCTTCTTGGCTCTTTTTGAAGGACCCGCGTCCAAATCTGGCGCATTTAAATTCCTCCTCCCTCCACCATCTCCACCATCTCCACCACCTCCACCATCTCCACCATCTCCACCACCTCCACCACCTCCACCACCGCTATGCATGGTTGCCATGCTTTAAACAACCCTAAACCACTACGAAATACTTCTAATTGCTATTCTAATACTAGCTAACTATTCTTATATGATTATGCCGCCTATAACTAATTGCACTTCAAAATAGTGCTACAATTAATTCCATGCAAGCACTTCAAAATAGTGCTGATGGGAGATTGTTAAAAACTATCACATACATGGCTTCTTCAAATCTTTGACATCTTCAACAGCTTCTATACCTGTGCCGATGCTTTTGAGGACTAAAAATTCCCCTTTTGGGTAATCTCCGTCCTCAAAAGGACCACTTTCCCACCCTGAAACCCCGCACACCGCCGTCAATGTAGAGGCAAGTGCATCAGGGCGTCCATGATTCGCGGGAAGGTGTGCAAAAAACATTTCCTCCCTCCCCTTTTATACCCCCCTGTCCGCCCTTGTCCGCCCATGTCCGCGGCCATAGGGTCGCACCTGTCCGTGCCATGTCCGCATCTCGTCCGCGTCCTGTCTGCGCCTCGTCCGCGTCATGTCCGTGCCTCGTCCGCGTCCTGTCCGCTGGCAGTCCGCTCCCTGTCCGGGGGCAGTCCGCGGGCAGTCCGCTCCCTATCCGCGGGGAGTCCGCATCCAATCCATCACCATTCCACGGGCAGTCCGCGGGCATTCCGCAACCTGTCCGCGCCATTCCGATGCAATATCTGCCAGCACTTCACTCCATGTCCGTTAACTCCTAGATATTTTTTGCATTCAATTTACTGGGTACCTTATTGTGCGAGATGAATGTCTTGAAATAAAAATGACATTAAAAAGTAATAGTATATTATGAAACATATGGAAAACATACACAAAGAATATCAATAGACCTCGTAGTATGCATAATGGGAAATTTAATAGACATCCACTCAAGATCGCACTCGAACTGTTGGGTCATTCTCTTCTATGCACCGTGGATCCACATCAGATTCATCGGTGTTTTCTTCATCGTCGGACTGTGGAGTAGCACTTCTCAATTGCAAGTTATCATCTCGATCAATAACCAACCTCATTGTTGGACGAGAGCCGTCGATGTCACGTATTCCATTGTCATCCATATTGGGTCTTCCGTCAGATGGGTCGTAAGCTTCACCGACAAATGGCATTAGTATTCTTTGATTCCTTTGACGTCTCTTCCTCCCTTGTGTAGTCCTTCGTCGACCACTAGCACTTGCGGTGCTTGTAGAAGCCTCCCCGCAATGTGGAAGCGTTGTACCTACATCAACAATTTCATTGATGTCTACATCTAAGGACAAAACTATCCCTCTTCCACTTGTTACAAGTGCCCTTCCACCCCTGCGTACAGAATGTCCTCGCTCACTTGCTGAAGTGAGAGATTGCCTTCGAACGGTTGAACTATGAACATTATTCGACCAAATGGATTGCCGACGATTTCGTCCTTGTCCAATGTTTGGGTGATTGTTTTGAAGTGCTACCAATGAAGCACCGACCCCCCGTGTGGTCGCTCCACCGAATCTCCCCGCAACTACATGACTATGGGTGATCGGCCGATTTTGTATTCCAACTTGGGGAGGTACATCAACCTCCGTAGTTGACACATTCACTACAACGTCTCCAATAGGCGTGGATAACCCTTGAACATTTGAAGTCGTAATACATGGCAGATTGGAATTGCCATTGCAAACCACCCTCGATGGCACAAGAGACATATCACCCGTCGATGTAGTGGCCTCCTCATCCCTATGATCCGAGATATGTTGCCTTTCCCCACCAAATGATAACGAATCACTTTCAGGCTGGGATGGCAAGTCAACGTTTGCGTGGACGGCCTGGTGGTGAACGCCCCCTTCCTGTTGACGCTAGAGTCCTTGTCCTGCACAAAGTTGTCCAAATGACGGCCCATCATCATTCCCGCAAAGGTTAGATGGCAATTGAACATGTTGTGGTTCGATAAACTCAAAAACACCAATATCTCCAGTTCTACGATCACCATCAAAGTGAAGACCGTCATAATCTGAACTGTTATGCCCATCACGGTGACCCTCACCACCGTCGCCATCTGAATCTTCATTGTCCGAATCAAAAGTACCAGCGTCCATGTCAAAATCAGCAAGTCCATCATGATCAACATGATGGCCATCATCATTTGCATCATCAGAATCGTCTCCATTGCTTTCATCATCGGAATGCACGCCGTTTAACTCAAGCCACTGAGCAACCCTCGTTCCTCTTCGATGCCTAAAGAGCCTAGAATTGGTATAAATATAAACGAGGTCCTCTGCCCGACTATGTTGTAGGCGATTGCGGGATTTGTTGTGAACATAAGAGTACATGCTCCAATTGTGTTCGCATGCCGAAGCAGAACATACTTGAGCAAGGATGCGTCTTGCTATAATCTACAATTGCTTTGCCCCGCCTCCCATGGCATCCCACCATTCATGGGGCGGTACATTCAAGACATTTGGTTGCATGGAATCTGCAAATGTCCCTCTGTTCTCAATGAAATCTTAGAACTGATTCACGACCAAACCTAGATCATCCTCCCTCGTAACTAGGTTTCGAAGAACACCATTCAAGATTGGTCTTGCAAGCTCGTGCTTGTGCAACGGGGCCCATCCACGCAAAGAAGGATTCAACATAGCCCCCGCCCAATGAAGGTCAGTAATCATGAGCCTCCACCTTGCATTAAAGGCATCTAATGCCTTTGTTGCCAAATCTTGTTCCAAGCAAAACGGGGCATTGCAAAATTCTTGAACATGGATCCCCAATTCATACATGACCTTCCATGCATGACACATAGCGGGAGCATTGCCGTCAAACACACGAAGAGTACGTACCACTGGTAACGCCATGTACTCGAAATTCACACAAACGTCCCAAAATCCATCCGAGCGTATAACGCGTCGTGCATAAAGGCCTTTTGCATGTGCCCTTGTATTTTGAGTCCACAATCCCGCTAGAAAAGCATGCCATTCTTCATCAACCACCATTCGCTCCAATGCCTGGCAACCTTGGAGGGGGCGTTGTATCGTGAGAAAGTTTGTTGCAAACCGTGTCTCATTGGACAAACGAATAGAAAGATCGGGTGATAACCTTCAAAATATTGCTTGTGGGGCATGGTGGTTCTTGATGAATAAACAAACAACCCTTGCCTTCTTAACAATCCTTTGTACCCACGCTTCTTTGCCCAAATCTTCCAGTAAAAGATCCAAGCAATGGGCAGCGCATCCTTGAACATAGAGATGTGGAATTTTTTGCATGATGTCACGACATGCGGCTGCCATGACTGGAGCATTGTCCGTGCATACTTGGACAACATTTGCATGTCCAACCATTTGCAGAAACGGTCGGATTTGAGAAGCAACATAAAAGTGGTCTTTATAATTTCCCGATGTATCGATGGTGCCTATGAAAACATCCCTTTTTGTGTATGACTGAACAACATTTAGCAAAGGTCGGTTCTGAACGTTGTCCCAGCCATCTCTACATATTGTAACGCCATACTTTGATATAGCATTACCCATGGCTACATTGACAGCCGTTTGTACATCAATTTTTTTTTTGTCAACAACTTTGTACGTATGGCATTGTAGATCGGTGGATGGTAGGCGGGAATTCGTGCGCGTGCAGTTTCCTGAACCGCTTTTACAAACGCAGGGTGCCTAATGATATTGAATGGAATGTTCGCTTCATAGAAAGCACTAGACCAAGCCTTGTCCAAGAGTTGCCTTTTGAAAATGTTGAAGCCCTCACGCAAGGTCGTTTGACGTAGCTCTCGAGGTTCCCTATCTAAGTGTACGGATTCCACGCCACGACTTGTTTGGGAGTTCTGAATTTGCTCCACGTCGTCCACCACGGATTGTGTCAATAAGTGTTCCACTCCAATCCCATTCTTGTCATCAACACGTTGTTGGGGACAGGGTCCATCATTGGCAGCATCAAGACGATTAGGAACAATCCCATCACAACCTTGAAACAACACACGCACATGTGGAGGTACCATGCTACACAGTTGGACGTCACGACCTAGATTACTAGGATGACGGTACCCCATATGCAACAACATCCTGTCAGCTCTATATACCATGGAGTGAGAACAAAACCGACACTTCACTTGTCGTGCTGCTCTTGAAGGACCGTTGCCCATGTTTTCGTACCATAGATCCCATACAGAATTCCGACGCGACATGGCGTCGCACGTGATTCAAAGCCAACTAGGGGTCAGCAATTCCCTCCTCAGCAATGGGATTTCGAGCAATGCATTCTTGTACAAAGAATCCAAGGTCTTGAAAGCCACTATGCAGGATTAAGCACCATCGCCTTGGAACGGCACTATTTTATACCGAAATTCAAATGGAGCAAGTGTGGTTGGGGCGCGGACTGACAGCGGACGTAGCCGTGGACAGCCCCGGACTACCCGCGGACTACAAGCGACACTGGTTCGGACTGAGTGCGGAATGGCCACGGAATGGCCACGGACAGCCTTCGATAACGGAGTGAGGCGCAGATTGGCGCGGTCACTCCTTCAACCCATGCTGAAAATTACTACGACATGAATTTACCGCAGTTGATGACATGTCTGCACATGTGGCATGCAGATTCCTTTCTGAATCCAACGTGTCTCTCTCTCGGTAAATGTGAAAATTGTGTTTTCTGCCGTCAAAATGGCACCATCACAGTAAAGTCACGATCCGTCACAATGTCATGCCGTCATTGTGTCGTGACATCCTGACATTGTGACGGAAATTGTCCCCGTTACGACACAATAGACAACTCTGACGACAAATTTAACGTGGAAGGAGATCTGTTATACTTTGAAGAACGTTTGTTCATCCCAAACGGTTCAACATGGCTTCGAGTCCTTCAATCCTGCCATGACTTCCCAAGCGCGGGTCATTTTGGATAAAAAAAGACTTTGGAAATTCTTTCCAGAGATTTTTGACGGCCCAAAATGTAAAAGGATGTGAAGAATTTTGTTACGTCTTGTGACATTAGTTCAAGGTCCAAGAATCCTCGGCGTCACCTTTACGGTCTCTTACAGCCATTGCCTATTCCATGCCAGCCATGGTCTTATGTCTCTATGGACTTCATTACAGATTTGCAATCATCAAATTCATTTGACAACATTTTTGTTGTAGTGGATCGGTTTACAAAGATGGCGCATTTTGTCCCTTGCAAGAAGTCTTTGTCAAGTAAAGACACGGCAAGACTATTTCTTGATAATGTGTATCAATACCATGGTCTACCAGACGATATTGTATTTGATCAAGGAACCCACTTTGTATCGAAGTTTTGGGATCTCTTTTTGAGATATTGAGAGTGGATATCAACATCTCTTCAGCTTTCCATCCTCAAACTAACGATCAAACAGAACGGGTTAGTCAAGTTCCTGAACAATATTTATGATGAAGTATCAACTATCAACAAGACAAGTGGACGACATACTTGCCGCTAGCAAAGTTTGCTTACAACAATACTCTTCATGCTTCAACTCAGCAAACGCCATTCTATTCCAATTATGGTTATCATCCAAAGCTTAATCTGTTGAGTTCACTGACAAATAGTAACCCGGCAGTGGTGACTTTGTACGGCAACTATCCCAAATTCAAGATGTTTTGAAGCTTCAACTACCAGCAGCCCAACAGTCTTACAAGACATCTGCAGACAAATATTGCAACCAAACACTTGCATTTCAAGTTGGAGATAAAGTATGGCTTCTTTGACGGAATATCAAGACCAAGCGGCCTTGTGACAAGATGGACTATCGGAGATTGGGACTATTCGTCATCCAGAAGTAAATTAATCCAGTGGCATTTTGTCTTGAGTTGCCAAGTTCCATGAAGGTACATCCAATTTTTCATGTCTCTCTTTTAGAATCTTAACAAGAGCCATCCATTGCAAGAAGAGTACAAGAGCCACCGCCTAATATGGAGGTTGAGAATCACGAAGAATATGATGTGGAAAAAGTATTGGACTCATGACAAAGGTGGGGCAAGTTGGAGTATCTGGTACATTGGACCGGTTATGATATTAATGTCAAACAAACGTGGGAACGAGCTTAGAACCTTGCAAACGCGTCTGAATTAGTATAGGAGTTTCATTGGCTTTATGTGGATAAGTGTAGAGCCAAAATGCTAAAAATATCTTTTTAATAAAATTAAGCGTAAAAAGGGTTGTAGATATATTGAGAATGAGATAATTAATGGTTAAGTTTACACTAAGTAGTTAATTAATTAAAAAATACCTATTCATATCCAAGAACTAGGAAATAATGGGAAAATGGTTGAACTCGCACCCTTTGGAAAGGGTGTGCCTTTTCATGAATAGATATGAATAGATGTGAGGATTTAGTGCATTTAATCTTAATGGTTAATGCTAGAAAAAACCTCTTGCCAAGGGGTGTGTGTCTTGGATTTAGAGTAGAATGAATAGCTTTAATTTTTAGCATTCTTGGCCATTACCTCAAGCAAAGATGGAGTGAGCCCTAGCTTAAGGAGTAAAGCTAGTAAAGGAGCTCTTAACGGTTGTAAGAGTCCTTGTTTAATTAATATATTTATTATGTTATTTTATTGTGTTTTGTAATTGTTATTGTTATGCATTAGGTCTTGATAGTGAGTTAAGTCCTATGCATGAATGCATTACATGTTTATTCTTCATAGAATAAGTTAGGGAAACACCCTAATTATTAAGGTCGTGTGTGTGACCTTGTTTGTGTTGAAGCATTAATCATAAGTGAGTGAGGCTTAATTGAGTTAATGAAAAATTAAGTGACTTAATGCATAAGGAGTGTAGTGCATAAGTACTTAATGGGATCTTAAGTGTGAGTGAGCATAACTTGAGAATCTTAAGAATGAGAGTGGATTTTTTATTCATCTTAATGCAATTTATGCAATAAACATCAAGAATGGCATACCTTGATGCATGGCAAAGAGTGTCATATGCATACATATAATTAGCATTAGGTCTAGCCTTAACGAAAGGGATTGTTTAAGGTAGGCTAATTTGTGAGCATTTAAAGAATCTATCATAAGAGAGTGAGTTCTATATGGATTAATGCAACCTTAAGTTTCCTTAATGCATTAGAGTGAGTAATGTACAAATACTTAAGGAAGACTTAGGCATGAGTATAGAAACTTAAGAATCTTAAGTCGAAGTTGGATAGCTCAAGTCTATATAGAGTAAGAACTTAAGCACAAGGAGGACCGTTAAGTTTAAGATCTATGACTTAAAGGTGTGCATGGGCGAGAGCGTGGGACATCATTTGCATTATGTAATATTCACTCCTTGTTTTGGTAGACTTAAGTCAGAAACTTAGAAGAACTTAATGTTGATTTGGTCTAATTTGTGCGTATTAAAGAATTCAGCATAAAAGTGTGAGACTTGTGAGGATTGATGAGGGCTTAAGGAATTGGATACTTTAGAGAGTGTAATCAGTAAGTCCTTAAGCGTCTCACAAATAGACTCATGTACAGTCAATAAATTTAATACAAAGCGCATGTCCTTTAAGGGTCAGTCCTAAATAAGAGTGTGACTGCTTAAGAACCTTAAGTCCAGAGGCTGTGTCGTTAAGTATGTGGAGTATACCATGAGCGAATACTTAAGTAATAGTCATATATCTTAAGTCTAAGTGTTAAGGCTTAGAGATATTAAGTATAAGTATAGGATACCATATGTCTTAAAGGGTTAAGCATGGATGAGTGAACTTAAGTTGGGATTTAATAAATGAACTCATTAAGACTCAAGTTAACTTGTGTGTGTGATTTTTGAGACTAACCCTTGTATTAAGCACGTGATCATGTGGACCGAGTGGACGGACGTGAGAAGTGGATCCAGTTGCATGAGGTAAGGCTTTGAATTATTAAAAGGGCTGAATTAAGGAACCAATGCCATGAGACTTAATGGAATCTTCCATTAGCCCAACGTGGCATATGTTTAGGAGTTAGTGGCACAAGCACAATCTTAAAAGGACTAATGTTCCTTCTTAAGGCACAAGGAATCCTTTGGGGTTATACTTTGTGGATGGAACCCTTAAAAGTGATGCCTACAGCCCTACTTTCCTAAAGGATAGGTAGATAACCTTAAGAACTAACCGAGAGGATAGCTTTAACTACACAATTAAACTCCAATTACTTAAAATTAGGCGTATGATCATCCCCTTAATGAATCGTATGAAGTGTCGGTATACTTGGGTGTTTTGTTGAAGTGGTAAAAAATCACCTGACAATAAGCCTAGGGTTCTTCTTGGAACTCATGGCTTGAAAGGGTGGTAATGTCACGGACATGACCTCTAGAACCTTCTAGTTCCTTTTACTTTAGATTAAGCTTTAACTTTAGAATTTCTTTTACTTTGCTTTAACTTTAAAAATCCTTTTACTTTAGATTCGATTATATATAGGGGTCAATGCTGAAGAGTCTTACAGTCTTGACAACGCATCTCTTGGAGCCATCGCTCACCCTTCTTGTTGGTTCGTGTAGTCATCTTGTTAATCCAAGTTCATATCAGGGTAGAAGCAAGCTACACCAGTATTAAAAACATGTCACAAGTTGTTTTTGTAGGAGTCACGAACATTCTTTGGTCTGCCAAACAAGATGTACCTTTGTTTTCAGATTTTTGATGATGGAATGTTGTTTCTAACTTGAATGGCATTGAACGCTAAAAATTTGGTATGCCAATCAATGGTTTCATCAGTATGACTGAATTTGTAGGAGCAATATACTTGTCACAAAATACTAGATTAGTACAAATATATTGTTTTTGAGTGATCTGTGACCCGTATGATGATGAAAATTTGCATGCACATTGGTAGGGTGCTCTAAATGGACTTTCCAATAAAAAAGAACAAATTTTCATATCCAATTGATAGAAAACATGTCGATCTTACATGGTTCAAAATGACTAAGGATTGGGTCGTTTCTTTAATGGACTTTTGTCAAAAGTAGTGCTACATATATAACTCTAGGTTGGCATATGGTGGCTTCTTAAAAAATATATATATATATATTCTTTTTAAAAAAGCTAAGTTGAAAATCTTCTAAACATACCAAAATATACTAAAAATATACCATGGTCTTTGCCCAAAATGGAGTGGGTGTAGCATGCTTTCACCCATCAATTCAAGTTCATATCAGTTTTTCGTCTTCTAGTTCTTTAGGATTCTAGTTCTTATCAAGTATTCTTGTATCTTGTGTCCCCGACACAAGGTCTTTAATTAATGACCCCAACAACTTGCACACCAATAGCAGGTTGGAAAATTGTTGGCCCTAAGCTAGATCTCCCCGGCCCATCATAAATGCTCAACAATGCCTTCCACCAAAATTCTAACTTTGGGGTTAATCTTGCAAGTTGACGAACTCTGTACACCTTCTCCCAAACGCCCTCCACCAAGAGAAAAAGAGAAAAGAGGTGTTCGAGATTTTCTGGGGCTCGAGATTGCACAAAGTGCAAATCCATCATTGTCAAGCATACCTTTGTCCTTCCTCCAAGCGGCGAGAAAAAGTCTTCCTTGACAAGTGAGCCAAATCAGGGTAAAAACTTCTTGGGGATCCAAATGATCCGAGAGATTTGTGTAGAATGTCTTGATCTTTGCTTCAGTATAGTTTTAATATTGCATTTCTATGGGGAATTTAGGAGCACTCACCTGTAAAGTGTTTAGGATCTTGTAACGGCGTCTTCTGGTGTAAGGGGAAAAATTCTCCTTCTATTATGCATCCAACGCCAAAAGGATCTAGGTCAAGATCCGCAACTTTCCTATGCTAGATGGTGAAAGCCTGTAATCAACATGGGGAGGCTCTTTCATATGAAAAGAGTTGAATCCCTTGTTGGAGCTCTACAGAGCAATGCAAGTGCTAGAGGGCGGCCAACGAGACAAGAGGACATGGTCTTCTCCCAACAGCCTATGAAGAAGCTCCATATGGTTGATAGGTTGGTAGATGTGAGCAAAGGTTAGACTCTCCTTAGAGACCCTGCGTCCATGGAAGAGTTCATGTGGACCGGGGGGAAAAGAGTTTGTCCACCACGCCTTCACGCAGGGACCTCCGGTTGGCTAAGGTTCCAAGGGATTGAGAAGAAAAGTTCGCTCTGAAGCAGCCAATGTTCGTGGATCCATTGAGGCCAAAGAGTTCCAGCTAATCCACTTGAAGAGACGATGATTCAAAAGGTGCTTAGAGCGATTGACACCTTTCACATACAAGCGCCTAAAAATTATCGGCTTCACTTTTCCCCATCGCAAACCTTGGAAGTTCTTGACAAAAGACTTGAATAAAGGATTTTTTGCAAAATCTCTGACTTGCTCACTGGTTGGCATCTTAAAACACCTAGACGTACTTACGTTCTAGCGGCCCAGATGCCCTTCTACAAGGGGCTTTCGAGATCTATTCTGACTTTAGAAGTCAACAACCATTTGGCGATATACGCCCAAGAATCGTGGTCGCGATCATGCAGCTGACACAAGCGGTACTACAAAAGGGCTTTCCACAGCTCATACCCAGCTTCAAACTACGATGTACCAAATTGACGCACAGATGATTTGGTTGAATACCAAAATGCGGGCAACCATAGAAAGAGGCTTTTTGACCCATTGAGCAAGCTTCAAGCAGATTTCTTGAAGTACCTAATTGTGATTCTCTTGTTGAATCATGTTGAAGGCGATTAGGAAGTCAAGGTTGAGTGCAGTGGCAGTAGGCTCGAACTAACAAAGGTTGCATTTTTTTCCTAGAGACCAGTCTTTGGGACGCTCCAAAGTCCAAATCGCCATTCACTTGGACATATTTATGAATGCACCACTGCCACCACAAAAAAGGTTGAGAACCTTGAAGGTCGAAATCATGTTCTCTTTAATTCCACACAGATACAAGGTGGAACCATTTGCAAAGAAGACCTTGCGAAGGGAAGAATTATCAAGAAGTGTAAAACCTTCAACGTTGTGTATCATGTCGTAGATCGTAAGACTCAAAACAACTTGAACAAACAAGTAAAAATATGAGCCATTAGATAGCCTTAGCGTACTTCCCTCTCCATCTCAAATTCTTCACTAGGTTGTCCATTGATCAAGATAGAAGTGTGCACCCCTTGATAGAAGGTTGCAGTCCACTCCACCCATTGCCTAGAGAAGCCCATCTTGAGCATCGTTTCTTTGAAGAACGTACAATTGACTTTGTCATAAAACTTTTCAAAGTTGATGATGAGAACAACCAAGTCTTGACCGCAATTTTGGCATACTCTATTGCCTTATAGGCCTAGTAGACATTGTCTAAGATAAATCGTCCTTTGACCTAATATGTCTCCAACAACTTGATCCAATCAGGGAGTCTTTTTTGCATCCGGTTTGCCATAACCTTTGCATCACTTTATAAGTAGATAGGATCATGAAAAATTGTTAAGAGAGTGTGTGCACCTCCTTTTGGGATGAGAGATTGCAATTTTGTGTTGAAATGCCTATGAAGTTTCCCATTTTCTAAGGCGTCCTCCATTTGATCACGCACCTTGGTGCCAATCTCGTCCAAATAGGACTTGAATACTTTAGTTGGCATGTTGTCAGACCGTGTAGCCTTGAAATTTGGCATGCTCTTGATAGCCATCTCAAACTCGTCCAAATAATGCAGCTAGAAAAACGCCTCATTATGTTTAGAAGTAACAATCCTCTGAACTTTGTGTAAACAAGTGGACCTTGCACAAATGTTGATTTCGGCCAGAGCATCAAATCTGTACAACAACTTGTGGAATCCCTGTGCATCACCCAATATATCTTCTTGTGTGCAAAGAGGGCGCCCGCCATCAAGAAGCTTTCAAAAGTTGGATTTCGGTTGTATGGATTTGTGGAAGCTCAAGGACTGGTGCGTACATTTATTATCAAATCGGGCCCAAGTCAATCCAGTTTTCATTTTCTTGAGCTCTAATTTCACAAGACGTACATCTTTGAGTATCTATTGCGCCTTGTTCAAGTGATCCCAAGCCTCACTGTCATTCCAATCTTTACGAAACTTTGCCTTTGCTTTAAGAACTTCCTAAAACTAGTCCTTGAGTGGGTCTTCCTAGTAGCTCTGTACCAAGCCTTCGTAACGACATTGTTTTTTTTTATGCATAGTCAAGTAACCTTGAATAATCTAATCGGTTGGCTTGCCGTGAGCAAGGTTGTTAGCCTCTACCTATCAAGCTCCCACCAAATCCATCCCAAAATCATTATAATTCTTAAGCGTGGAATTAGAATGGAACCCCTTAGACTCTCTATAGAATTGCTTCAAGTCCACTAGGAAAAAGATTGCCAAGTGGTTTGAAAGGTATCACAGACTTTGCCAAATGTTACAGCAGCCGCCACACTCTTGAATGTGGGAATTCACATTTAAAAAATCAAAATGTGACCGAATAGGGTTGAGACAATGTCTGGACCAAGTGTCTCTCTGGCACCCCAACTTCCTAAACTCGTTTAGATAAAAGACATCTTTCACTTCTAAAGAAAGAGAAAACATCCACCACGAGCTCTACTGCAGCATTCCCATCGACTTCTCATAGTAATTTGGATTTTGATCATCTTCAATTTCTGACATAATGAAGTCCCCGACCACCACCCAATTTGCAGCCAAGGAAGTTGAAGAAAGCCAAACAATTCTACAATTGCACCCTAGCGCTCGCATGATTCGGAGCGTAGACGTTTGAAAACCAAAATCTCGAACCTTTGAGATCCAATACCACGTATTGTATTTAACTTTCCACGAGAACCTTGAACTCCACCACAAAAATAGCCAAATAATTCTCCAAAATACTGCATGTTCCACTGTGGAATCTACTTCTTGGATCTAAAAATTACGTTGCGTTTTAGAAATTAAGGCCATCCCCAAAATTGAGTTGTTTGTCAACTTCAGGTAGTTTGTTCCTCCAAAATGGTGCTCTTACAACAAAATCACCGCCAGTTGGGATTTGCTTTTGCAATAAAATCCTTGATCTTACATTTCTTGCGTGTTGGAAATGCCTCATCCAACAGATTAGACATTAAAGGATGCCAACGCCATTTGGATAACATCCATAGATTAGGCGTGGAAGAGTGCAGTCCTAGGCAAAATGCCCTTAAGACTTTTGAATTTTAGCTAGACGTGGGAAAAAGAGCTTTTTTTGGAGAAGATTGGATCTCCCACCAGCTTACAAATGGTTGCCTCAAGGGTACTTACTATCCACTAGATATGGCCCATCTCAGGACAAGACGAGAGAGTTGTGATGTATTTCGGGTCCATTCTAACCCACTAGAACTTGTCCGGATTTGAAAAAGTGATATCCTTTGAAACCACCAAAATAAAAGCCAAGTGAACACAGTTTGCGGTATCTCTACAGCTGTTTATCCAATGGAATTGCCACTTAGCCTAGTCCCAATATTTAGTTGGATTAACCTTGTTGCAAGTTTTAACAATTATGGTCTGCAAGGCCAAGGAAGTTTAAATAGTAACATGTGAAAGAGCCTCCATCTGGTCCCAATGATTCTTGCCTTTGAGCACTTGAAGTTGTTTGTAAATTGCAGCCTTGATTGCAGCCTTTACGTTGAAGGAAGTAGTAGTTATTTCCCTTCTCCGTGGTCACATTTTGACATTGAGTTAGTAAAAATTGGAAAAAACCTGCATTTATTGACTGTAGCCATTTTGGAATTGCTATTTTTGTCTGCTACAAAGAAGCTTTGAGGAATAATGGTGGTCATGTAGCCTCTTCGATGAAGAAAATTGACTTTGTTCGGCTCCTCATCCATAACAACCCTTAGCATAGGCAAAATAAACTTTTCCTTCAATTTGCTACACAAATTTGTAATGATCCTAAATCTTCTGTTTGTGGCGGTAGATTGTCGGCTCAAAGACAAGCTAGCAACACTCTCTTCCACTTGGAAATGTTTGTCAATATTAACAACAAGAATCTCCTTGATAAGGGCGGGTTTCTTGGAGTGTAGAGCAACATTCTTGATCGGCCTAGAAACCTTGATAATAGAAGAAAACCAACCTATTAACTTTGATGAAATCCACACCCTTCAAAAGGAGAGGTGGAGGGAGTTTCTTTTGGGCTTCTTTAGCCTGTATTTAAAATTGGTGGCCTTCGCAAGTCTGGTGCCTCCATTGTCTAGCCTCTTGAGTTGCGGTTGTTTTGCAACGGAAGACATGATATTAACCACCACCAACTTCAAATTGAGACAAAAGGTGAAAACATGTTGGGGCGATTGAACAACCAACGCATACGATTTGCCTTTTTAAGCTCCCCATCTTCAAGCCGCTTTGAAGAGCCATTCTTGGGCGCAAGTTCAACGCCCTCAATTTCAAAGTAGAACCGCCAGCAAGGTCCGCAAGCACCCGAGACGGCTAGCCATCTTGAGTGTCACGCTGCTGCAAACAAGCGTCACCATGGGTGCGGTCCTAAAACTTGTTTGGCTGTTGATTGTCTGAGTGATGTTGATGACGGTCAAACAAGCCAACACCTTGCAAGGATTTTGGTTCAAACCTAACTTCTTCTTTTTTGGAGTACATTCTTGATGATATGGCCTATGGCCTTACTCTAGAGGCACTAATTGGGGCAACCAAAGTAGATGATCTTATGTTCGAGCCACGAACCATTATGGGCCTCTAGCAATGGTACAAAGTTTGAAAATTGAACAACGTCCTTCACAAGCACGCAAACTTTGGGACATGCAATCTTTCCTCTGTAAAAATTCAAAGTGTCTATCTCAATTTGCTGCATAACACAGTGAAACACTCCTTGTTGCATAACAAGCCTCAGATACCTAAGAACTAGGTCCAAACAGGAAATTGGATCTGGGCGAAGGACTCATCTTTTTTCAAAGAGAAATTGGTCATCCAAGTTGAAAAAGTCACCTCCTTCTCCGCAAAAAAGAAAGATTTATGTAGAGTATGTCAAACTCCCTCATTGCGGCTAAAACAAACTTCAAAGAAGAGTAGATCTGGCCCAATCCTCTAAACCCTTGAAACATGTGCCCAACATCACATGTGTCTTTGCACCGTCTACAAAAATGCAACATCCCAATGTTTATCAAACAACTTTTTCTAGGCACTTGTGGATACTAACTTAAGAACGCCATTGACACATGTCGATTGTACTGCCTTCAACTTCTAACCTAGTTGGCTATCCATCCCCGACGCAAATGCCTCACTTGGATTCTATACGTTGAAACCATGTCTAGTCTCTACCCCTGAAACATGCATCCACTTCTGAATCTTGCATATTAACGTCAACACATCCAGACCACAACTCCCCGGACATGTTTCCTTTGTACAAAACTACTTCGGACACAAAAACTGATGCAAGAGAGCTCAAAAGACGTGCAAAGAAATTATGCAGCCACATTAAAACCAAATCAAGGACTGATCGGCCACGAATAGAAAACAAAAAACCAATCACGGTAGGCCGCCGCTTTCCACCACCCGTCTGTATTTGCCTTCATGCATGTTTTACCACAATCAGTTTGGGCATCTCCACCATCACCACGTACAATCATCTCAACCCAGTAGTTGGAGTCTTTATCGTGTATTTTGTGATTTCCATATAGTAAGATTATACAATACCCAGCTTAGCTCTATCAACAACTACAATAGCTTTGTTGATTATAGGAAAGTAAAACTTACCTTGAATTTGCAACTCACAACCAAACTCTTGCCGTTTTCATGAGTATCCTCTATGGTAACCCTCTTGGTAACCAACCAAAATCCCTAACTGACACTTATAAATTTGGAGTATATCCAACCCACTTTCATCCCATTACCATCCATTCAACCCCTAATGGATATTTGCTATATTTTGGGTCTAATGGATATTTGCCCATGAGACCCAAAATGGGACTCTGGAGGTGTTAAAACTCAATTTACATGAAATCCATGAGGAATTAGGTTGTGAAGTGTCAAGTTCAAATTTGCGCGCACATTACATGAACACTTTGCAAAAATGAGATCATGATTTGGAGTAAAAGAACTCTTGGAAAAGCTAGGAATACAACACAACATACATCAAATACACTGAAATACAAGGAATACCATGCCGCGAACGATGTTGTATTTCATACACATCCAAAATGATATTGGTCTTAAATTTGATTGAAATTTGTCTTTCAGAGATTCTTCATTGTTCTATGCTTGTTGATCTCTCTCACCGTATACAAAATTATATTTCAATTCGTATAAGTTTGAAACATTTTTTGTATAACATCAAGTAGACAAAAGTAAAAAATACTCATCGATAATCATGTATAAGTCTTTTCTTCACATATGAAATGTGAATGCAAAGCTATTGACCTAGTGCACATGTGAACCTCTTTTATTCAAAGTACAAAAATTCTTGCAAGAATCTATTGATGGATAAAGTTGAATATGCTCCAAAGGCCACATTTTTCATTACCAATATATGGTATCTTTAAACACTATAATCTATTCCATCAACAATTGGATATTGTGCAAATTTTCCCCAAAATTTAGGCCATGAATTGCATTCAATTCTGTAAGGTTGGATACTAAAATTAGGCATTATAATTCCATCAAAGTTAGTTCAAAGAAAAAAAATCAGCACATATCTTGGTTTTGGAGAAACATGACCTGGGCGGTAAAGGGTTAACTTCAACACCTTCAAAGATCTTGAAAGAACTTGGGTGAGAGCTAAAAGTGGTGGCAAGATAGTGTCAGCACTGTCGGTGTCAGTAGTGCAGCTTGTTGTACACTTCTGTCAGCTGTAACTTCTAAGGCGAGAGATTGTTGGCCCATTCCTCTTGAAAATGATGGAAATCAGTGACTTGGAGTTTGTCCAGAAATACCGTACCTTATCTTGGGAAGAGAAAGTTGAAATAAAGAATGCTGAGGTTTGAAGTACTACAATTGGAGTAAAGAGAAAACAAACTTCAAAATCGTTATCAACCTTGAAGCAACTCACTTGCAACAGAATTTGGAATCAACTCCGATGACCACTGAAAACTCTTTTGTGATACGCAATCAATGAACTCTTCAGAACACACATTCGTTGCAGCTCGTATGCTCACATATAAGCAGCCCTTTTTTTTTCGTTGTAGTGGGATAGCCATAGTGGCTACAAAGGACAGGGAGTTGTAGCACTTCTGGCTTTCTCCTAAAACCATACACAACCAAGTTTAATCCATAAATATCCATTTTGGAGAATTCAACATAGAATTGTATGTCTTTTTTGGTGATTGGATGGAGTCCGGGCTGTTCATCAGTGGCAATATGGCAATATAGCAACGGCCATTAATGAAGTTTTGGCAACATGAAATCATAAATTTTCCACTTTGGGGGAATATTCGTTTGTAGGGGAAAATTTTCACAATTTGGCTCCAGACCGACAAAAGGGGGGGGGCTGCATGTAAGTATGAAATTACACAATATGTAATTATGTAGCAACTATAAACGAATTGGACTTTGAAACAGGTCCACCTTCACATCACACCATCTCTCAAGACAGGTAACAAAGTCCGAGCATGTAAGGAAATGCAATTATTCATGTAAACCACTGGCAATCACTGGTGCCGCTATACTCCGGCCAGGGCATATTGACCCCCTCGCTGGGATTTACCCGAGGGGGCCACGAGGTGTTTTTGGTGGGGCCCTACATATAACAAGGGAGGAATCTCTGTGGTAAACAATAACCGTAGGCCCCAAATTTACCCCAAAAATATCTTAAAAAAATATCTTAAAAAAGCCTCTAGAACCCCCAAAATAAGAGGGCCAGAAAAATGACCACATGCAATTAAGACGGGCCCACCTCGGAAGTCCCAGCGACTGGCCCTTTACTCCCATCAATAAACACTTCAGAACACGATTATTGCAGCTGTTAAACTCACATGTGAGTATGATATACGGCACGTCAATAGCAATTATAAACGATTTTGATTTTGAATAAATGTACCTTCACGTCGAACCATCTCAGATCATGTAACAGCGGATCATAAAAGAAAATGAAAAAAAATCATGTAGACTCACTGGTAACCTGTGGTGCCGCTTCAATCAACACTTCAGAACACACTTATTCATTGCAGCTCGTACACTTACATGTGAGTATGATATGCGGTACTACGTCGATAGCAATTCAGTTGACGAATGACTTTGAAACACTCCTTCACGTCAAATCATCTCTCAAGACATGTAACAACGGAACATGGGGGAAAACAATGCAAAATATTCATGTAGAACTTATACTGATAATCACTAGTACCGCTTTACTCCCATCAGTCAACACCGGCACGCAGAGTTCGCCTCAGAATCAAGTTGTTCTCTAAACCTGGAACCCAAACGAATTACACACCTAACCTAAATTTGACAAAAGACTGAATATCCTGATCTATACATACCCGAGGAAGAACTGTTTTCCCGAAAAGAATGATGAATATGGTTATTTCATCTGCAACTCCGACTCCTTCGCCTTCTATTGTCAGGCTACTACGTTCTACTCTCCGCACCCAATATTCACCTAGGAAATTGACGCCACATCTAGAAGAGGACTCCAAACACAACCGCCGAAACAACAAGCAAGCTCAAGCACACGCGAGTAGTGGCTTGAGCGGAGGACGTCTCGGGTTCAGGGGTGGCGGCGGGCGTTCCCGGCACGATAACCTCTGACGGCGTGGGAGCCACCTCGGGTGCCGGGGTGGGGACCGTGACAGGGGTCGGGACCGGAGCGATCTCTGGAACCGGGGCAGGTGCCGGGGTCCTCACTATTGGGGCGGGTGCCGGGGCCTTCACCGGAGGAGTGACGGGACGAGTGGCCGGGGCCGGAGTGGCCACCGGGGGCGGAGTGGCCACTGGGGGCGTCGCCGTCGGGGCCGTCGTGGGCGCGACGGTGGGAGGAGTAGCGGCACCGGCCTTCACCGTCACCTTCAACTTCATGCCTTGCTCGCAGTGGCCGATGAAGGAGCATAGGAAGTGGTAGTCGCCGGCTTTGGAGAGCGTGATGGTGTCCGACCCGGAGGTGTACTTCAACCCGTTGCTCCTCAGGCATCCGGCGTACTCCGCTGCGGTGACGACTTGCATGTCGTGCATGCCTTGCCCGTACTTGAACACTGCAGGCAGGAGATTAGCTAAGAAAAACGATCGGTTCAAAGCTGGTGAGATAAACACAGCCAGCAGCAGAGAGATTAAACTCGAGAAAGGGATCTCACCTAATTTGTCTCCGGGCACGAGAGCTTGCTTCGCTGCCCAGGTGTCATAGAAGTTGGGATCCGCAGGGATGTCCCATTCGGTGCCATCGCCGACGTTGTAGTCCTTCGCGGCAACTACTTGGAGGAGCGCGAATAGTGCCAGTGCGACAACCACAGCATTGCCTCTTCCCTGCCCCATCTTCCCTTCCTCGTAGAATCGACCTGTTACATACAGTAGCACGATCAATACAGCGATCCTCGGCTGAATCACAAGTATCCACTCAAGGCGCTCAGAAGCTAGACGTACTAGGACACTCCCGACGCCCGGCCAGTGGCTATGGCGAACGCCCAACTCCTTCAGAACCTCAGCTGAACTAGCTAGCGCACCCTAAGTTCCCAGGCGAAACTATCCATTCCTATCAGTCACGACATGCGTAGACAGAGCTCCCCAGTCACCGCAATTGCACCAGCTCCCGAAGCGTTCATCGTAATTTCCAAAGCCCCTGCCTAAACATAAAGACTTCCCAACCCAAAAGTACGAAGGATCGACCAACAACCAGTACCAACACCGGTAGTCCCTGCACCAGAACCCGACCTTCCGAACACCAACATCAACAAAAGCTAGAACCGTCCCTGCACCGAATACCCAATCTGTGGACCTCCAGAAGACCGCGCAATCGATACAACTGAAGCAACATCACTACAGCATTGTAAGCAGGGTAAGGACGCGGCGCTAGCTCTCACCTCAGTAGTGAGGGGATGTAGACCTCAACGCAGGGGATGATGTGATGTTTGATCGATAGGAGTGCAGGCGGAGAGGCAATTATTATTGTGAGGCGGAGAAGGAGTGGAGTAATTGAAGAGAGGAGGGGGGTTTTACAGCGGGGTGCGTCAATGTAGGACGGATAATAGTGTAGGTGACCGTCACGGCCTGGCTCGCTCATCACTCGGTGGGGGCCGCCGTGCCAGCCAACGTCAGGCTGGTGACCTGGGCGATGCGTGGTGCGCATGGACTGGGCAAGCCGAGCCCAACCTTGCGCCTGCTTCCGTTGCGCATCGTGTTTGGAAACTCCAGCCCCGTTCCACGCTACTTCCGTGCTCCTGGTCCCTTTTCCCCCACAACACCAATTTTGAGCCCCCCATACAAGTTAAGTAATTTGCAAATATGGAGTGGACAAATATTAACGCATTTCTTTTTCAATACAAATTTCA
This sequence comes from Bryoerythrophyllum caledonicum, assembly GCA_963971425.1. Taxonomy (NCBI): domain Eukaryota; kingdom Viridiplantae; phylum Streptophyta; class Bryopsida; order Pottiales; family Pottiaceae; genus Bryoerythrophyllum; species Bryoerythrophyllum caledonicum. The sequence goes on along the minus strand of OZ020520.1, from coordinate 13,666,661 downwards.
ACACATGTGATTACATATTTTTTCCGATGAAATGTGAATTAGTTATGAATTTTTAAAGGTGTTGTCTTATTTAGTCACAAGCGCCAACCAAAAGTAAGGAGTTTCTACTATTAGGAAACGTCCATTTGTAGCTAAATGGGTGGTAATGGGAGGGAAGTGGATTGGATGTACCCCAATTTCCAGTTCTCGGTTATGTGTTTTGGTTGGTTCCTACGGGGTTCCTACACACCAACTTGGCTTGCTCCAAGTCAGGAAAAAGCTATAGGACTATCAAATCATAGAGTGTGAATACAGTAAATGTCATTTTCAGTGTAGTACCACAATTAACCGTTAGACTTTGGGCATTGCTATATCATTATTAACGTAGTTAGTTCACTATCACCTGTATAGGGCATCTTATGATGCGTAGATTGGCGAACGATGGCAGTGCTCGAGTCGTACACTCAACTTGCAGTGGACTTGGTCCAAACCGGGCACAACGGCACCATTGAGTGACTCACCCAGGATTCATCCACGAACTCACCAGGAACATTAAACTTGCTCTCCACCCTAGTGACATGCAGGGGAGCCTATGATTGCTCCTTTCCGGTGACATCTCTCTTATCGAACGGATTGTTGAACCAAGAAACCATTATTGATCATATCGGACGGGCCCCTGGTGTTGCGCAACCGATCCAGCGCAATCCCTCGTAGGGTCTGCGTATAATTGTACGCAGATCAATACACGCCAAGAGGGCGAAACGATCGTTCTTCCGTGGGGGATCGTCCAAGGCGCTGACTGGAACGTTCTTCTGACTGCCGGAGTAACCGTTACAAACTAGATTGGATGGGAAAACCAGGGTGAGTTTCTTTTTCCTGCAAATCCGTTATAATCCGACATGGATCCGGATAATCCGACGTTCGTCCGCGTTTTCGATATAAAACACTTTTCATCTGTATACAAACATTCAAGTTTCATCTACGATTGTTGCTTTCATCCATTAAGAAAATCGGTTTTTTTTTTTAGCGTAGTTGGAATGGAAAGAGTGGCATAGACACAATTAATCAAAATTAGTGATGTAAACATTTGTAATTAGGAGAAAGGCGAGCAAAAAACACAACCTTTCCTTCTTCCTAGATGACAAACATGTGATTGAACAATTGTATTAACCCTTTAACGTCTAAGTGATATTATTGAAAATCTCACATTCAATAAAGTGTCCCAGCAAAAAAAAATTAGGAGGTGCCCAATGTGCCAACTCTCCCTCTTAGAAATACAAAACCCCATAATCTTTTCAATAAATGTCGGATTTAGGAAAAATTTGTTTTCCCACTTAGGTTTTAGTAATACGCATCTACAGTAAAAATAAATTCAAAGAGGAATGTCAGAACTTGACACCATAGGAACCTAAACAAACCTTCAAATTGTCAATTTATGACACTTGGTCCTTTAGGGGTTCAAGGGTTAAAAAAAAGGGTGTCTTATTCCGACTCTGGATGACTTTCGTAATAATTCAAACTTCCTTGGGGGCAAGCCAAGTTGATTTGTGGTGGGCCTGTGACTCAGCGTTGGTGGGGCAAGCGGAGAGCGTGAGACCTTTGGGCGATGACCTTAGGTTGAAGGGACCGTGTCCATTGACTTGAGGGATTTACTTGTGGGAGTGTAACTGTACCCAATATAGCATGTGGGCGACGTTGGGAACACACAGCTCATTCCAGCTTCTCCACCAGGCTCACCTTTTCACAATACCAACCTTTTCTAAATTTTCTTTTGTTTTCATGAGTTTCTATTATTAAATTGGCACTAACGAACGGAAGGAGTGCCTACTTTTATACACACCGCTTCTGATTCTCCAGGCTGTTGACTTCGTGCAATAATTCAGATAGATGCACCTGAAACCGAGAACGCATTTTAAACCCTTTTCCCTGTTTCAATGGACCGAAATATAAGGTTTGTCTTGAGGAGGTACAGTGCTGGCCCGGGATGAAAGGTAGGGAGTATAGTCGGCTCCCTTTACAACAGCCATTTTGGTTCTGTTTGTTATGCATAGATGTTGCTATATTGAGCAGCTGTTATAATGGAAAGGGTGGGTGAAGGCTGTTACATGGGAATGTTGGACGAATGATTTTATTAGGGGATGACATCAGTCATTTAATTTTGACATGCTTTATTTTGAATGGATGTCATGTGGGGTGACAATTTGGTTTGATGGATGATTTTGTCATACTGTAACAACCAAGTGGATGTTGTAGAGAGCAAATATTTGTTCTCGACCCATGCCGCCTATTAGAGTTTTCCTAAAAGTACTCAGGGTTTGAACCCTGACTATCACCTCAAAACGTTGAATTGGGTTGTACACCTGAAAGTCCACTTGTTTTTGAGAAACATGGTGGTTTGGCTAACTTTGGGGTTAGTTCCATAAATTATGGTCCTTTGTCAGCCAACCAACATGCTACAGGGTTAATCATCTAGGCACACTCACCGTCCAAACATAGATGCAAGGTGGCATTGGTGACTCCAAATTACTAATTTGGTTACATTAGCTTGCACCATGCGCGTGGCCCATAAAATATGGAGGGTGAGAACGTTCACCCCGCAAATATTGCCGTATTTAAATCTCACCCTGCTTTGGTGAATAGAGAAAGACACAAGGTCCTTAAACGATGTTGCACCGGGTCTTTATGGCTGACACAAGGTAGCCACCCTTTAAAACACAGACTTTCAGGAAAACTCAATTATAACGAATTTGTTGTTGTACGAGATGCCTTTCTTAAGAGAGCTCACTACACAATACCCTTAAGTAAAGATACGTAGTTTTTGCATTCCTAAGGAAAGTAATTTTTAGTGTTGCCAACTTTGACACCTTCTTGAGGGTTAGAAATTGTTATTTTACCATGAGATTTTTGGCACAAGATCATTTCTATGTTGACAACATGTGTGTCAAATTTCAAGGCTGGAAGATGAATTTTAAAACTATATATTCAAGATCTACCAACATAGGTAGCACTAAGAAAAAATTTAGAGCTGCAAACTTTGACATCCTCCTAAGGATTGAATTTTTTGTTTTTGCCCATGTAATTTTTGGCATGAGACCATCTCTATGTTTATTACTTGTTTAAAGTCCAAAATATCCACACAATGAGACATATTTAAAATCTAGCAACATGTGTAGTTTTAAGAAACATTTCACTCCTGGCCAACTTTGACACGCTCCCAAGGATTATTTTTTGTTTTTTTTTGTGCATGAAATTTTTGGCATAAACCCATTTCTATATTGAGTACACGTATGCCAAATTTTAAGGCCAGAACACCTTCTTAGCAAAAAAAAATTGAAATCTACCAACATGTGTAGTTGTGAGAAACATTTCACTCTTGCCAAATTTGACACCCTCCCATGGATTGAATTTAGTATTTTTTACCATGAGATTTTGGACATGAGACCATCTCTATGTTGATTATATGTGTGCTTAATTTCAAGTCTAAAATATCCACGATAGAAAAGGAAAAAATCAAAATCTCCCAACTTGCTAATTGTGAGAAACAACCAAGGGTACCATTTCAGCTTTGGCACCTTTCCTAGGTTTGAAATGTTGTTATTTTACTATGACAGTTTTAGCACGTGATCACCTCTACATTTATAACATGTGAGCCAAATTTCAAGGCTAAAAGATGAATACAAAAACCCATATTCAAAATCTACCAGCATGTGTATCTATGAGAAACAATCTTGTGTATCTATTATTGTATTCATCATGTGGCTTTGAAATTTAACACACATGTTATCAGCATAGAGATGATCTTATGATAAAATTTTCAGCCCTCAAGAGGGTGTCAAAATTGGCAGTAGTGAATGCCTTACAACTACACATGTTGGTAAATTTGGAATATCTTTTTATGTATTCATCTTTTGGCCTTGAAATTTGGCACACACGTTGTCAACATAGAAGTGATCTTGTGCCTAAAATTTCATGGTAAAATGACAGTTTTCTAACCCTCAAGAGCGTGTAAAAGTTGGCAACAGTGAAAGTTACTTTCCCTAGGAATGCAAAAAGTATGTATCTTTATTGAAGGGTGATCTCTACGTGATATCTACATCAACCCTTTTTTTTTATTATTATCCGGGTTTGCTACAGTGGCTCCAAAGGTTTCAAACGCGTGGTAGTTTTGGCTATTCATGCATATTACAGGGGGAAAACAAGTGGGCTCGGAGGCATTTCAGTCAAAGCAATGTGGCACCTTATATGAAAAGAAATAAAAATGAAGCGGCAAAACAATTTTTTTGTGGAAATGATTACTAGGAAACTATAGAGAGGTGAGAAAGTGCATAGAGGCAACCCTAAAATATTGCAAATCCAAGAACAAGCAATCAACATGAAAAGAAAGCCTAAACTTTGCTACCATGGTGATAATGATGTCCAAAATCACGCCTCAACTCAACTACACTTGCAAGTTGCTGCAATAGAGCTGAAAATCTCTCTCCAACTTGGCTACACTCCCATTTCACCACTTACACAAGCAATTCAACACTTACGCAAGCATTTCAATACAACACAACACAAAGGGAAGTTAGAAATCAAAGAAGAGAAAACTCAAGAAGAGAAAACAAGTAGCATAATGTTCAAGTCTCAAATGTCATGCTCCAAGACATGTGAATTTAAACCTCCATGCAAGGAGGTAAACAAGGGTTGAAGTTAAAGTACCTACTTATCCGTGCCATAATAGGTCCCATCATCGGTCTTGTGCCATAAATCGAAAGCTTCATCACATAGGAAGTTATAAACTTCATAGAGCTTTTGGAAATACATCTCGACAACCACCTCAAGATTCTTATTGAGGGAGTTCCTCAACCTATTCTTCAAAAACGTGAAGGAGCTGAAAGTGCGCTCGTCTTCGGCAATCCCTAACACCATGACCACAACGATCTCGGCCAATTTCATGTAGGTGGAAAAGCGTCCGGCCAATGGAGTATTTGATTCCACAACTTTTGAGATCCTTGTGAGGGTAATGATACAAAGGGCTTCATGTAGGCGGTCTAGAAGTTTTTCTGCATGAACAACTTAACCCCTAAAGGACCAAAGTCCCCTCGGGGGACATTTTGAGTTTGGGTAAGGTACCACGTTCTCAATTCTAGGCATTATTTTCTGAGATTTTTAATGAATGGACAACTTTTGATTAGCTTTGCGTAGACACAAATTTCGTAGAATTCCAACTTACGGTTCAAAAGTTACAATTTTTTTTCACTTCCATATCCAAATAGTGCAACAGTTTAGTGTGACATATCACAAATACTGTCACTAAACTTTAATAACTTCTAAATTCAATAGAAATTCGAGTTTTTGTCCATTTAAAAGAAAAAAACATCCTTTTGGAAAGGAAATTGAGATCTTTGCATCCATTGTACAAATTTGTGAATTTCGTAAATTTGAGAAGGATATGATATATGCAAAATATAAAGTGTATTGTTGATTCTCAACACATAGTTGCATTGCATGATTTTTTAGGACATCTTCTACACCTCTCCTACTTCTAAAATTTGGTGCCTAACATGATCCTTTTCAAGTTAACATAATAAATTCATGGCCCGTAGTGCAAAAAGTTGCCATATTAGGTGGTCGAGGTTTGTTGAAGGTGTATAGTATGACCTCAAAAAGAGATTATGTCTCACTTCAAAGGGTGATATCTTTTAATTCGTGCGGTCAAGCTTACCAAAATTTCACCACACACTCTCATACAACTCTAGTACAAGATCCTACGGTTTAATTTTTAGAAAAAACATTTTGTATCATTTTGTGTTGAATGCGTTGAAAATGGCAATTTGGAGTGATTTTGAGGGGAAAATGTCTTGGTCATTTAGGGGCTAAACAAACTTTGCTCTGCATCGAAGTCATTACCACTGAGCAAAGGGGACACAACCTTCTTTCCAACGCCCCCTTGGCCACGATTTCCTTCAACTTGTAGGAAAACCTCTTGATCACCTCAAGGTGACGTGGGAAAGTTTCCAAATAAACAAGAGTTTAATGTGAGTTCATCTTCGTTGCCTCCCTTAAAGTTGCGTCAGGCTTTCGGAGGGACCTCTGCTTATATGTTGCCACCTTGTACTATATAGTGTCTCTTCTATTCTCCCACATTGGGCCTTTCAACTCATTCCCGCTCCCTCGATCCTTAACCCTTAGTGCTTAAGGAGCCCTGGCAGGGTCGTGTTTGTGCTTTTTCTCTTGTAATTCTTTCTACAATAATCTAATGACTCTCAATTACTCAGAACGCATTTCAAGCTCTTCGTTGGCTTTCCAACAGATCATTCCAGTATCTATTCCATGCAAGCATCAACAAACTATAGCGATTTCCATGAAGTAGCGTCGTAGATTTTGTGCTAAAATGTACCCATTGTGTAGATGATGTTTTACCTATTCTACTATGCTCGTAGATTGTCTCTGACTCTTGTGGTCCACATAGGCGCTAAAAAATCTTTAATTGTTTATCTTTAGATTTTAAATTACAAATAATCAAAATGTTTAATTCTTTCATCTAAGAAAGCAATTTATTGCAAAATTTTGTTGACAGGTAGCTTATTACATTGTGAAGAAAACCCATATAATACTATTAGCGACTCAATGAATGAGAGAAGGGCGTATCTAGCTACAAAGAACATGGCTTCTGATCCACATCCACACCATTGTGGCCTTGGAGCCTTCAATGATAGGCATACTTTTAGAATGCTTCCTCTCTTCCAATCAATGAGGACTTGAGCTTATTATTGTATCAAAGTTCAGAGGTTGCACTGATTGACAGACCACACATGAAAGGGAGCAGTTACATGCTTTGAGTTTGATATGTTGCAATGATGTCAGCTTGATTGGACAGCTTCTCCAGAGGTGTCCTCATCCAGTAATTTGAAACAGCACCGTAACTTTGTACAAGAGGGCCACATCTCACAGTGGAAAAGGTACAAAAAGGTTTCACATGCATCAAAAAATAAAATTCATGGGTTACTTGTTGCTTTTACTTGAATACATACCGTCTGCCTTTGACAAGGAGGTAAAAATAAAACATTTATTCACTTTGATTTGGAAGACCAATTTATTCTTCTTCTTCTTCTCAAAAATTAGAAGATGGATAAACTCACATTTGGTTTCTAGATACAATTTCAAATCTACTTGGTATGAGCCACGTTACTTGGAGGGATAGACATTAATCCTTTAAGGACAAGGCCATAGCGACCATGGGTGGAATCTATGAGGGTCTTGGATTACGGTGTCCCTCATGTCTACTACAGGTACATTCTGCTCATGGTCACTCCAACCTTGTTCTTAAAGGGTTAATTGAAAATCCCTTTATGAGCATAGGGCACGTCAATTGAAAAACCCATATCACTTGAATAATATTATGACCCATTACTTGGAAACCTAAGTTATAATATGTCCGTGTATGTCATGAATTTGTATGACAATTAAAAAAAATCCGGGTAAGGTAACACCCATAACCGACATGTTAAACAATGTGCATGTATTGAGAGAAAATATAATAATACATTTTTTTTTTTGTGATGGTCAGTAGAATTATAATTTCAATCCAAGTAATTTCATATTTTTCTAATAAAATGTGAATTAATTATGAATTTTCAAAGTGTGTTGTCATGTTTAGTGGGTGGTTGCAACTTGCCAATCCATATCCCCAAAAGCATTGACCAAAAGTAAGGGGTCTTGACTAAAAGAAAACCTCCATTTGGAGCTCAATGGGTGGTAATGGAATGGAATTGGGTTGGATACACTCCAATTTATAAGGTGTTTATTGTGGATTTTGGTTGGTTAACAGGGGGTTGTCATAACTTTTATTGAGAATGTACCTCACATATCTATGTAGATTGAAAAAGTGCAGCCTATTCCCCATCTCCAAAGCAACCTCCCACACAACACTTATGTTGAAATTATGCGTATTGGTCCAGAATATTACAGTGAGAGTCAAGTTTGAAAAAGAGGGTTTGTACAAAGTCTGGGCTTAGTAAAAGGTCACATTTTTCATTCTTTTTAAATGTCTGAAATACTCTTTGGTTATTTTCAAATTTGAGAGCTTTGTTTGCATGAAAACATCTCGTATATTTTAGTTCACCAACCAAAATGCACAAAGTGTGCAAATATGAATAAAACAAACTTTTGGGATAAGATAAAAGTATAACCACAGTATATGATTAAATATCTGTTGGGATAAGATAAAACATAGTTTTACACATTATATCAATTAGTGTGCTTCATACTAAATATCATTATTAAAGTAGAGGTATTTTACAAATACACATGTGTCTACGGTACCTCTAGAGTTTCTAATCTATTCACCTTTTACGTAATTATGGATCAAAACATTACCATAATCATGGTGGAAAGTGATTGGCAGATGATGTGAGTACAATAATAGAACACTATTCTAATAATTTAAGGAATCTTCAAGGTTTTGCTCCAAAAAATTATAGAAGAATTTAACCCCTAAATGAAAAAAGTCCCGAGGTGGGCTTTTGCAAATCTCCAGCACATTCCCATGGTTGCAATTTATATTTGCAATTCTTGGAATTTTGTACAGAGATGCAACACAAGAGGTTCGTGGGAGTATAATCTTTATTCTCATCGAACTTATAGAAAAACAATTATGCCACCTTAAGGAAAAATTATCGAGTGCGGGCACGTCCGGCAACTTCAAAATCTTTTGCTAGGACACTCTAGTAAATTTGAGATTTTCAATACTATCAAGTAATATTACCTCCTATCATATTGTCAAAAAAAACATTTCTTGTCTTTAGTGGAAAAATGCAATTAATTCCAAGTCAAAGGTTTTCACACATTGCCACACATTGTTGGGCAAGGAACCAAAAAACTTCTCTTCTATCACATAAAACTTTGAGATCTTTGTTGTTTTCACCTTTTATCTTTTTTGTTACAAGAAGTGGTGAAAACCTTCTTATCGACCATTCGGATTATCATTCTGAATCATATTTTGTTTCCATAAAAATTAAAACGTGAACGTCCACTCCTTGCACAATTTTTTTTGAATATGCTACACCCCTTCTTCACCCCTGAAAATTGGTGTGCAAGGAATTAATATCATGATCAACATGATGATATTAAATTTGGATCTTGTGTAGTGCAAGACTTTGACACCAAGTGAAGTCAAAGTGTCTTGATCCACTCAATGATGAAAATGAACCGTTTTTGGTACTTCAAACACTATAATCTTTCAATTCATGTGGTCAAAGTTAATGAAATTTTGTGAGTATGTTATTTATTAAGTGTTAAATGAGATCCTATGGTTAAAACTAGAAGTACAATTCTTTGTTTCCTTCCTTACTCATTGCACTAGAATTAACATCCTTACTCATTGCACTAGGATTAACAGTTTTGAAGTGTTTTGGGTGTGAAATTTGAGTTTTCCTGAAAGTCACCAAAATACACTGGATAGGTACCCCGAATATCAAGGTCTTATGTTAGTAACCGGGACCACATGCACATGGTGTCTTGCCTTGGGAAAGGTTTGGGGGAACTATTGGTCAACCCTGTGAGAACTTAGGGTACTATGGGGGAGCTTTAGCTTGCATGGGGTAGGGCCCAAGAACATTGATTGCAATGCATTTCATTGGTGCAGGAAAAGACGATATGAAATTTCCTCATGCTCTTTTTTTTTCCGTTTATACATCTCATACTCTCTGGCACCATATTCCTCCTGGCTTGCCCGTTCGGGAAGCACTTTCAGGAAAACTCTATTGTCAACAAAATTTAGGGGTTAAAATAATTTTAAAATTGGATTTGAGCTTCTCAAAGTTCAGTGTTTAGATACTTTATTTTTTTTAATCATCATTATTACAAGCATGTTGCATGGCCTCAACATGAATAGAGGCCTCTATGCCTTATTTGGATTGGAGCCGATAAGCTGAAGGAATGAACTGTACGGTATAATAAGTCAAAGTTTGCCCTTTGTTTTCAGGTGTGTGTTCTTGATGATGAACGTGGGCCCAAACTCTCTTCAACTTATTGCGCACAGCCTGTGCTTACAAGTCACATTCACTCTCATTGGAAGCCAGTTAAGCTCTTTAAGGGATTTGATTTAATATTTTTGAAGCATGCATAGCATTGGTTCTTTGGGTCCTAGATCCATTAGATCCAGAATTGTAGGGTGAGTTGCCAGCTCTGAGGCAACAAAAAGTCTACACTTGGTGGGTTTAACCCTTTAAGGACGAGAGGCCCATAGGTGGTCACCTTTGGAGTAATTTGCAAATTGGTGGAGTAATAGAGTTATTTGTAAAGGGAACCGGTCTTTTGTCCTCCTTTTTCATGGAAATGAAAATCTAACCTGTATTTGAGTGTAGCCGCAAAGTAATCCTCTGAAATAAATTCAAGTTTCATGGAGGTGTCAGTTACCACAAATGGCACAAATCTCCCAAAAACAAACGTGAACAGCGTTGAACAGTGTTGGCTAATTGGACCAGTGTGGTATGCATATTTAGCAAAGTTGCTGACATGGGCGATTGAATAAGTTTGGCGCATACAAATGCAGAATGTCGCTGACATGGCTGATTTTAACAGTGTGTACCATGTGACAACACTCGGCGCTCAATAAAAGCCAGGCTCAAACTGGAGTTTGGGAATTCTAAGGCTCAAAAACTAATCTGTCCAGTGTTCTATTCAAGGTCTACAGTAAAACCCTGCCAGTGGACTCGGCGACCTTGGCTATTCCATTTTCCATGTCAAAAACTGAGGATTTGGGGTACTTTGCGGATAACTCTAATACCTCATATCTATTTGATTCATGGCCTAATTTAAGTTCCTTAGATCCTTGTGCTTTTAATGAATGTGGTGAGGATGTGTGCCGGAGTTTGATAAGTGAACTTTAGTGGTGTTTGTAGTGACCAATCACAATGAGATGTACCCATTGTGTAGATGATGTAGCCATTAGTCATGATGAAATGTACCTACATGTGGGATCTCCCGGGCCTAGTCGCAGGCATCGTCCTTAAAGGGTTAAACAACCCATGACAATGTCATAACATGCACTTGGTGTAAGTTGCAAGTACTGAGGGGTCATATTTGGTGAATAGTAATTGAGATTTACTGAGTTTTTGTTTAAGTATTTTCAGAACCAAGAAAGAAAAGAGAAGATAGGGTGGGATTTGAATATGGATAGAAAGCGAGCGGGAGAAACTTCTAGTAGAGTTTCCTAGAAGGTTTAGGGGATTTCAACAACGCGATTTCCATTGACATATGCAGTTTACATTTGACATAAAGGAACTTGTGGTCTCGTACACACAATTGTTCCTTGAGACAATATTTTTATAGTAAAAGGTCTACTAGGAATAATGTTAACTAACCTTCAATTCACTAAGGTCAATGCATTGAAGTTTTTTCTCACTCAGAGAACCATGGTTTTTCTCAAGGGACATGTTGATGTTGGTTACCACGGAGGGATAACTCGAGAATTTTTTTTTACTACATGCTGAGGTGAGGTATGTGAAGAAATGTCACATGTACTCATCCCTCCCATAACTTATAACCAAGTACTATGGCGCCGTTGGATGGAGGTGGTAAGAACTTACTAGAGATTAAAACTCAATAGTGGGCTTAGTTACTCGAGACCGTTTGCACCTCCGCCTATCCACACCGTTTTATATCGGTTCAATCTTGGGGCGGGAAACAACGCTCGGTTAGGATAAGCCTACGAGCCTACAGAGACAAGCCTACGATGACACCAACCCCCTGCGATTTGACAGGACATCCCCCACGCTTGGACTTACCGGGTGGGGATGAGGTGGTGGGGCCAAAACCTCGCCCCTATTTTCTTTTTGAATGGGGCCCTGAATTTAGCCAGAGGAGGACCTATAGACTAAATTAAGGCCGTAGGCCCCAACTTTGTAAAAAAAAGCCAAAAAAAGCCTCTGACCCCCCCCCAAAATGGGAGGGCTAGAAAAATGAGCCCATGCAATTAAGACGGGGGCCCACCTCAGGTAAGTCCGAGCGTGGGGATGTCCTGTCCGCGCCAACCCCCTGGCTTTCTTTATAACCATTGCTTACACATCAGTCTTGGTTATGAGTTGGCTAAGGTTACAAGTTTGTGGCATAAGAACTTATGAGAGGTGTAACTTATGGGAGAGATGAGTGTACAAAAGTTGACACGGAGGCTGTTATTACTATCAAGTCAACTTGCGTGGTATAATCATGAAGACTCAATCTTGAAACTATTTGGCTCCACGAATCTATCATTACTTCAACCCAATAGTGATAGAGAAATCCAATGGAGAGATTCTAGCTTGGCCCTTTTGTTGCAGGTGCCCAAAATCCTGAAATTGTCTATGGTACCTTGCCAATTACATGCACGAATAGCACCATTGATGAAATCAAGGAGATCTCACCAGATAAATTTTTGATCTCCAATTCATGATCATATCAAGTGACCCAATTCAACACCACATTCAACAACAGTCAGACTGATTGACTTTGGTCTGCTTGAAAGAATCCCCCCATGCTTATGGAGTGGGAAATGACTCGTGCATTGATGCCTGTAATTTAGTGGAGAAAATTAGATACGAATCTCTAAAACCTTGATTACATTTGGTGGGTCCACTGGTGTGTGAGAAAAAGGCATCTCTTTTTGCAATCAAACTCAGTGTGTTTTGTGCCCAAAAAAAAGGTAAGGAAAAGACACCAAAATTGAGCATACAGTGGGGGCCACTTTGAATTGCATGTTGTTACTATGAATGGAGAATGAATGACACTTGGCTTTTGCTTATATTGGACGTTGTGCTGCTATTGCACTCACATTCTGAAAATGTGAAGGTGAGCTTTATGAGTTTAGAGCTTACAAAAAAAACTTAGTTTAAATGTTTCCTCTAAAAATGTTATAGTCTCATACCCTACGCCATGGTCGCTCTCATACATAATTAACCCTTAAGTCCCAAGGCGTTTTAGAGGAATATCTACTATGTTAATTATAATTTGCCAAGATGAACTTTTAGAGAAGTAACCGTAGGATCATCTTCTAACTTGTATTAGATGATGTGGTTAAATTTTGTGAATTTTGATCGTAAGGATTGAAAGATATTTATAGTCAAAGTGAAAAAAATTGTACCCCATAGGTATACTTGGGCCTTTAGGGATTCATTCAAAATGAAGAATTGTCCAAAATTTTGAAAAAAATTATTTTTTCTCTAGGTGATTATCCATGTGATATCAAGGTGCCATAGGTATAATGCATAGGTGATACGCATGTTATACTTAGGTGATACCTTTTTGTCCAAATCACTACATCAAAAAATAATTCTTTTGACAAAGAGTGTTGAAAGCGACCACTAGGTACGATATATGTTATGCAAATTACACTCCCTAAGAATTTACACTATTATCCATTATATGTTAAGTGTCATGACATGTATTGCTTCCTACTTTGTTAATTTTACTTTAATAAGTGTTAGAGTTGGTAAAACTAGAGAAATTATAGGGCAATACATAGGAGCAAGGGCGGCCAGAAGAAGAACGCTGGTCTCCGAAGGAGGCCGGCGTGAATAAAGTGTTTGTTCGTTCCACCACTAAGAGCATGCCCACCGGACACGGAATAAGTAGTATGGAACTACTTCCCCCTCTCGAGGATAGACACTATGTAACAAGTATCCAAAACAAGTAAGTAACCTATTGGTGATTGCAGGGTGGTCAAGAGACAGGAAAGGGGGGGGGGAAAGGGATGCTTCTCAATTATGAGGAGTTTTGAAGATTAAGGGTGTGGATGAGTAGTTCTATGGGGGGTCGTGTGTGTCGGGGAGAGGTTGTTTGTTTTTGATTTTGCGTTTATTTAGTAAAATAGACATGGCATGTTGAATAGCGATAGTGTTAATGTTTTTAAAGGTGGTTTTAATTGTATCAATGGGTATTTTGAAGGTATCTTCTAGAGTCTTTATAGATGGAATAAATGTGGTGGCACGAGGGCCGGATGTGATTACAATAAGGGGGTCCACCTTCCATCCAAGGGCTATGATATCATTAATGAGGGGTTGGTATTTATCTATTTTGTTTTGAATTGTTTCAAGGGAAAATCTATCGTTGCGATATGTGAATTCAATGAATTGAATGGTGTAGTTTTGGTTTATGTGATCGGGTGGTGGGTCATTATATGATAAACCTCTAACACAAAGTATGTCCGGTTTGAGTCTAGCATTGCAATGACAACTTTGAGTCTCACATGAACATGGAAGTAGCCAAGGGGGGACCGTATTTTCTTGTGGGTTGTTATTAAAGGTGCCGGCATTCATTAGGATAAAACATCTCGATTTGTTGTAGGAGGTAATTAGTTTTTGAACTTCCCATACCGCTTTATTATGTCTTTTAACAATTAAGGAGTGTATGTGGTGGTTTTGACAAATGAGTAGAACATGAAGCCATGTGTCGGGGTCCGTTGAAGGGCATATGGGGCATGTTATGGATGAGAATCTTTCTACTCCAAAGAAAAGTTGTTTTCGAGCGTTTTCCATATATTGGCCGGTACGGAATTTGATGAGGCATGTTATTTGTGAGTCGGAAATGATGGGGTTTTTCCAAAAATTTGTGGAGAGTTCATTGTCTATGTTATTATTGTTATTCCATTTTTCAATGTTAGGGATACTTTATGATATTGTGTCAAGATTGTTGTAGAGGCCTTATTTTTTGAGATATTTGTCCAGAAATCTTATTGGGCCTTTATCGGGGGTATCTTCTTTGGAAGGCCAATCTTCTTTTTGGAAGTAGTATGGGGTAGCATGGGCATGTTCGTGTAGATCTTTGGCCTTCTTGTGTGTTTTTTCTCGGCCTTCTTTTGCTAGTTTATCTGCTTGTTCATTGCCATCAATATTGGCATGGGCTCTCACTTTGTAGAGGGTTGTGGTGTGCGTTCGGTTTTGTAACATTTGGACCATTGACATTAGTATGGTTTGGTCGGGGTGGCTATTATGAAGGGTAGGGAGTGTTATTTGAGTGTTTAGTAGGTAAAGTGCATTTATGCAATCGGTGAATATGAGCGGGTTCATTGTTGTATTTTGTTGTAATGATTTGTAGTGTTTTGTGAATGGCCATAAGTTCTGCTCTAAGGATATTTTGTAATCCATGGAGTCTTTTGGCTAATTTAATTTCTTTGGTAGAATTATATATGTCATACCCAACTTTTTTTCTGTGCCAATTTCCCGGGCTAATTTGTTCTGGTGGTTTAAAGGATCCATCGGTATAATAACTATGTGCGGGGTTAAATTTCGGTGTGGTATGAGTTGGATAATTTGGGAGGGGGGGCGGTGTGAAAAAGTAGTTTGATGTATTGTTGATGTAGTTTAGTCTTGACCATTTTTTACTTCGGTTTAGGGGGGTTTGTATAGGTGTAGGTGGGACCAGTTTTGTGTATAATCGGTGTATGTTTAAATTGTGTGTTATGGAGGTAAGTTCGGCAAGTTGTTCTATGGTGCCAAGGGTTTGATTTTGATGGTGGACACATATTATTTGTAATGTAGATGGTTCAATTCGGGGTTTTTTTAACTTAGGTGGAATTAGTAGGTTCTTAGTATGGTATTGAGTCTGCTTCAAATAATGCAATGATATGAGAATTTGGGAATGGATTTAAGTGTTGGTTACTGTTTTGGTACCAGTTGTGGTTTGGTGCAATGATGATTGTATTTGTGTTGTTTGGGTCATGTTTGGTGGCAAGTCTAGCCCAATGTATTGCTTGTTCCATTTCCTTCTCATTGTGGGGGTGAGCTATACCATTACCGATCCATTTGTAGTCAAAGGCTTTTCCCAAGGATCCGAATATTTTGTCTCTTTCATAAGGTGAGTAGAATTTTTTAAGTTTGGTAGAGCATGTGACCGGGGAAGAAAAGTATGATTGTTCAATGTTAAAGGATGATATTAGTAAGTCTAAAATGGGTGTGGATATTGTGTATTGCGCACTTTTGAGAGGGTCATTTTTTGAAATTCGATATTTATATCTTTGGTATAGCCAAATTAGTTTGGTTTCAAAGGATTGGGTCGATGGTTCTATGTTTGTAGGAGTTTGTAGTTTTGTATTGTATTGATTCCATAACCATTGGAGTCGATTAGTGGGAAAAGTGTGCAAATGTTGGCCATTTTCTTCATATAGATGTGCTTGATTGTTATCTATTTTAATTGTGTTTGAGAATGTAAGGATATCATTTTCGGGATTGCATTATGTTGTATAAATGTTTAAGAGTGGAATAATTATGGGTGGTGTTACGGATCTTGAGTCTGAGAACTCTTCTTGAGGGTGGTGGGCTAGGATGATTTCCGAGTAAATTTTGTTATGAATATTTTGGTAGTATTGTTTTAATTTTTTGATGTTATGTGTGGAGGTATTGGTGTCGTGTCGTGGAAAAAGGTCTCTTTGGAGAAGCCATTTATTGTATGTGTTATCATTGTGTTGCCATTGGCATAAATATTTTGAGTAGGTATTTTCTATATTATTTGTGTCTGTGTGTTGGATATGTTTATGGTGTATGATGTTATTAACCCCTAAAAATCCTTGAAAGCCAAAACGGCTTTTTGCTATTTCGGGCATCCTAGATGAAGGGGTTAAAAATAATATTTTTTCCTAAGATTTTTACAGGGTCTTCTCTATACTACAAGGTGCTTGTGGAAAAAATTGCAAAGTCAAATTGCAATTTTTGAAGTTTTAAATGCAAATTTTCGTTTTTGAGCCCAAATCGGGCAGAAAAAAAGTTTTTATTTTCAACTTTTTTTTGAATTTGTTTTTAGAGAATTGGTTAATAATTAAATTCCTATTGAGATTCCCAAGTGACCCAAGTTCAAGCTTTCACCAATTTCACAAGGGCAGCCTCCAAAAATTACGAGGCTAAGCTTCATAGATTTCTGTAATTTTCCAATATTTTCTTTCAAAATTTGTCAAAATTTGAGATTTAGGAATTTTTCAAACTTGTTTTTTCCTATAATTAAAAAACTTGTAGAGGTACCTTCTCACCGTTCATTTTTTCCAAAAACTAAATACGATTGACGAAATCCGTGTTTTTTCGAATCATTGTTTTTATACCTTCTTCTAGAAAACAAATTGCATGATGGTTCAAAAAGCCAAATGAGTCTCTAAAATTTTGCACGGGTGTACTTAACTTGGTTATCTACATGGGAAAAAATATGAAAAACTTTTTTGGGGTAACAATCACCAAGTCCCCCTTTGCACAAAGTAGACTATGTCTTCCAAACAATGCCCAAAAAAAACCTTGCACCAACTTTGAATGTTACGATCTCACAAATGGTGCAGATTCAATTGTTGAAATTTTATATGGTAGTATTGATAGTAGGTAGGTTTGAGATCCTACGGTTGCAACCACAAAAAGACATTGAAAAATTTGACCATACCTCAATTTCAACATGGTGGTAGAAAATCGCAGTTTTCGGTTTTGGAAGTCCCAAAAACGCTTGGATTTTTAGGGGTTAATGGGATATGTGGTAGGGTTTTTGGGGATGTATGTTGGGGACGGGGATGGTATGGATGTGGAGGGTTAGAGGGATTGATTGGTGGAGGGATATTTCTTGGGGTGATGCTATTGTTGATGGTGATGAATGAATCTTGAAGTATATAGGAGTATGAGTGTATGTTACAAGGTGTATGACATGTAGTGGGACATGTTGGGTGGCAAAATAGTTGTTTAGCAACATTTAGAGCACTTTTTAATAGTTTGGATGGGGTAAAGTCGTAGGTTTTGAAGTCCTCATTATTCATGATGTGTGTGTCGTGAGGTAAAGTAATTTGTTTTAATTCAAAAATATTTTTTGAGAGGAGTTTTTGTAGAAGCTTTTGGGAGAGTTGGGCATTGAGTGTGTTGTGATTTAGTGCTTCTTGGCGCCATAGTATTTCTAGTGATGTAGGATCAGTGAAGAAATTTGGGAACGTTCTTTTAAGGTGGACTTTAGCTATGTGTTTTAATAAGAAGAATGTTCGTGTGATTGGTGATCTTATACAATCACTTTTTTAAATTCTGGATATGTTTTCGGAACCACCATATTAGGCAAGGACAGAATGAATTAATCCATTACATATTTTTCCAAGTCTACCTTTGTCATTTAGAGCATTTTGTAGTTGTTCACCTACACATCGGAGATATGCATTTTTGAGGGAGAAAGCTTCAAGCCCAAATAGGTTATGTGGCAGTTGGGTTATCGCATTTGACATACATTTTGGTAGTCCACATATAATTTTTTGTATGGCTATTATTTTTTGATCAAGTTTTTTGATAGCTGGCATAGAGTATGGTACACCGTAGAAGCTGTATGCTACACCTCGTCGTAGTACGGTACCAACCATTTTAATTTTTTGTTTCATGGTGGCCAGACATGTTGTTAATTCTTTGCATTGTTTGATGAGTTTTGTGGTTTTAGTGTGAATTTGGATTTTCCATTTTAGTGAGGGAACAAGATTTTTACCTAGGTATATGTTTGGTTCATTTTGATGTAGTATAGGGATTGGTTGATTGCGGTAATTGATGTTAGAAGCTTGCATTAGGGCTTTGAAAGTGGTATGGTTCAATTTGGATTTGTTTGGGCATCCGGTAGCCGCACATTTTGGGACACCTACGTCCATGCCGGTCCATTTGCAATATCTATCAATTTTATTGAGTTGTATTTGAATAGATTTAATTTTGTTAGTTATGGTGGCGAGGTCAATGGCGTATGCTGCAGAGTTTATGGTGATTTGTGATGTGCCAAAAGTGTATCCATTATTGCCTCGTTCTAGCCATCTAAGTAGTGGTTCTAAGAATATAATGAATAGGTATGGGCCAAGGGTGTCTCCTTGTATAGTTCCTCTTTGAATGGGTATAGGTTTTGTTTTTCCGAAGTGTCCACCGATATAGTAAGTGGATGATTGGGAGTAGATGTTTCCAACAAGTGTAGTTGCATTTTTTGGATAGCCAACATCCATCATTATTGCTAATAGTCGAGCATGATCTATCGAGCCAAAGGCATTTTTGAAGTCAACGTATAATATGTATATATCTTGATTTGTAAACCGTGCGTCTTCTAGTGCGGCTATTATAGTTTGTATTTGTCGAGCGGTACTTCTCTCTGCTCTAAAGCCTTCTTCACTATCATGTAGGATTTTGAATTTTTCATCGTATGAGGATAGGATAGAGGTGAGTGTAGTAGTGAAGTGTTTATATATTGTGTTAGCTAATGCAATTGGTCTATGGTTGGGTAGTATAGACGGGTCGCCTTTCTTGTATACTAAAATTGTTGCGCTTGATTTCCATGAAGCCGGTATTTGTTTTTGTTTGTAGCAGTGAGAGAAGGAAAAGAATAACAATTTGTGAAATCTTGGAGGCATGTTTTTTAGTATTGAATTTGGTATGCAATCTGGGCATGGGGCTTTGTTGTTGCCAAGGTTTCAATGACATGTGTCGTATGTGGCTCTATTGAAGTACGTATGTAGTGGAATTTCTGGTTCGCCTCGTTTGTCTAAGGTTAATCCATCAAGGTCATGCCATGGGTATTGGCGTACAACACATGTACATTCAATTGGATGTTGTGGTTGGTAATTACATGTTGGTATTGTGGGTCTATTGTTTTTTGTTTGTTGGTTGAATATTTCATTTGCAATGTCTTCGGGGCTAGTTAAAATATTATTATATTGATATGTGATACAATCTAGTGGTGGGGATTCTAGGTTCTTAAAGACTTTTCTGTTAATTTTCTTAGGGCTGATTTCAAATAATTGTCTATATTTTGAGATGGCTTTCTTAATGTTATCTTTGGTGTATTTTGAGGTTATCTTCATGGCTTGTATGTTGGCATTTTTTGCAATTAGGGCTATATCTTTTATACATGTATCATGCGGTATATCCAGGGGCGGCGGGATGGGAATTTGGGTGTGTTGTAGAGTTAATAGTTCATGGTATATGGGGTGGTTACGCCAATGAGAATTATTTTTTACAATTCTAATAGTTTTTCGTATAACATGGTATGTAGTTAGATGTTGTTTCCAAGTTTTAGAAAGTTTGCAAGGTAGATAGCCGCCTTGTTGAGATGTTTTGTTTGACATTTGAGGTATTAGGTGGGCTCTACAAGTTTGTTCTAGTGTGTTGGAGATTTTATTGATGAGTATATCTAGGGTGTGACATGCTTCTTGCCATTGTACTTGAGATAGTTGATTGTTATTTTCAAGAGTGTATATAAAGGAGTTGATTTGTATGGAGTTTTCTTCAAAGAATTTTGTGTTGAATTTTTCTAAGTTGTCTTTTGGGATGGGATTCAATATGCGTATAGTGTCATTGTTTAGGATTGTAGGAGTTCTATTAATTAATGTGTTATTTGGGATGTGCAATTGTATAGGTGAGTGGTCCGAGTTGAGAATAACATCCTTGTTTGTTGTAGAGGTGTATTGTGTATTGTTGTTGGTATTTATATAAAATCCATCTATTAGACTCCAATCACTATAAGTATAGCCACATTGTCTAGAGAATTGTGTATCGGTATTTATGTAAGCGAAGTTTAAGTTTTCTGTGAAATGGCGCCATTGGTGATCTATGGTTTGAGGAGGGGTCTTATGATTTCCATTTTGGCACCCAATTAATGCTATGTCTCTATTGAAGTCTCCGCATAACAGATATGTGTGATTGGAGTTATTATTTATGTGAGATGTGATAGTGTTTTGTAAGTCAATGATAAATCTAGTATCTTCGGGGTGAGATGGCATATACATGTGAAAAATTAACCATGGTTGTAGTGGATAATTAGTAATTTTGATTATTTGAAGGTAAGGAGATATATGCATTGGGGTAGGAATTTTTTTGATGTTGTCCTGGAAAGCATATTTTTTGAGTATTAGTGTAAGGAGGCCGCCGCGGCCCGGTAGGATATGGTCTTTGTTGTTGAATACATCTTGTAAGTGCATGTGTATTGTTAAAAATGAGTTTACAGTCTTGGAATATATTTTGAATATATTTTGTGGATTTTGTGGTGGATAATTTTGTTTCTTGTATAACTATAATGGCATCACATTTTGTCATTCTTTTTGTGCTGTGTTGGGTGTCTTTTTAGTATGTTTGGCATAGGTCCTAGGTTGGTTTCTATGTCTCCTCCTAGTATTAGTAGTAGTTTATAATGTGGTGGTTTATTATTATGTTTAAAGATTATATGTTTTTTGGTTTGTCCAATATACTTTTTTGTTTTGTTTTTGATTTTATCCTTGTATTGAAAAGTGTGTATGTTGTGTTTTCCTTCTTTTGGGTGATTTTCCCTTGAAATGTTTTCTTTTGGTTTATTTTGTTTAGGTTTATTGTTATGTATTTTGTTTTTGTTAATTGATTTTGTGTTGTTTGTGTATCTTGGTTTGTGTTAGGCTTTATGTGTAGATATTGATTTGTATTTTTGCATCTCTTTATGTATGTGGTGGATGTTGTGTTTATATTTATGTGTATATATATATATATATATATATTGTAGGTAGTATTTTTATTTGTGTATGTATATGTATTTGTATGTATGCTTTGAGAGTTTGTATTTGTATGTATTTTGGTAGTTGTATTAGTATATGTATTTGAGTATGTGTATGTATATTCCCCTTTGTATAGAATGATGTATTTGTATTTAGTATGAAGTCTAATACAATATTTATATGCCCCATATATGGATGTATGATTGTACACTACTACATATAATGTACTAGTATAGTATCTATAGTCTATACTAAACTTTAGTGTATGTATTCGGTATAGTGTATGGTCAATGATAGTTACCTTGTAGTCCTTGAAGTCTACAAGTTTGGCGGCTTGTCTTCAATCATGGATGTAGCCATACTTCCCGTGATGGCTTGCATTGAAGCAAGTGCGGCACTCATTGCTTGTTGGATGTTCATTATTTGAGTCTTTAATTCTTCATGTTTTTGATCGGCATACTCTCGTGTCTCCTTCCTCATCTTCTTGTTGCTTTCCTCCATAACCGACTCTACAATCTCCAACACATCTTGCTTGGAGATATTGGATGACGGTTCTTGTATCTTAAAGGTCTCCACCGTATTGGCCATGGCGGCGTTAACGTCATCAAACCCGAATGTCTTCACTTGTCCTTCGGAAGGGGGTTCCGTTCCTTCTAGACTCCTCCGGTGTGGTGCAAACTCTACAAGGTATCCTCCCATGGCAAAGGTTTTATTCACAAATTGCTTGTAAACAATTGGATTAGCACAATGTACATTAGCACTACCATTGTGCTTAGTTCCACATTCTTTGTGGAACCAAATAGATCTAGTGTTAGCATCACCAATGATCTTGCGAATGGCATCACTTGTATCACAAACACTCATAAGGATAGGTAAAGGGGAGAGAGTTAGAGTTAAGGCATCATTTTTTGCCTTAGTCTCTTGTGATACCTTCCCTCCGGTGATGTGTTTAGCTTGTATGACCTCATGGTGTGTGGTGACTTGATGTAGTTGGATCTTCTTTGCTTGTTGTGGTGTGGTGGTCATGATGAATGCATCGGTGTCGTCAATGCTCTTCAGGACTCCGGTAATCTCAAACTCTTGCCCCCTTCGAAAACTATTCAAGAGAGCATCCTTGAAAAGAATGTTGGCCGGAATACCCTTCAAGTTGTCACTCTTCACCTTGACAGAGAGGTTAGAATGCCTAGCAATATTTTGGTAACTCTTACAAACCTTTCCAATGACGCTGTGACCATCTAGTTTAAGAATGAAGAATCTAACCCCCTTAAGCATCATGATACATCAATTTCGGGTTTTAGCAAGTATAGCTTAATTATCCCCGCCCATACACCCTTTCTTCCCGCATTTTTGATACTCAAACATTGGATTGAGATAGGGTCTATGAGATCACTGCCGAGTTTTATGTCCATTACTTCTACTCTTTTTATGACCATTATCTTGATTTCATCATGCATGATTTGGGAGGAAGGGGGTTCAAAGTGAATTGCAATGTGAAAATCCAGAGCCAAACTTGTGGAGGTGTTGATGATGATATCGAAGGGGAGTTGGGTGATGTTGTAGTGTTGTCCCTCCACTCCATTTCTTGTGCTTGGATAGAGTAGTTGCGGGATGTGAGGAAATGCCATTTTTGCCACACTTGCCTCCTCCGCCTCTTCCACCTTCAATCCTCTTGTTATCATATCTTCGGCGGTTTCTCCACTGTATGCTCTTGAAGTCCTTCTTCAATTGCAAGAGCCTCCATGGTAGGATACCCCAACCAAAACTTGAAATTCACGCTTACCGGTTAAGTGATGTGCGGCGGGTTTTCTTCTATCCTGACATTCTTCATCTTCTTGCTTGTGGTAGGGGTTTCTTCGGTTTGCCTTGGTATATTCTCAATCACCATTGTGTCCTCGTCCACCTTCTCATTGAAGTTGAGGAGTCTTTTGATGCTACCCATGTACATGAATGCACTTCTTCTTTTGAAGAGGTTAGTAACTATTTTATGCACTACGTTTTTTAGTGCCTGCCAATATTTATGTATTAAACAGTAGTGTAGTAATACTATGCAGCTGTAGAAGTTATGAGTTGTGTTTAGGAGACTTACTTGGACTGACGAGCCTAGTATGGGGCCGTTACGAGACACTAGCTTGGCGCAACCACCCGCCTCGTATTCTCTTCACGATTCTCCTTTGTGTAATAGGGCAGCAAGCTAGACGCTGAAGTTGTTGAGTTTGGGTTGGAATTTGAGCGTCGATAGGTATGGTGGGGTTAATGTCTTCAGGTTTTGAGTTCATGTTTTTGGTACAAGTCTAACTTGTGTTCGCGGGCTGAGTTTCTTCCTGGCGTGTATTGTGCTGCAGCTTGGGTTTGGTGAGTTTTCCGCAGGTTCTACTTGCCAGGGAGCTGGCTCTCTCACGTCGGGGCGCCTGTGAGTTGTCGGAGCTGTAAACGCCGAGACGCTTGGTGTGTGGCCGGTCCGTGCCTCAGATCGGCGGTCGGCCTGCTTTCGTTGGGGCTGCGAAGGGCGTACGCGGCGTCTTCTTTGTGATTGATCTTCAGATAAGGGTTTCAGGGACATGCGTTATATGTTGGTCCTTCTGTGTGCTCCGAGCGCTGAGTCTTGGGTTCTTCTTAGTGATTTCCCGCGTTGAAGCTTTATGTGACTACTTTCTTGGTCTTTCTCGTGATGTACTTTGGCGTCTGTACGCTGGGTTCCTTGAGTCCTTTTCGTGTTCTTCTTCGGTGCTCCTCCTGTTTTCCTTCTAATTTTCTGTTTTCTGTGACGACAGAGTGCTACATGCAAGGAAAAGTTATTCCGCTCTGCAGGTATTAAAACCAAGAATTGTTTCGTTTTTTGTGTTGGTTAAGGTGTGAGCTACTGTGATTTTTTAATTTACGATGTGGTACTATTTGAGAAAAAAATTGAGTGACATTCCAGCATAGACATGATGAAGTGAATACTGAGGGGTAGGAAAAACAAGCCTGGTTTTTTGGGCACTGTTGAACTTGTAGCTGTCTTCTTGGATTTATGTCGTTGCCTGTACCTGCTTTTCCGTCCATTGTCTGGCTCTTGAACTTGTGTGTATGCTTTCCTTTCTTTCTTGTGCTGTAGGTGTGAGTATGGAGGTATAGGTGTTTCCGGTTTAGGCAACGCTTTTGCTTGGTGAAGAGAAGGTTTGAGGTTCTAGCGCTATCAATCAAGAGATCTAGAATTCTATTTCTAATCGTGAAGGTAGTATTTATTTTTGAATTGTGTACCATGTTGTTTGTGGCTGTGAATGAAAAATTGACTAGTGCGTTAATGAGTTGGTGATATGTTTGTGCTACTGTGTTTTTCTCGCTTTTTGATTTTGGTGTTGCGTGATTCTGACTTTCTATTGAAGAATCTAGATCTAAGTCTGGGTTGTGTTTAGTGAGGTGTGTGTTATGTGTCCTAGTGTTATCTGATCTAACTTTGTTATGATCTATGTGCGTTTGGGAGCTAACTAGCAAGTGAAGGGAAGTAGTAAAGAGCAAATAAAAATCTAATCTAGAATGCAAGAAAGATCGGTAAGGGGTGCTTAGCTCTGAGTATGTTGTTGTGCCTCTTGAGGATGATACGCCGAAGTTCTCCTCGTGGTCCTGTGTCGATGAGCTTGCAATCGCTGCGGTGAATGTGTCGTGTTGGTGCGTGGGCCGTGCACTTTGATGCAGTCTGTCTGAACTGCTGCGGTGTGGATCCTCCGCGCTGACTCGTGTCTCGGGATCTGCACCTTCTGTCTTGATTTCTGTAACTTGCTCGTCTCTCTGTTGGACTGGGTCGCTGTGGTGGTGTACGCCTAAGTTTCTACGGTGTAGATCTTCCGCCTCGGCTCGTGTATTGGTATTTGATCTTTTGTTGCAGTAGATGTTGTTATGCGGTAGGTGCTCCGTGTGGGAAATGGAAGAGGTCTTCTCTTGTTCCAGCTTGTATGTGAGTGGTACGTAGGTCCTGGTTGCAGGGGTGTTATGGATGTGCTTTGGATGCTACTGCCAACACCAAAAAACTAAATCTGATCCTTGTGGTAACTATCGTACAACAATCTAGATCTCAGGCCTAATACTTCAGTCCTCCAAGATCTAGATCTAGATCTTGTGCACCAATATACACTCAAGGGGATTTAGTTTCTCAACCCTTCCAACACATAAGCGCCACTCTCTAAGCACACCGTTTCTACAGATCTAAGCTGTGAAGAGGGTTTGCAACGAGGCCAGCTTCACTTGGTGCCTTCACACTTGGATTTGCGACTAACTCCCTTGTAGCCTCTCACCACGAATTTTGAAGCTCCTAGCAGTTCATTGTTTCCGTCCTGACAAACCAAACTATGCAAGGGCGGCCACATAAAGTGCAGTTTGGATTTAAGATGATTGTTTTTGGATTAACATTGCTCGCTTGAAAGAAAATATTGGATGAAAACTGATTGAGAAATTGGTTGAAAACTTGATAGGTGTTATCTTCGACATGTGTTACAGCTTTTAACATTTGAAGAGGGAAAATTGTGAGAACAATTAAATATACTCTAACCTTAATACTTTCACAACCTTTGTTTCACTAAAATGCATGACATGAACAAGGTGTGACATATTTGATCATGTCACATTTAGAGAATTAATGTATAATGTGACATAAATCCTCTAAATAAAGGTCCATAGAGAAACAAAAGTAAAAACAAAATTGAAGGTAGAAATTTATGGCAAGAGCTCACAACAACTATCCACGGCGGATTCACGTTGAGGGTTCACAATGGATTCAAGAAGGAACAATAAGGGACAGCCAGGGGCGGTTTACTTGGTAGAGGGGGTTAATAGAGGCTTCTACAAGGGTCACAATTCAGACGCAGGCGGCTACCGCTTCTGCAAGTGCCAACGACATGCTTTCATCTTAACTAATGATCCAACATTTCTACAGGTTGGTAGAGCGTGTCAAGTTGTAGGGCGTCTATAGCTTGATTGGTGGTAATCATAAAGTCAGAAAGAGATGAACTGCTAGGGTGCTCCGTTTTTTCTAGTGAGAAGTTGCATGGGAGTTAGCCAAAGATTTGGTGTGTAAAGGCAACAAGTGTGGTTGGCCTTGTTGAGAGCTCCACTTACAGCTTCAAAACTGTGGTTTGTAGTGAGCTTGGGAACATAGTGTTGAAAGGAGCAAAGGAGAGTGTAGATATATTACTTGCAAAGGGGGTGGGGTTACAAAAGATAGTACTAACTTAGATACAACTGCAAAAGTTGGGGTCTATGTGTTGGAGGCTAGATTTGACCCTCAAACTTCCCCTTCTCCGTATGCAAACGTAGAGATCTAACCATTGGAGAGGTGGAAACGCCCAACTCACTAGAACTTTCCAATGCAACCTTGATCCAGATGCATTCACATAATAGATCTGGAGGAAGAAGGCTCACAAGCATCTGACAACAGTCCCACCACGCCAGTTATACATCCTCTCAATCCCATCTTATACTTTCATTTCAACTTCTTTAATTTCAGCTTTCAAATACTTATTACATGCCCTCACATGTGCATAGAAATTACTAGCTTAAGCACCACACACGTGAGATCCCGCACCTCGCATAAGAGTTCAAGTACCACACACATTAGATTTGACACCACACTTATAATACATAGGCACACACAATACACCCACTGCTTAAGTTGCATCTGATTGCACATCTAGATCTAAATATCCTTATCGCAGATCATTATCGCTTCTTTCCAATACCTCAGGCAAAGAAAATACACGGATGTAGACACCGACGAAGCTGCCAATGATCCACGCAGACCAGATCTGCGGCATCCCACAGGAGATAAGATTACCAACTCCATATCAACATAAGTACTACTACGGCTAAAAAAAGTTATGCCCTTCTAACCCTCGCTCGTTGTAGCTTTGCTTTTGTTTCCTTTCATGCTTTACTCCTTGTTCATGCAATCTAGAGCAAAAATTTGTTCATATCTTATCCCAGACAATATCTAAACAAATACATAGCATAATCGGCACTCACACTTACCCTTGCACTAAACACCACCTACACCCCAACAAAAATGCGCCATCAACATCCAGAGCCTACAACAACTAATATTAGAAATGTGAAAGCTTCATGCACATCTCTGATCAAGACTAGAATTGGAGAAAGGCCCACCTCTTGTCTCTCACCTCCAGCATATAGCCTTCAACACCATGATCTTGGAACCTAGACTGCAACAACCTTGAATATCCCAAGACTCCGAATCAACACAAGATCGCGGCATCCCACAGGATCATGGCATCACTACTGCAACCACGACTCAACAACACAAATTTTGAAGGAGGAGAGACTCAGTCACTCAGATTTGCCTAGCAGCAACACAAATTCTCCGTCCAGTAGTACGCATGCCCAACAAGATCATGGCATCGCCATAGCAATTGTAATCCACCATCAAGCAACCCTCATTGCAGCCATTGTTGCAGAGACATTGATTGAAAGAACCATGGGAGAAAACAAAGAAATTGAGACCTCCCTAGCCATTGACAGCAACGCGGGGACTAAGATAGAAAGAAGAGCGGTTGCAAGGTAGAAGCAATTGCAAAACAACACAGCCACTAAATGCAATGCGGGGGCTGAGAAAGAGAAAAGAACAATCACAAGGAAGGTGCGATTGCAAAACAACAGATTGATTGCAGCAGAGGAAGGAGCGATCACAAAGAAGGAAGGAGACTGCAACAAGCACTTGTGCAAGCACTCCGCCCAGCGCAAGCACACCAATTGCGCAAGAACTTACGCAAACACTTCGCCCAACGATCTTGTGGAAATCCCGCCCGTAGACCCCACAAAATCCCTTCCGGCATACATCTCAATGGGCAACACAGCCCCAAACCCTCCCACAAATTGTCCCCCAATGACCTCCCTCCAACATAGAGCAACATCTTCTTTGTAGCGTCCCCCCTCCTACGGCCTCCCCATAGCAACTTTCCTCTAGCAATCTCCTCCCATCAATCTTCCTTCAGTGACTTCTCTTCTACAACCTCCGTTCAACAACCTCCGTCCCATTGGTAGAAAAATATCAAAGAGTAGTGGGGCGAGCAAGAGTGAAGATATGGAAAATGCAATAGGGAAGTACACGACTCCAATGCATCCACCTCCCGCATAGAAGAAAGAGATAACAGAGAGTAGTGGCAGTGGGACAATACGTGATTAATGAGAACATTTGCCATGGCCGGTGTCCATCTGGAGCCACTTGAAGATACAGAACGAAACAAAAAACGAAGCACAAACATGCCCCGACCCCCACCCACACCCAAGATGGATGCCATGGACATTGAAAACAACCCCTTAGGCTTTACAAAGTCCATAGAGTCTGAAAAATTAGTCTTAGTGGCAAGTGAAGGTCCAATCCCCCTTAAGAAAGCCAAAGATAATTTTTCCACCTCCATCCAGGCTTCAATCTCTAACCTCCTCTCATTTCGATTCTGGGTGGGCTTCTTCACTATGAAAAATTTTGCTATGGATGTAGGATAGGAGCCCCTATTTAGTGGGGAGAGTGTTAGATATATGACCACTCGTGAAGTCCCCAACGAACAAGCAGAGGAGGCCCTTGGCGCAACTGTGGCCTATCCCAAGATCCCACAACTTCTATATTCCTTGGTGCGCATCGACAACATTGAGGACCAACATTACAACCTTACACAGGTACCATTCAACATTCCTACAAATCCTGTCATTGGACTCTCCTATGACTTTCATGTGGCAAATCATTTCAAATTGCCACAACATCCTATGTACCATGATGATGTGAAGAAACTTGTTGTAGCTAGACTTGAACACATACAAATGCCATTTGGCACTAATCTAATGGACCCAATTGCAGTTTTATGCAAAGGCGTCAAAAAAGAGGGACAAAAGGGTGTTTGGTCAGGTATCATCATGTTGCATCTCCTTAGGCCGGAGGTAGACGCTATTTCTTTCCTTAGAGGCACCTGCTACTTTATTCTACACTTGGATCCTATAAAATAGGCCTTCATAGGGAAAGTATGCAAAACTTTCCACGCGGTGGCACGGAGGAATTCATCAGTGCAAATAAAAAGTGAGACTCTCCACGGTGTTGCTGCTGACATCTTCTTCCAAGATGTGGTGGTAAACAGTTTCTTGAGAAACTTGAGATTTGAGAATACTGATGTATAGAAGGTACATGAGGAATCACACGCTTTCATAGTTGCCTCAACCCCCCATAATGCCAAAATATTTGAGCTTCACCAGATTATCACACACCATGAGGTGATACAAACGTGCACCAATAGCTTTGGAAGCCTTTCTCTTGCTAATAGAGCCAAAAAGGACGCACTGATGGTTATCATTTCCCAGCTTCCCATCGTTATGAGCGTGGTAGAAACCACGACTACTATTCATCAAATCTTTGATGCCAAGAATAGAATCTCTCTATTGTTCCACATGAAGTAAAGGAGAAAACACAATGGCAGTGCCAATGTGCAATTCCCTAACCCATTATCTACCGCCAATTCCTACTCAAGACCTTCATTGTAGGGCGACATCAAGTGGAGATCTCTACCCACCACCGCAACTTAAAGGGTGATGACCCACCGTCCACCGCGTTGTTGGAGAAATGGGGTTTCAATGACATCAACAAAGCACTAGTAAATACAGTGGCGGCCCTCCAAGCTACGCCCACCCCTGTAGACATTATCAAGTCAAAAATGACCTCTATTTTAGATTCAAACAACAAGAGAGTGCGTCAGGAGCTCTCCACCTTTAGAGAAGACATCATTAAAGATACAAGGGCCTACACTGACAATTGCACCAGTGAGTTATAGACTAAACTTTTAAATGTTGAGCAGCTGATGGCCTCTACATTGATGACTATACAACAGTTTACGGGATCACGGACACCAACAATCCTAGGTCTAGAGGACCACTCAAACGTGGATTGACCAAGGACTACGGCCAAAGATATCACCAATTAGAAACCACATGGGTCAACAAGGTTGTCACTCCTCTCCCCCATCTTCTCCCACTCTTTCCATGCACTCCCTTGCTCATTGAAATTGTGATCTCCTTGAATATGTTCACTCCTTCTCACTACATTTTACTAATTTGTACTCTCATGTTTACTGCATTAATACACCCCACATCCCTCCAGCTAGTTGTAAACTCCCAAAGTCATTACTCTCCCCCCGCTTTGCCTTCACTAGTGGTATGCCACTCTATTCCCCTCTCTACAGTGTACTCTTGCCTCACTATAGTCTCTATACTTCCCTCTTTAGCTACCTCCTACTCTAGACACACTCTCTATCTTTGTTACAACACACCTATGTCTAGATACAAGACCTGGAGACCATATGGTGTGTATTTGTATCAATTTTGGGATTTTATCCTCAATATATATAAACGTTGTCACTACATATACCATTACGATATGAATGTCTCTTGAAAAAACAGACATAGAATACACACACTCAACACCCATACACCCCTACTGCATACCAACATTAAAAACACACCTCATACACCCACACACAACACACTAGCCCTACTCCTTCATACACCTCCAACTATTAAAACCACTTACCACCCTACACTCATATACATCATATTACACACACCTACCAAAACCACAAACAAAAAAGCCCACATCACTACAAATACACCCCTAACTACAAAGTATAACCTTACCACAACTCTCATTCCACTCACATTAACATCTAGAACTACACCAATGACACGCATATGGCAAGACATTCTAAAAACAAAAACAAACATGCATACAAAATTGCTAACCTCCACCACATCCACATACATCCAAATAACTATAAGCCCACACTTAAACACAACTACGACCATAAATACAAGCCACACCATTCATCCTTTCATAAATACACCTATACTTACAAACAACCAATCTACTTCTTCTCTTATTACATCTGTAGTCACCATAATAGCTACACAAATCCAGATAGTACACAATACACAAAAATTTCCAATGCTAACACAAAACCCTCAACCACACCATCCAAGACATAATTGCAACTCATGTATAACTAAGGCTAAGAAACCCGTAACTCTAAATACATACTATAACGCAATCACATTACTAGGTCACCACATCTTTCACTACAAACCTTTTCTCATAAACACAACCAAAACCACATCACTCATCACAATACACAAATCTCAACAAATCATTGAAAACAACCTCCATCCCTACCAAACTCAATACAAAACCAATCAAAAACACAAACCCCCACATACAATCCTACTGCAATACATATTCAATGATAATAGAAAAAATTACATGTTGCTTCTCTTTTGGAGTGCCATTGAAGCCAACCCCTTGCTCATACCTTACATATTACACACTTATTCCAAATCCTAGAAGAAGAAGAACGTCGATCTCCGAAGGGGCCAGCGTGAATAAAGTGTTTGTTCGTTCTACCACTAAGACCATGCCCACCAGACAAGGAATTAGTAGTATGGAACTACTTCCCCCTCTCGAGGGTAGACACTATGTACCAAGTAACCAAAAAACACAAGTAACCAAAGCACACAAGTAACCATCAAAATCCAAGAAGTATCAGAAGGGAAAAAAAGGGGGGAGAGGGGAGGAAAGAGGAGGAGAGGGAAAATATGGGGGGATATTGGGGGGGAGTGTTTTCACTGTGGGAGGTTTTTGAGGTTTTTAATAAAAGTGAGTGAAGGGTAATGTTATGGAAGGTTTTGCGGGTCGGGGAGGACTTGGTTATTTTCAATTTTTTGTTTGTGTAGGAGGATGGACATGGCATGTTGAATGGCAATGGTGTTAATGTTACTGAAAGTGTGTGAAATTTCAATGGGGATTTGAAAGGTATCTTCAAGGATTTTTATAGATGAGATGAAGGTGGTAGCACGCGCGCCGACTGTGATTACAATAAAGGGGTCCACTTTCTATCCCAGGGCTATGATGTCGTCAATTAGGGGTTGGTATTTATTCAATTTGTTTTTTATTGTTTCTGGGGAGAATTTATCATTACAATATGTGAATTCGATGAATTGGATGGTATAGTCTTGGTTAATGTGGTCGGGTGCGGGGTCATTGTACGGTAGGCCTCGAACGCAAAGTATGTCTGGTTTGAGTCTAGTATTACAGTGACAACGTTGAGTTACACATGTGCATGGGAGTAGTCCGGGGGAGACGGTATTTTCTTGTGGGTTGTTATTAAACGTGCCGGCATTCATGAGGATAAAGCATCTTGATTTGTTATGGGAGGTATAGTTTTCAAATTTCCCATACCGCTTTGTTATGTCTTTTGACAATTAAGGAGTGTATGTGATGGTTTTGGCATTTAAGTAGAACATGGAGCCATGTGTCTGGGTCCATGGAAGTGCATATTGGGCATGTTATAGATGGGAATCTTCCTATTCCAAAAAAAAGTTGTTTTTGGGCGTTTCCCATACATTGACGAGTACGGAATTTGATGAGGCATGTTATTTGTGACTCAGAGATGATGGGATTTTTCCAGAAGTTGATAGAGAGTTCATTGTCTATTTTTGTTGTTGCCAGTCCATTTTTCTATGTTAGGGAAGTTTTGTGCGATTGTGTCAAGGTTGTTATGGAGGTCTTGTTTCTTGAGATATTTGTTCAAAAATCTAACCGGGCCTTTATCAAGGGTATCTTCTTTAGAAGGCAAATCTTCTTTTTGGAAGTACTTTTGAATTTCAAGTCTAGCAGTAGTTTATCTTCTTTGAATTTTTGTGCCGCTCACATCTTGCTGAAAAATTGTCCGATTTGGGCACCGTTTGTTGCGTTGACTCCATCTTGAGGCGCTCTATAATATCAATCTAAACACCCAATTTTTTTCTAAACTCACTCAAGCTCAAATTCTAAAACTAAAGAGAGGAATGTCGGAAAATCTTTGTCAAATGAATAACTAATAAATTATAAGATAGTCAAGCGTTTCGCACACTTCAAAGAAACAATCAACGAGTGCAAATAGTATAAGAGAATGCGGAGCCTATACTAATGATAAACATTCACTTACAAGCAAAGGTAATCAATGAACACTCTCTAACTCGCTGACAAAGCTCGACTTGACAAAGTCGTTAAGTCAAGGACGTGTGTGGCACTATACACACATACACAACCCTAAGTGGATGGAAATCATCTACAGATGAATGTTGTGCGCCGCCATATGTTCCTAAATCCGTAGACTAGTAACAAACTAATCTACGCTAAAATACTACGATGCGGAGAGGCCCTCGACGCCACGTCCCGTGACAACTACATATTTGAGAAGTTACAAAATGGTCATGTATTCTACATTCTTCAACCCAAAGGTGTAAGTCTTGCTAAATTTAAATACATCTTTAATATTCTATTGAGTAGAATATGTGACCGTATATATAGTTCTCAACTATTGTTTGAGGGATAATCCTTAAAGGTATGTAGGGGACCATATATATGGTCACACCATTTACTCAATAGAATATTAAAGATGTATTAAAATTTAGCAAGACTTACACTTTCAGATTGAAGATTCTTCAACTAATATCTTTCATTTGGAGGTCATTTCAATATCTGAACCTTATCATGATGAAATACAACACCACACATGTAGAATACTATGACCACCAGTGGCACCTTCTGGCGATTAAGGATTAAATTTAAAATTCTGAAAAATTATCCCAAACTCTTCAATTTTCCTAGATGACAAATACTCGAAATTCACAAGAAACACAACATTCTTCCCCGTTCCGCTCAAAACCGACACAGCACGCAAAAGCGCTATTTTCCACTTCATTACAAGATTTCAGTCAGCTTGGATGGTTCTCGAAACCTATTTATTATCGCTTCTGAGATCAATGACGGTTTTGGGGTTATCTCTCTGGATCGATGTTCTGAGAGGATTCAGTGACGAATTCCGGAGTGGATTGTTTTGCAATCCTCCCAATTGACAGTGTTGTTGTTTTCTCTGGAGCGATGGCAGCCATGAAGGTGCAGATGACGCTGACGAAGCCGGTGACGTTCGTGACCGGCAACGCGAAGAAGCTGGAGGAGGTGAAGATGATTCTGGGCCAGGCCATCCCCTTCCAGTCCGTCAAGCTTGATTGTAAGTGCCCGATTGCGAATTCCCCTGTTTCTTGCGGGTTTAGGGTTTTAGGGTTATGCGTTTTCAGTATAACTGTTTGATTCTCTCTTAGGCCGTACTGCATTGGTTTGTTCGTTGATGGATTTTGGTTTACACGATGGAGTTTAGGTTTAGGTTTTGGGCAGGCTTTTGTGATTCTCTGCGCTACCTGGCTGATGGCTGATTCAACTAATGAATCTGTGAATTTAACCCTTAAACGTCAGTCACGTATTTTATTCTGTAGGATACAAAAATTGTTTTAAGGTTTAGCAAGACTTACACCTTTGGATTGAAGATTCTTCGACTAACATCTTTCATTTGGAGGCCATTTCAATGTCTCGACCTTATCATGTTCACTTACGACACCATACATGATCATTATTTGCAGTAATAAATGGTGTAGTAATGATGGAAATTTTGAAATGTTATGTGTCATTGGATCGGGCTCAAGACAAATACAAACTTGTATAAGCATTGTATGCATCAGTTCTTACACCTTGTATGTCAAATACACAGAAAACATCTTGTTGCAACCCAAATCTGGCTTCTCAGACCAATGGATCTGTGGATTTAATGTGCAGCTCGTTGTCTGTTCTGTATTTAATTGGATGAATCTTAATTGCCTTTCCAACATGGTGTGTATGTTCAAGTACCGGAGCTGCAGGGAGAGCCGGAGGATATCTCAAGAGAGAAGGCGCGGCTTGCAGCGAAAGAGGTAGATGAGTCAGTGGTTTAAATTAATATTCACATGAGAAACGATGTGTAGGGTTGAAGTAGTGTTTTTATCGATTTCGAGTTAGGTTTTTTCTCCTTTTCGATCTACAGTTATTGATTTCTAATAAGGTTGATTTTCTTGTATGAGTGTATGATTTAGATCGGAGGACCTGTGCTAGTGGAAGACACTTGTCTATGTTTCCACGCATTGAATGGCCTACCTGGTACGCTACATGCATTGACTTCGTTAAGAATGGCTACAAACTGTAGCACAGGAAGAAACAGGGCTCCATTTGTCCAGGATACCTTATAACATTGTTTGGATTGTATGGATAGAAAATGCGCTTCGTGAGTATGTAGGTAGTGAAGTTCTTCGATTGCAGATGCTTAATTGCTTCGTGTGGGGTTGCAATGTGGGTGTTGGGCAACAGGTCCATACGTGTACGCCTCTAAACCCATGTTAAGGATTCTGTTCCGGAGATTTTTTTTGAAGAGGCACAGGGATGTTTGATACAATACCAGGACTAGGAAACATTGTTAATTTTGTATTCTTCAGAGTTCTCTTTTAACCCTCAAACGTCCGAACGAGCCCCTGGTGGCCACAGTATTCTACATGTATAATGTCGTATTTGAACATGATAAGGTTCGGGTTTTGAAATGACCTCCAAATGAAAGATGTTAGTTGGAGAATCTTCAATCCAAAGGTGTAAGTCTTGCTAAACTTTAATACAATTTTTGTATTCTACAGAGTTAAATATGTGCCTGTATGTATGGTTCCCGACTGACGTTTAAGGGTTAATGCATGTTGAGAAAGCAGTACATGGTTTTGGCTGAGTTCGTTTAGGGCCAGATTTGTTTTAGAACTGAAAAAAAGGGGAATAATTCTGATGTGTTGTGTGCAGGAAATGGTTCCTCGCAAAGACGGGTCATGAAGGTAACATGGACCGGCTCTGAGCTCTTTGAGTTTCATGTCAGATAGAAACGGAGGGTTCAGTTAGGACAGGACTTTGGTATACTCAGCTGTTCCATGTTCTTGGATATCTCTCAACTAACACACATTGTCATATTGTTTATCCTTACAGGTCGTCTGGAATTCTACTCTAATATTTATCGCCATGTGGTTATGCAGGTTTGAACAACTTGCTGGCAGCTTACGATGACAAGTCAGCTTATGCACTTTGCGTGTTTTCTCTTGCGCTTGGACCCGATTCTGAGCCCATCACATTCAGTGGTCGAACTGAGGTACAACCACGAGCATGTGCCAACCAATCCTTCGTGAGTTTGACACCCAGTTTGACACCCTGTTTGTCTGTTTTTTATCACGGTTTTGCAGGGAAAAATTGTTCCCGCAAGAGGCTCTGGCAATTTTGGATGGGATCCAATATTCCAACCCGTGGGCTCCGATCTTACGTAAGTTGTACTTCTTCACTAGCAACCTGGGATTATAAGTGATGATAAATCCTGCTGTTGATAAATTTACTCCATAGTTACTTTACTCTTAGGTAGTGAAGAGACAAGTTTTTATGTTTCCAGTCTAAACCAAGAGCTGCTGGTTAAAATTTTGGAATCTGTAATGGTTATGGTTTCTCATACAGATTTCTGATACAGATTTGCAGAGATGCCCAAGGAGGAAAAGAATAAAATCTCCCACCGAAGGAGAGCATTGGACAAGGTCAAGGAGTACTTCTATGACTTCAATTATGCCCCAAGGTTAGATACAGCATAGGTTTGTATAATTTGCGATACACACCAATTCTTTATTGATTTGATATAACATACTCATTTAGCCTATTCCACGCATCAAGCTAGATATCTGTGAAGGTTTCTAATCCTTGATTCTTTCCTTCATTTGTGCTTTCAAACTTAGATTGGTGAATTGTCGATTTCATTGTATTGAATTGAAGATTCTCCCTGATCATTTATATTATTAAAATTACATTTGTTATGGAATCATTTTTGTGTAACATTTGTCGTTTTTCATCCTTAATTTTTATTTATTTTTTCAACCAAGGTCTCATTCAAAAATCAGTACTCTTTCAATGCAATGGAAGGAGCTTTCGTTTAGTTAGCGATACTCCTGAGGTTCATTTTGAGCAATTGATTTTTCAACAGATCAACATCTCTGAACCATTAAACGTCGGGGCGACCAAAATTTGGTTTATGGAAGAATGTAAAATGCTCCTACATAATGATAAAACATTACTTTCATCCAAGTTTTGTGAAGGTGTTGTCAATGAGTGCATGTACCACATGCACTATAGATACCCTCCATAGAGTGTGTAACTTTTTCTCTAAACAAGAAAATGTTTGTGACATGGAACTCAACGAAGTGTATTCTAGAAACTTCTAGCTTCAGCTCTAAATCTGAATTTGAGTCATTAAAATGATGTTTTTTGAAATTGAGTCCAACTAATGACATGAAGTTGATCAAATCTAGTTTCCAATCCAATTTGAAAATTGGAAAAACACATAAAATTGAGTAAGTTATTGCAATTTGAACTTTGGGCCTATTACCATGAATGACCAATTTTCTAATTTTCGCTGAAAACGGAAGTTTCATCTACTCCACAAGTCTCAGCACAATAATGTACACACAATAATGTACACACTTCAGTGAAATTATCATACTTTTAATGCGAAATTTGTTTATGATATGAATATTCTTCAAATTTTGTTCAGAAATTTTTTGTGACATGAACAAAACATTGAGTGTTCGTTCGGGGGACAAATTTAGGCAGCTTCCTAGTTAATTCATTCTGAATATATCTCTTTGAAATTTTATTGAGAAAAGATATTTCAATAAGCTTCACGGGGGAATTTTTATTATGTTTTTGGATTTATAGGAAAACAGTTTGATGGAACAGAGATAATCCAGGCCGCAGAAAGTAGCTTTCTGCAAGCCAGGCTAACCAGCTTGATTAATTGTGTAATGCTAAGCACCAAGATTGAATGAGGAAAAAACAGACTTCACAAAGGAACACATCAGAGCAAAATCGCCGTTCTTGAACATCCACCTCCACTCACGACAGCCTCAAAACATTGGAGGAAAGAGCTCAACTAGCTGTGGACTCCAAATGTAGTCAAACAGACCATTGGCTCCAATACTACCCTTCTTGTGCGCTGCTCTGAATGTTTTAGTACTAAAGAGTTGGCCAAACTATAGATTGGGCCAAATGAGCTAAAAATGTAGCAAAAAACTTGCTTAGGCCATGTCTTTGGCCAGCTTCTCAGCCTTCTGTGAAACCTCCTCAATGCCACCAACCATGTAGAACGCCTGCTCCGGCAGATCGTCGTACTTGCCATCAAGCACACCCTGCAAAACCAGCAAAAGTGGTCAACAAAAGATGGATCACAACCCTATTTCAGATCACAGATTAGATCACAGTTCAGTTACAGAAATCCACCCTAAACATTTCAACTACCACTCCAAACTGAGAAATTCCCTGAGAAACCACACCTGAAGGGAAACAAAAGGCGCCAGATATGTACCAACAAAAGCAAGAATCGGTGATGGAGCGACATCATTAGAACACAAACTTAAAACAGTGGCAAATCAAATGCACAGAATACTCACCCGGAATCCTGAAACGCTGTCCTTCAGGTCCACAAACTTCCCGGGCGATCCAGTGAACACCTCAGCCACGTGGAACGGCTGGCTCAAGAACCGCGACATCTTACGTGCGCGCGCCACAGTCAGCTTGTCGTCCTCGCTCAGCTCGTCCATCCCCAAAATCGCAATGATGTCCTGCAAGTTCTTGTAGTTCTGC
Source organism: Bryoerythrophyllum caledonicum (assembly GCA_963971425.1). Lineage (NCBI taxonomy): Eukaryota > Viridiplantae > Streptophyta > Bryopsida > Pottiales > Pottiaceae > Bryoerythrophyllum > Bryoerythrophyllum caledonicum. The sequence continues at coordinate 13,627,671 of OZ020520.1, read as the reverse complement.
AGCACCTTCTGCACGTCACGCGCGCAGTAGTAGTGCTCCTCGCCCAAAATCCGAGGCGACAGCATCCGCGATGTCGAATCCAGAGGGTCCACCGCAGGGTAGATACCCAGCTCCGAAATCGAACGGGACAGCACAGTCGTCGCATCCAGATGGGCAAACGTCGTCGCCGGAGCAGGATCCGTCAAGTCATCGGCCGGCACGTAGATTGCCTGCACCGACGTGATCGAACCCTTCTGCGTCGTTGTGATACGCTCCTGCAGGCCTCCCAAATCCGTTGCCAGAGTCGGCTGGTAACCCACGGCAGATGGGATACGCCCCAGCAGAGCCGACACCTCCGAGTTCGCCTGCGTGAAACGGAAGATGTTGTCGATGAAGAACAGCACGTCCTGACCCTCCGCATCACGGAAGTACTCCGCCACCGTCAGACCCGTCAGACCCACCCGAGCACGAGCACCGGGGGGCTCGTTCATCTGACCATACACCAGCGCGCACTTGCTCTCCATCTGCCACCACCAAGCCCATCACCCCGTCACTCTCACAGACTCACAATCACAACGTCTGCACCCCACAAACAATTCGACACAGCCACACCAACATCCTCTTCATCCCTCCCTGCGAGAACCGCTCACCTGCTTGTCGCCCAGCTTGATCACACCACTCTCAATCATCTCCTTGTACAGATCGTTACCCTCCCGGGTTCGCTCTCCCACCCCGGCGAACACAGAGAAACCTCCATGCGCCTTCGCGATGTTGTTGATCAGCTCCATGATCAGCACCGTCTTGCCCACACCAGCACCGCCGAACAGACCAATCTTGCCACCACGCTGGTACGGCGCCAACAGATCCACCACCTTGATGCCCGTCTCCAGGACCTCCATCTCCGTTCCCTGCTCCACGAACGAGGGAGCCTCGCGATGGATGCCCAGCACGTGCTCTCGGCCTGCAGTACCAAATACCCCACCATTGTCAGCACACTGTCCACTGCTCCAGAGAATGGACACTACAGAAACTGAAGGGACAACAAGACAATTGACCATCAGGAAGCAGTAGCTGCATGGAGAAGACATGAACTGCTATCACTCACTGATATCGCCTCTCTCGTCGATGGCTTCACCAATGACGTTGATGATACGGCCTAATGTTGCACGTCCCACAGGAACCTGCTCAATCACATCATCACGGCTTCCGATTAGATTCCCGACACCTCTATCACACATAGAAAAAGGGAAGCACTAATCCAGCTACAATTTTGGATATCCGAGAGGAATAAAATGGCGAATTCCCCGAGAATGCCAACAGCAAACACCACAAAACCAGGGAAGAAAGATCATTCAATTAACAAACTAGCGCTTGAAATGCCGTAAACCGTGCCTCCACATTCTCTTGAACACTAATTACATTCTCAGTTCTAAGAAAATCATGAGACCGATACAGCACAGCTGGAGTAGTATAATTTCTATCCTAACACAAACGCCGATTAATTAGGCAGCAATTACGTCCACAGAAGCACACTCCAGTCACACTCGACCTTCATCCGATGACCTAAAATCTAGTCTCCATCAATTACATCTACACCCATTCACTCGCCACAATTACAAACCACTACCCAACATTTGCAGACAAAAACTCACCATTCCAGACACACACATTGCCATCCCGGAAAAAACGGCATCCAACAAAACCCCGAATTTACCCTAATTCACGCAAAAAAACCTCACCATGATGGGGGACCCGGTGTTGAGCACGCGCTGGCCGCGAACGAGCCCGTCAGTGGTCTCCATGGCAATGGTCCGCACGGTGTTCTCCCCGAGATGCTGCGCCACCTCCAGCACCACGCGCAGGTTGTGGTCCTGGACCTCGAGCGCGGTCAGAATCGGCGGCAGCCCCTTCTCGAACTTCACATCCACCACGGCTCCGATCACGGTGGCGATGGACCCGACGCTCCCGGCTCCGGTGAAGTCCGCAGACTTGTTGTCCGTGGACATCTCGCGCGCCAGCGCGGGCGCCACAGGCCTCGCGGATTGCAGCAGCGATCGCGGCAGCGCCTTGGCGGCCGCATTAGCCACCGCTCTCCCGCCATTGGCCGAGAATGCCCTCGATTGTTGCTGATGATGCTGCTTAGGCGCACCACCCCCGAGGCGCCGGGATCCGGCCCGCAGCGCCGCGGCCAACGCCTTGCGTCCCGACATGATCACCAACCCTCTCTCTCTCTCTCTCTGTCTCTCTCTCCCCCCTCCCTCTCACGCACACGCCGTCTCTAGGGTTCGAGCTTGATAGAGCTTGTGCAAAGTGCGCTTCGGTCTCTTCAATCACTTCTTGTGCGTCGACCTCGAGCGACGACGACGACGACGACGACGACGGGGGTCTCGTGTGATGTACAGCTTCGGATGATTTTCGGGTCCCTCTGGGACATTTCAGGTATGCGATTTGGTAGATTTTGGGCGGATCAAAGTGGTGGATGCGCTTGAGGAGATTCTCTTTGATCGATCTGTGATTAATTGATGGATGGATCTCGTCGGTCTTTCTGTGAGTATTCGATGGATGGTTAGAGCATCTCCACCAGGGCACGGGGCTCCGGTAGATTACCCGGGATGGCGTCCCTTTTCAACAAAAGCTTCCCATCGCAAGCGGCAGCCCGCTCGATCGGTCCGGCGCACCTGTGAAACATGGACGCCATGAATTTGACATATGTCCAGTCGGCAATATTCTTTGCCGTTTCGCAAGGCCACTTTGCATGTCGACATGTGGCAGGCCTCCTACATGTGAACATCACGGTCGTTTGCGTCATTTTGGCACATTCCCATAGGATGATTCCTTGCTTTTCAGTGTTATTGAAAAACGCTAGCCTCCCAACTGTGCACACTCCACCCCTGCATTTCCAACCTGTTGTCGACCGGGTTGGCGTTCAGGGGTGGAGATGCTCTTGGAGCAACTTCAACCCCTATGCTAACCCCGGGCATAGTAGGGCGGGGGACGCCCAGGTGGAACGGGGACCAATTTGATGTCTGCCGGGTAGAAGTCGTAGCATAGCAATTGAAACGGAACTTTTCCTCCAAAAATGTCGTTTTCCGGAACTACGGAGCGGTTGTTTTGTCTAGATGTTGTGGAAGGCGCCAGGTGGAATGCGTTCACTCACTGAACACGGACATCATAATTTAGTGTGGGCATGCCACAAATTGGGAATTATGTGTCAGCACGGCTTGTCTCTGCTAGCCCGATGGACCAAGACGCCGGCCACGCCGCCGCGATGGAATTTATTTTTAGAACATATGCCATTTCTACAGATTTGTCGAGGCCCTACACCCTAGTGCAGATGCTCTTAGAGCATCTCCATCTAGGGGACGCCATTCGAAGGTTTTCACTCGAGGACGTATTTGATGGGAGAAGCCACGAGATGACGATGCCAGATAATTTCCACAGCACAACCCCCTAAACCTGGGAACATGTGACCCTACCAAAGCTCGTTTGTATCGCAACTTGAGCACTCACCCACAATGAATGTCAAGTTTAATACTCACCCAATATGAACGTCAAGAGTCGACCGTGTCCATTAGGCCACCATCTATGAATGTCGCAACAAACACATTTAAGCCAATCTATGTCATCAAATTCTAAATAAAGACAATAGACAAAAGACCAAGACAAGCAAAGACATTCATTCTATTGCAAATGATACAATAATTATCATAGTGATAGAAGCAAAATTACAATGATTTAGATCATACAAATTCACTTTACAAATCTATTACATTCCATATGCACAATTCCAAAACTTTACAAAATATAGAGTCTTTGCTCCTACATATCCAATTACATAAGCTATGTACAGTACAATGTCAAGGTTGTGGCAATATTTGATGCCCAAACAAACAAATATACACACAATCTTGGATTCACAAGAAGAAGAAGAACGACAGCTCCGAAGGAGCCGGCGTGAATAAAGTGTCCGTTCGTTCCACCACTAAGACTATGCCCACTGGACAAGGAATTAGTGGCATGGAACTACTTCCCCCTCTCGGGGATAGACACTATGTAACCCGTAGCAAGAACAGAAAGTAACAAGTAGCTAGAACGTAAAAGTAACCTACCGGCAATTGAAAGTGTCGTTCAAAGTTTGAAAGAGAGAGAGATGTTTGAAGGTGAGTGAGAGCAGTTCTATGGAGGGTCGTGAGTGATGGGGAGAGGTTGGTTGTTTTCAATTTTGCGTTTATGTAGCAAAATGGACATGGCATATTGAGTAGCGATGGTGTTGATGTTTTTAAAGGTGGTTTTAATTGTTTCGGTGGATATTTTGAAGGTTTCTTCAATAGTTTTCATAGATGGAATAAACGTGGTGGCACGAGCGCCAGATGTGATTACTATAAGGGGGTCCACATTCCATCCGAGGGCTATGATGTCTTCTATGAGGGGTTGGTATTTATCTATTTTGTTTTGGATTGTTTCCGGGAAAAATCTATCATTGCAATATGTGAATTCAATGAATTGAAAGGTGTAGTTTTGGTTTATGTGATCGGGTGGTGGATCATTATATGATAAACCTCTCACACATAATATGTCCGGTTTGAGCCTAGCATTACAATGGCATCTTTGAGTCTCGCATGAACATGGGAGTAGCCAAGGGGGAATTGTATTTTCTTATGGGTTGTTGTTGAAGGTGCCGGCATTCATTAGGATAAAGCATCTCGATTTGTTGTGGGAGGTGATTAGTTTTCGAATTTCCCATACCGCTTTATTATGTCTTTTAACAATTAAGGAGTGTATGTGGTGATTTTGGCATTTGAGTAGCACATGAAGCCATGTGTCGGGGTCCGTTGAGGGGCATATGGGGCATGTTATGGATGGGAATCTTTCTAATCCAAAGAACAGTTGTTTACAAGCGTTTTCCATACATTGGCCGGTACGGAATTTGATGAGGCATGTTCTTTGGGAGTCGGAAATAGTGGGGTTTTTCGAGAAATTTGTAGAGAGTTAATTGTCTATGTTATTGTTGTTAGTCCATTTTTCAATGTTAGGGATATTTTCTGTTATTGTGTCAAGATTATTACAGTGGCCTTGTTTTTGGAGATATTTGTCCAGAAATCTAATTGGACCTTCATCGGGGGTATCTTCTTTGGAAGGCCAATCTTCTCTTTGGAAGTAGTATGGGGTAGCATGGGCATGTTCGTGTGGGTCTTTGGCTTTTTTATGTGTTTTTTCACAGCCTTCTTTTGCTAGTTTTCTTGGATTCACATATTGTTCTAATCTCTAATACATACTGTTGTAAGAGATTTGGCCAAACAAGTCCACAAAATTTTAAAATTTGATGTAGACTCCACTTCATTGCGCCAGAACCAATTCCGTTGCACACGAGAGAAAACCTTTTTGACACAAAAGAAACAAAATACAACCTCAACATATACAACATACAAACATGTAGTACATACAAACATACACGACATACAGATCATACCAAAAAAAAAACCCTATAGTAACCCCAAAAACCTACAGTAATCTAAAACAAAGCTGCACAAAACCTACAAAAACCTATATAAAATCTACCATATGTTACAAAATGTTACAATACCATTGTACAACACAAATATAAGATAACAAAAGAAATTAGAAAATTCATTTTGAACTACACATTGTCATTCTTCGGAGACTTGATATCCTTGATCTCAACTCCTTGGAAACAACAACACATTCCTTGAGGAAACTATTACAACAACAAAAATCAAGAATAAAAATAAAATAAACACACGACGTTAAGGCACTCCAGAATAGTACACATCAAAGTAGAATCAACGGCACGAGTGAAATTAAAAAATTACACCTAGTGATGGAACCAAATACAAACTCTTTGTCAACCTGCCAAAACATGTGGAAGAAAAGTAAATCAAGAAATGACAAACAAAAAAAAACAAAAGTGCAAAAATCACAAGGAGCATACCACCTTGGAGTTCCCTAAAGTGTTTTGTTGCCCGTATAATTTAAGTAGAATATTGGTGTATTTCAACACCAGAGAACCTTGTGATTGCTGCTTCAGAGTCTCTTCTTGCAAACATGCACAATAAATAAGTAAAAAAACACAACCAACAACAAAAAAAACCAGGAAGAGGAGGAAGAATACCAGTTTCTTCTTCTATTTGTGCTCCTCCTAAACGAGCACCTCCTTAACCCCTAAAGGACCAAGGCAATTTTTCCTCAAAAACACTCCAAAACTGCCATTTTCAGCACACTCGACACAAAATGATACAAAATCATTTTTTTGAAAATTTATCGGTAGGATCTTGTACTAGACTTGTATGAGAGTGTGTGGTAAAAAATTTGGTAAGTTTGACTGCACGGATTGAAAGATATTAGCCTTTGAAGTGCGACATAATCCCTTTTTCAGGTCATACTATACACCTTCAACAAACTTCGACCACCTTCTATGGCAACTTTTTGCACTATAGGCCGTGATTTTATTGTGTTAACTTGAAAAGGATCATGTTAGGCACATGTGCACCAAATTTTAGAAGTAGAAGAGGTGTAGAAGATGTCCTAAAAAATCCTGCAATGCAACTATGTGCCGAGAATCAACAATACACTTTATATTTTGCATAAATCATATCCTTCTCAAATATTTGAAATTCACAAATCCGTACGGTAGATGCAAAGATCTCGAATTCCTTTCCAAGAGGACATTTTCTTTCTTTTAAATGGACAAAAACTCGAATTTCTATTGAATTTAGAAGTTACTAAAGTTTGGTGACAGTATTTGTGATATGTCACACTAAACTGCTGCACTATTTGTATATGTAAGTGAAAATAAATTGTAACTTTTGAACCGTAAGTCGGAATTCTACGAAATTTGTGTCTACGCAAAGCTAATCAAAAGTTGGCCATTCAGTAAAAAAATTCAGAAAATAATGCCTAGGATTGAGAACGTGGTACCTTACCCAAACTCAAAATGTCCTCCGAGGGGACACTGGTCCTTTAAGGGTTAACATTCAACAATCTTCTAGAACCAAATACAACACTGACACCACAAGTAATTTGTTGGCACTTTGACATAGTAGTTGTTTTGATGAGAGCATTATGCTACATGTAACTTTTAACATCTTAGTGACCAATAATAGCCATGCCCTTCTAGCATGGAATAGAAGCTTCTTCTATATGAGTAATGTCCATTTGCCGTTGTATCATGTTTGTAAAAAATTCCCTCTATGTTAATCCCTACAGCCTCAGTTAGTTTACATACCATATAGCACAAGGTATTCTTTCCCACAACTTGAGGTTGGAACCAAAAACATAAATAAGATTCCGGCTTGTATTGGTGCCGCAATGTTGATGCCCGGATCATGTTGTGAGCGCATGTGTCTACTTTGAATAGTTGGGGCAGTGGTCTTGGGCAGTGACCTTGGGCATGCTTGGATTACCAGGGCAATCTTGGATTAAGGAGAGACTCTTGCTACACTTTACATTGGATCGTAGCTCTAGTCATGGATTATATTTAATTACTTTGGGTAATTTTTAGATACGATTAATAAACAAACATGATGTGTATAAAGACTAAGAGACAATAAAGTTAATGTTGTTTTTGACTTGAAAATGATATCAATCGAAGCTGAGTTCTTCATATTACAATAAACTGATCATCTGAAGTTTGGTTTTAGATATTTAAAATCTATTTTAACAATGAAAGTACCTTCAATGGAGCTTGGAATTTGCATTATTATCCATAAAGATATAGAACAATTTTATGGACTCCAAAAAAATACTTCCATCTCTTTGGTGTTTACATTAATTCCTAAAGGCCTAGGCCTTGTGCTTCACCAAAACCACTCCAAAAAATGCCACTTTGACATGAGATATTATTAGACTAATTAAAACATCCATTTACTATTTTCAAACATAGGATTTTCAAGATAGCTACTAATAGAAGACACCCAATTTTTTTTGTAAAAGTTGACGGTGCGGATTGTAAAATACATGCATTTGAAGAGTGCAAATTGTTTTTTTCCATTGTGCCCCGAGATAGCCAGCGTACTTTGACTCAAGATATTGGCATATTTTTCCACTACATATTGCATAAACTCAATGGGCCTATGTTAAACCTTGTACTGGGTCATTGCACGCCAAAAATCACAAGTAATGGAGGTGTTTACGATAAGAAAAATGAACCTGCAACGACTAGGGTGTAGAAAGTGGCCCTTTACCAAAGAAAGCAATCTTATTTTTTTATTAGAGAAATAATTGTTGGATCTAAGATCTAAATAGTGTATAGAATTATCATGATTTATTCTTAAAATATTAATTAAAAAATCCTTGATTTCTATGCATCTTTAAGTGAAAACAATGAAGGTTGCCAAGAACTTTCCTTCACTTCTATCCGCCTCAAAATAGTGCAATTGTCAACTCTACTATAGAACTATTCATCTCTATAGTACACTTCTCCCTGCCCAGCTGCCAAAAGGAACATGTTTTTTATGTTTGAAACACCATAACTTTTTCCCTATAAGTCCAAAAATAAAAAATAAAAAATCCCCGCAAAGATAACCCATATTTCTATTCTCAATAAAATTTCAAAAATTTATCTTCAAATATGGATTTTTAGAAACGTGCCCACATTCGATTTGTACTCCGCAGGTACAAATGGTTCTTTAGGAGATAAATGTTGTTAAAAATGATCCAACCTGACATGCTAATTTCTATAGTGGAAGCATTCATCAATACCCAATAAGAAAGCCAATTATTCTACTTGTAGCAAGTAAAGCATGTAGCCCTAAGTTGGAATCTTATACTATTTTTATCTATATAAAATAATATCATCTACATGTCCATCCGTCCGTTTAGCAATCTCCAATACTTTGGTGCTGGAATTTGTTATTGGATATCTAAAGTAAATAACGGGTACAGAAAGTAATGACATGTATCTAAATGAATTGACACATCACAAATTCAACCATAAGGTATCATGTCACTAATATATAATGTCATGGTTATTCACAAGGATATCATACACAGGGCCATGGGTATCACATCACGGAGACTCGCACTTGATGGGTATTGTGGGTCAAGATATTGTCGGGAAAGGAAATCAATTTGGGTGCAATGAGTATATAACGGGTACATTTGAATTTTTCATTTACATACTTTGACTTCATTAACGACTAGCCTCGTCGGAAACAACAAAAGTTCTATTTGTAAAGTTGTATTAGAATACACCATCTTTAATATATTACATGACATTTGTCATAAGCAATGTCATAATACCCCTAGTGACCTAAGCAACAGCACTACCCCCAACAATCTCTTTACCTCCAACAAACGCTTTATTTACGCTGGTTACTAAGGCCAACGTTACCATTGAACTACCAAAGTTAAACATGGTATTCATAAGATCTCTGATAATATTTTAGTGTTCATCTTTTGATAATACAGCTTCATTCCTAAACAACAATTGCCCCTTAGAGGACAAATTGAGTTCCAATTGAGTCCCTCAATCTCAGATTTTGGCATGATTTTTGAGATTTTTTATTGAATCTCAAAAATTTCAAAAATTTGCCAAATTGAGATTTTTTTATCAGCTTTGCTTTGACATGATTTTTGTAGAAACCCAACTTACAATTCAAACGTTACAAATAAATTTTTATGACATATACAAAATTCAAATAGTGCAAGAGTTTAGTGTGACCTATGATAAATAGTATAGAAAAACTTTAATTAAATCTAAATTCAATAGAAACTAGAGTTTTGGTTCAATTTTCAAATTTTCAAATTTCTCTTGGAAAGGAAATGGAAATACTTGCATCTACCACATGGATTTTTGGATTTCAAAAATATGAGAAGGATATGTTATATGCAAAAAAATTAAGTGCATTGTTAATTCTTACCATTGCAGGATTTTGAAAGACATCTTCTACCTCTCTTCTACTTCTAAATTTGATGCACATGTGCCTAACATGATCTCACTTTAGTTAAATTTAGAAAATCACAGCTTGTAGTGCAAAAGTCTGCCATTAAAGGTGGTCAAAGTTTGCCGAAGGTATTTAGTATGACAAAAAAGGATTATGTCCCATTCAAAGGCTAATATCTTTCATTCTATGCAGTCAGACCAAACAAGTTTTTTTACCGCAGTTGTACAATCCTAGTACTAGATCCTAAAATTAGATATGTAAAAATGTGTTTAACCCTTAAGGTACCAAGACAGTTTTACACCAAAAACACTTCAAACTTAATGGATTCTAGTGCAATGAATAAAGAAGGTAACAAAAAATTTGATTTTTAGTTCTGACCATAGGATCTCAATAAAGGCTTATTAAGTAATACATGTACAAAATGTCATAAACTTTGACCGCACGGATTGAAAGATTATAGTGTTTGAAGTCAAGCAAATGGTTCATTTTCTTCCCTCGTTTAGTGGATCAACAGACTTTGACTTCAGTTGGTGTCAAAAAATTTCACTACACAAGGTCTAAATCTATTACCATCTTGTTAAGCATGATGTTAGCTCCTTACACACCAATGTTTAGAGGTAGAGACGGGGTGTAGCATATTCAAAACAAGTGTGCAAGGAGTGGAGGCTCGAAATTTGTTAATTCACACTTTAATTGTTTTTGAACTTAATATGTTTTTGATTGATAATCCGAATGGTTAATAAGAAGGTTTACATTACATATTGTTGTGGAAAAAATAAAAAGTGAAAAATTTGAAGATCTCTAGGTTTTATGTGGAAAAGAAGAAGTTTTTTTGGTACCTTGCCCGTCAATGAGTGACAATGTGTGAAAATGTTTGACTTGGGTTGGTATGCTATTTTTCACTAAAGACAAGAACTTTTTTTTGACAACATGAAGGAAAATAATATTACTTGCAAGTTCTGAAAATCTCACTTTCAATAGAGTGTCCTATCAAAAGTTTTTGGAGGTGCCCGAGGTGCCCGCCCTCCCCATTTAAAATTCAAAACCCTATAACTTTTTCATCAAATGTCCAATTTAGGATAAAGTTGTTTTCCCATTGAGCTCTTGGTAATGTCTTTCTATAGTAAAAATTTCAAAGTGGAATGTTGAAAATTGACACCATAGGAACCTGACCGAACTTTCAAAAAGCCCTTTTTGGACACTTGGTCCTTTAGGGGTTAATTTTCATTTTGTGCCAAATGCATTGAAACTTGTAGTTTACAATGAGCCAAGGTGCTAAAATGTCAAAGAACTTTAGGGTTTAAAAAATAAACTCTGAAATTTATAAATTTATCAACACTTTTACATAGAACTATTTATAGAATGGGTTAGAAAGGCTATTCGGATTAATCCTTGAACATTGGGCTAGCTATGGCTTATAGTCGAATCTATGAGCGTAATAGATATGTAGAATATTATCCATTGCACTTGTAGATTCTTCATTAGTCATAGCCAACTTAACGTTAAATTATTAGAGTTGTCAAATATAGTCACTACTTCAATTTAGTTTATGTTATTTTAAGGCCTCTTCTCTATTTTTTTATGTTATTTTAAGGCCTCTTCTCTATTTTTTATGTTATTTTAAGGCCTCTTCTCTATTTTTTATGTTATTTTATATTATTTCGCAACTATTAATTTTTAACAATTTTGGATTTTCAAGTCTAGGAGCTTTGGGAACTCTTAGGGAACACATAAAACACAAAGAACATAGAAAACATGGTAACGGAACTCCACCTCTAAGAGGAAACAAGAAGAACTCCGGTCCTCAAAGGAGGCTGGAGTGAATAAAGTGTCTGTTTGTTCCACTACTAAATCCATGTCCACCAAACATAGGTTTAGTAGTATGGAACTACTCCCCCCTCTCAAGGGTAGACACTATGCAATGACTAACCAGTAACCAATAACCAAGGATTGAGGACAAATTAGAGCCACATGGCTCAATTTGAAGAGATGATATATAGAGGTTAAGTGTGTGCTTTTGAGAGGCTTTAGGGGTATCATTCAATTTGGGGAGATGTTGGTTATTTTCAATTTTTTGTGTTGTAGGAGAACAGACATTGCATGTTGGATAGCAATGGTGTTGATTTTTGTGAATGTCTTTTTAATTGGATTAATGGGAATACTGAATGTTTTTTTGAGACTTTTCACAGAGGGGATAAAGGTTGTAGCTCTAGCTCTAGCGGCGATGACAATAAGGGGATCAACTTTCCATCCAAGAACTGTAATGTCATTAATAAAAGGTTGGTATTTATTAATTTTGTTTTCAATTGCTTATGGGAAAAATCTATCAATACAATATTTGAATTCGATAAATTGGATAGTAAGGTTTGTATTAATGTAGTCTGGTGCGGGATCTTTATATGGTACTCCTCTCATGCACAGTATGTTTGGTTTGAACATGGCACTACAGTGACATCTTTGGGTTCCACATCTGCAAGGAAGGAGCCATGGGGGGACCGTGTTTTCTTGTAGGGTATTATTGAAGGTTTATGAGTTCATAAGTATAAAACATCTGGGTTTGTTTGAGCATAAAATTAGTTTCCGGATTTTCCATACCACTTTGTTGTGTCTTTTGACAATTAGGGAATGGATGTGATGGTTTTGGCATTTAAGCAGTACATGTGGCCATGTGTCCGGGTCCATGGAGGTGCATATAGGACATGTTATGGATGGAAATCTTTATATTCCAAAAAAGAGTTGTTTGCGGGCATTCCCATGTATTATCCAGTACAAATTTTGATAAGGCATATTTTTTGTGAATTTGTGATTGTAGGATTTTTCCAGAAGTTTGTAGAGAGTTTATTATCAATGTTGTTGTTATTAGTCCATTTGTCTATATTAGGGAAACTTTTTGAGATTAAATCGAGGTTGTTGATTAGGTATTGTTTTTTGAGGTATTTGTCGAGAAATCTAATGGGGTCTTTGTCCGGGGTGTCTTCCGTAGAAAACCAATTATTTCTTTGGAAGTAGTATGGAGTAGCGTGGGCATATTCATGCAGGTGTTTGGCATTTCTATGGGATTTACCTAGTCCTTCTTTAGCTAGTTTATCGGCTTGTTTGTTTCCTCCTATATTGACATGTGCTCTAATTAGAAGAAGAAGAACGCCGGTCCCCGGAGGAGGCCGGCGTGAGTAAAGTGTCCGTTCGTTCCACCACTAAGTCCATGCCCACCGGGCATGGGTTAGTAGTATGGAACTACTTCCCCCTTTCGAGGGTGGACACTATGTACCAGTAGCAAGTAACCAATATCAAAGGACCCGAGGTCCCAAAAAGTTTTTAAAAGAGGGAGGGCAAGTACAAAGAGTGCAAAAATGCAAGTGTAGATCTATGGAGGGGGGTTTAAAGTGTCCGGAAGGGGTTGATTGTTTTCAAGTTTACGTTTATGTAGGAGTATTGACATAGCATGTTGAATTGCATTAGTGTTAATATTTGAAAAGGTGGTTTGGATTGAAGTGATGGGGATTTTAAAGGTTTCTTCAATAATTGTCATTGAGGGGATGAAGGTGGTGGCTCTAGCACCCGCGGTGATAACAATGAGGGGGTCTACTTTCCATCCTAGTGCTTGAATATCATCAAGTAGTGGTTGGTATTTATTTGTTTTGTTTGAGATGGTGTCCGGGGAGAATCTATCATTACAGTATGTGAATTCAATAAATTGGATGGTGAGATTAGGGTCTATATGGTTTGGTGGGGGGTCTTTGTAAGAAAGTCCTCTAACACATAGTAGGTCCGGTTTGAATCTTGCATTACAATGACATCTTTGGGTATTACAGATGCATGGTAATAGCCACGGAGGGACCGTATTTTCTTGTGGATTGTCATTAAAGGTTCCGGCATTCATGAGAATGAAACACCGAGATTTGGTTGATGATATGAGTAGTTTACGAATAGCCCATACGGCTTTATTGTGTCTCTTGACAATTAGTGAGTGTATATGGGGGTTTTGGCACTTGAGTAAGACATGTAGCCATGTGTCTGGGTCCGTGGTGTTACAAATTGGACATGTAATTGTAGGGAATCTTTCTATTCCAAAGAAGAGTTGTTTACGGGCATTCCCCATGTATTGTCCGGTGCGAAATTTGATTAGGCATGTGATTTGTGAATCCGTTATAATGGGGTTTTTCCAAAAATTGTTGGATAGAACGTTATGAATGTTTGGGTTGCCAGTCCATTTATCAATATTGGGGAAGTTTTCTGTAAGTTGTTTTAGGTTATTTACAAGATCATGTTTTTTGAGGTATTTGTCCAAGAATCGTATGGGGCCTTTGTCAGGAGTTTCACCCATAGAGGGCCATTCATATCTATGGAAGTAGTATGGGGTGGCATGGGCGTGTTCGTATGGGTGTTCGGCATTCTTGTGGGTTTTTTCTCTTCCTTCCTTTGCTAGTTTGTCGGCTTGTTCATTACCGTCGATATTAGCATGGGCACGGACTTTATGGAGTGTAGTAATTTGTGTACGGTTTTGGAGCATTTCAACCATAGATGTAAGGATAGTTTTATCCGGGTGACTATTGTGTAAAGTAGGGTGTTTAATATGTGTATTAAGGAGGTATAGTACATTTATGCAATCTGTAAAAATGTGAGCCGGTTCGTGTGGGTATTGGGTGGTGATTATTTTAAGGGTTTTGTGTATAGCCATCATTTCGGCTCTTAGAATATTTTGGAGTCCATGTAGTCTTTTACCTAATTTAATTTGTTTGGTTGAATTGTATATCCCATAACCGGCTTTTTCACGATGCCAATGTCCCGGGCTTACTTCGGTTGGTTCTTTGAAGGAGCCGTCAGTGTAGTAGCTAAAGTTGGGGTCAAATTTAGGGTCTGTATTAATTTGGTAGTAGGAGAGGGGGAGGCTTAATTCGGCAATTTGTGATGTGGAGATGTTTGTGTGGGGGGCTTTAGACCATTTTTTGTTGCGATTTACACGGGTTGAAATGGGTGTGGGAGAAGCAATTGCGGTATAGACCTTGTTAATGTTTAGATTTTTTGCTATCAAAGTTAGATGAGTAAGGTTGTCTAGAGTACCTATTTCACAAGTTTGTTGGTGTATACATAAGATACGTAGAGTTGCCGGTTCAAGGCGGGGTGTTTGTATTTGCGGTGGTATAGTGGGTTCTTTGTATGTCATAGAGTCCGCTTCGAATAGTACTATGATGTGGGAGTCCGGGAATGGGCCTAAGTGTGGGTTAGGGTTATGGTACCAATGATTGTCGGGAGTGATAATAATGGTGATGTTGTGGTTGGGGTCATTATTTGCCGCTAGGCGTGCCCAATGTATTGCTTGTTGAGTTTCTTCTCCGTTGTGAGGGTGTGCAAGGCCTATTCCACTCCACTTGTAATCAAAAGCTTTACCAAGAGAACCAAAAATCATATCGCGTTCGAATGGAGAGTAAAATTTTGAGATTTTTGTGGGGCATGTAACGGGGGATGAGAAGTATGAATGTGTGATATTCAGGGATGTAATAAGGTAGTCTAGGATAGGATCGGGTAATGTGTAGTGTGCATTTTTAAGGGGGTCATTTTTGGGTATTCGGTAGTTATATCTTTGGTATAGCCAAACAATTTCGGTTTCAAAAGTTTGGGGTATTGGTTCAATGCTAATGGAGGTTTGTAGTGCATTGTGATATTGGTTCCATAGCCAATGTAGTCTAGTGAGTGGTATGGTAATTAGGTGTCTCCCATTACCTTCGTATATGTGGGCATTATCTTGTTGTATTTTAATAGTATTTGTTTGTGCGAGGATGTCTGTTTCGGGGTTGCATTCGGTTGTAAGGATGTTAAGGAGGGGGATAATAAGAGGTGGCGTGACGAATCTATTATCTCGAGGTTGTGCTTGAGGGTGATGTAATTGTATGATATTTAGGTAGTGATTGTTTTGAGTTCTAAGGTAGTATTGTGTGAGGATGACGATGTTATGTAATGAAGTATTTGGGTTGTGCCAAGGAAAAAGATTTCGTTGTGGGAGCCATTTGGCGTAGGAGGTGTTATTGTGGGACCAATGGCATAGGTATGACGTATATTGTTTGCTTATATTGTGAGAGTCAATATATTTTCTATGTTTGTGCGCGGTTATGTTGTTTATTGGATGTATGGAGGGATTTTTTAATATGTGTGGTGGAGGGGTATGTGGTCGTGAATGTGGTGAGTTTGGAGGGGTTAATGGGAGATTGGTGTTATGGTGGGTGTCATTGTGATCGATGATGTATGAGTCTTTGAGTGTGTACGGTGTGGCGTGAGTGTTGCAAGGGTTGGGGCATATAGGGAGGCATGGAGGATGACAAAATAATTGCTTAGCAATATTTAGTGCACTTTTTATTAATTTGTGAGGGGTACCGTAAAATGTTTTGTAGCTCTTATCGTCCATGAGGTGTGTTCCATTTGGTAGTGTAATTTGTTTTAGATCGGTAATGTTTGCAGAGATAAGTTTTTGTAGGAGTTTGTCAGATAATTGTCGGTCGAGTATAGGGAGGCTATGTATTTCATTTGCCCAATTTAGTTCGAGCGGCGCGGGGCCTAGTAGGAAATCTTCTAGTGTGCTTTTTAGAAATGTTTGGCCTTCTGTTTTGAGTAGAAATAGTGTGCGGGTAATGGGGGACCGAAGACAATCAGTTTTTTTAAGTCTATGGAGGTATTGTGCTCCTCCATAAATGGCTAGGATGTGCCGAAGGAGTCCACTATAGATTAATCCTAGTCGTCCCTTGTCGTTAAGTGCATTTTGGAGTTGTTCTCCAATGCAACGTAGATAAGCATTTTTGAGGGAGAAAGCTTCTAATCCGAATAGTTCGTGGGGGAGTTGTGTTATGACATTTGGCGTGCAATTAGGGAGTCCGCATACTTTCTTTTGTATAGCTATGATTTTTTTATCAAGTTTGTTTATGGCGGGCATGGAGTACGGGACCGCATAGAAACTATATGAGATACCTGGACGTATGACGGTATCAATCATTTTTATTTTTTGTTGCAATGTGGCCGGACACAATGTAAGTTCCTTGCATTGTTTAATAAGTTTTGTGGTAGTAGCGTGAGTTTGGATTTTCCATTTTAACGATGGGACTAGGTTTATTCCAAGGTATATGTAGGATTGGTTTTGGTTGAGAACCGGGATTGGTTGGTTACGATATTGGATATTGGTAGCTTGAATGAGGGCTTTGAAGGCAATTGGGTTTATTTTTGATTTGTTTGGGCACCCAGTTACGGCACATTTCTGGACACCAAGTTCCATCCCGGTCCATAGACAAAATTTGTCTATTTTGTCTAGTTGGGTTTGGAGTGATTTAAGGCGACCAGAGATGGCCGCTAGATCGTCGGCGTATGCGGCCGAGTTTACGGTGATTTTTGAGGTGCCAAATGTGTAGCCATTATTGCCTCTTTGTAGCCATCTCAATAGAGGTTCTAGAAAAATAATGAAGAGGTATGGGCTCAATGTATCGCCTTGGATGGTACCACGTTGGATGGGGATAGGGTGTGTTTTACCAAAAAATTCTCCGGTGTATGTAGTGGTGGATTGGGAGTATATATTACCAACCAGTTTGACTGCGTCTTCCGGATATCCAAGATCACTCATTATGGCTAGCAATCGAGGGTGGTCAATGGAGCCGAATGCGTTTTTAAAGTCGATGTAGAGTATGTAAATGTCTTTATTAGTGAATTTTGCGTCTTCAAGTGCGGCAATGAGGGTTTGAAGTTGCCGTGTGGTACTTCTCTCGGCTCTAAACCCTTCTTGGCTTTCGTGTAATATTTGGTGTATTTCCCCGTACGCCGATAATATTGATGTTAGTGTACTAGTGTATAATTTGTAGATGGTGTTAGCTAGGGCAATAGGTCGGTGGTTAGGTAACACAGATGGGTTTCCTTTTTTGTATAATAAGATTGTTAGGCTTGTTTTCCAAGATGCGGGAATGGATTTTTGCTTGTAACAGTGAAGGAAGAATAGTGATAGGAGATCGTGGAATCTTAGTGGCATGTTTTTTAGAATTGAGTTAGGTATATGGTCCGGACCGGGGGCTTTGTTAGTTCCCAAATTTTTTAGGCACATGTTATATGTTTCTCTACTATAATATGTGTGGAGAGGTGTTGTTGGCTCGCCTCTTTTGTCAATGGTAAATCCGTCTAAGTCATGCCACGGGTATTGCCTAACTCCGCATGTGCATTTTGATGTGTGTTGTGGTTGGAAGTGACATGGGGGGGTGGTTGGTCTGTTGTTTATTGATTGTTGATAATGAATTTCGTTTGCGATGTCATCAGGGCTGGTTAGAATGTTATTGTTTTGGTCTAATATGCAATCTAGTGGCAGGTTTGTGTTATTTTTAAAGACTTTTCTATTAATCTTTTTTGGACTAGATTCGTATAGTTGGCGATACTTGGATATGGCTTTTTTGACACATTCTCGTGCGTATTTTGTAGTAATTTTTCGAGCTTCTTTATTGGCAATTTTTGCAATGATTGCAATGTCTTTTAGCCATTCTTCTTGGGATGTGTTGGGTAATGGTAATTGTGGGATATGAGGGTGACGGAGGTTTTGTAGTTCGGAGATTATGGGGTGGGTTTGCCAATTTTGATTAGTTTTAGCGGTGTAAATTGTTTTACGTATGGTGTGGTATGTGGTGAGATGTTGTTTCCACTTTTTAGCTAGTTTTCTCGGGAGATATCCCCCTTGTTTTGAGGTTCTAGGTGTAAGTTGTGGAATTGGGGGCGCTTTACAAGTTTTTTCTAGTGTGGTAGAAATTTCATTAATAAGTTTGTCAAGAGTTGTGCAAGCTTCTTCCCATTGGGTTGGTGTGAGGTGTGTGAGGTGTTGGTGGTTAGAAAGAATATCTGTAAGGGAGTCTATTTGTAGTGAGTTTTTTTCAAAGAATATTGTATTAAAGTTATGAAGGTTTTCTTTTGGAATGGGATTTAGTATT
Source organism: Bryoerythrophyllum caledonicum (assembly GCA_963971425.1). Lineage (NCBI taxonomy): Eukaryota > Viridiplantae > Streptophyta > Bryopsida > Pottiales > Pottiaceae > Bryoerythrophyllum > Bryoerythrophyllum caledonicum. The sequence goes on along the minus strand of OZ020520.1, from coordinate 13,608,851 downwards.
TTAGTATCATTTAAGTTGATGTTTGTGGGAGGTCTACTTATAAGGGTGTTGTGAGGAATATTGAGTTGGATTGGGAAGTGGTCCGAGTTTAAGTTGGTTATGGTATTTGTGGTAGATGTATAACGGGTATGGTTAGGTGTTTTAATGTAAAATCCATCGATTAGGCTAGTGTGTGTGTAATTATGTCCACCTTGACGAGAGTATTGTGTATTGGTTGGGATTAGATATAACCCTAGGTTATCCGTATAATTTCGCCATTGGTAGTCTAAGTCCATTGGGGGTGTAGTTACCTCTCCGTTTTGTCGTCCAATAAGGGCGATATCTCGGTTAAAGTCTCCGCAGAGTATTATAGTATGGTTAGTGTGTGTATTTATTTGTGAAGTGATGGAATTTTGGATTTCCGGGATAAGCCTCGAGTCTTCTGTGTGTGAGGGCATGTATAGATGAAGAATGAGCCATGGTTGAAGGGGTCGGTTAGTAATTTCAATAATTTGAAGATATGGCGATATATTAGCCGGGGTGGGGATTTTAGTAATATTTCCGGGGAAGGCATATGATTGGTATATGAGCATGAGTAGACCTCCTCTTGCCGGTGTGTATGGCCTTCGTTGTTGGATGCATCGTGTGAGAGAATGAGTGTTATTGAATATAAGTTTATAATCGGGGAATATTTTTTGGATGTATTTTGTGGATTTAGTAGCGGTTAATTTAGTTTCTTGTATGGCAATTATGGCGGGTGGTGTGTTGGTGTGGGCGGTTAGATTGTGGATGCATGGTAAAGCAGTGTTTAACGTTGCGGCGTTCCATGTGGTTATATATGTACTTCTATTGTCTATGTTGTCGTGGTTAGAGAGTGGAGGGGAAATGTAAGCGGGTGTCGGGGTGGGGTGCGTGTAAGCGTGAATTGGTTCAAAGCATCTAAGAGCTTCTAAGATAAGATTATGCGGGAAGTAGGGAAATTTTAGTTGTACTTCATCGGGAGAAGGGGGTGGGGTTTGGCTATGAATAAAGTTATATAGGTCAATGTGTAGAGAGGTTTTGTGTTCGAGGAGGTGTTGGTTTTCCTCTAGGAATTTGGTATATGGGTGGAGTGTGTCTATATGTCTTTCGGGGGGATTATGTAGAGAGGATAGGGTGTTTAGTAATATATTTGTCCAATGTGTTGGATTTACGTTGGTAGGATGCTGGTTGGTGATAATATTGCATTCGTCTATAGAAGAGTGGAGGGTGGTAATTATGGCGAATAAGATATGTGTGGATGGGTGGTTGTATTTTTTTTGGTGTATGTAGCGGGAGATGTTGGGGTAGAGGGTGGAATAGTTTTGGTGAAGAGTGTGATTGTTTTTTAGAAGTGGTGCAAAGGAGGATGCTAGTTGTTGATATTCAGGGTGGAGTTTTATAGTATTTGGAATGAAATATATTTTTGATAATCTTTTGTGTGTTTTAGGATGGTTGTGGAAGACATTTGTCATTGGGCCGGGATTAGTTTCTATGTCTCCGCAAAGTATAATTGATAGTCTGCAATGAGTAATGTTTATGGCTGCTAGTGGGAGGGGTGTGGAGTGTTGTTGTTGTTGTTGTTGTTGTTGTTGTTGTTGTTGTTGTTGTTGTTGTTGTTGTTGTTGTTGTTGTTGTTGTTGTTGTTGTTGTTGTTGTTGTTGTTGTTGTTGTTGTTGTTGTTGTTGTTGTTGTTGTTGTTGTTGTTGTTGTTGTTGTTGTTGTTGTTGTTGTTGTTGTTGTTGTTGTTGTTGTTGTTGTTGTTGTTGTAGTTGTTGTTGTTGTTGTTGTTGTTGTTGTTGTTGTTGTTGTTGTTGTTGTTGTTGTTGTTGTTGTTGTTGTTGTTGTTGTTGTTGTTGTTGTTGTTGTTGTTGTTGTTGTTGTTGTTGTTGTTGTTGTTGTTGTTGTTGTTGTTGTTGTTGTTGTTGTTGTTGTTGTTGTTGTTGTTGTTGTTGTTGTTGTTGTTGTTGTTGTTGTTGTTGTTGTTGTTGTTGTTGTTGTTGTTGTTGTTGTTGTTGTTGTTGTTGTTGTTGTTGTTGTTGTTGTTGTTGTTGTTGTTGTTGTTGTTGTTGTTGTTGTTGTTGTTGTTGTTGTTGTTGTTGTTGTTGTTGTTGTTGTTGTTGTTGTTGTTGTTGTTGTTGTTGTTGTTGTTGTTGTTGTTGTTGTTGTTGTTGTTGTTGTTGTTGTTGTTGTTGTTGTTGTTGTTGTTGTTGTTGTTGTTGTTGTTGTTGTTGTTGTTGTTGTTGTTGTTGTTGTTGTTGTTGTTGTTGTTGTTGTTGTTGTTGTTGTTGTTGTTGTTGTTGTTGTTGTTGTTGTTGTTGTTGTTGTTGTTGTTGTTGTTGTATTTTGTTCTTGTTGTCGTTTTTGGTTTGTTTAGTAGTGTGTAGAGGTATCATGTTTTGTGTCCTATGTGTATTATTATAACTTTTCTGTAACTTTATAATAGTTGTTTTAGTATATAAATATACTGAATTAAATCCTTGTTTGTTTTTAATTAAGTTGTTATTTATATTTTGGTTGTATTTGTTGTGTTTAATAGTGTATAAATACACTAGAGTTATTATTATTTTTATTATTTTAATTTTATATGTATTTTGGAGATTGTTTATTATATTATATATTATAGTATATATATATACTGTTGTGTATTCTTTGTTTATAGCGTTGTTTGACAATGCTAGTTTGACAAGTCCATCTTGCCTTCAATGGCCCGTTGCTCTCTTTCCGATGCTTGAGATTCGGCCGCCATGATTGTTTGAATCAGTTGGGATCGGAGAGTTGACATTTCTCCTCTAAGAGATTTCACCGTGTTGGCTTGTACCATATCCGCGTATTGTTTGGCCTCTTGTACGATCTCCCCCTTCATAGTCTTCATTTCCTTTCGAAGTTGGTCGAGGGTGACCCCATTGCCCTTGTTTGGTCCATTCTCCATGGCTATCACGGCGTTTACTACTGCTGAGTTTATATCGGAAAATCCTAGTCTTGTAAGTTCATCCGCACTCGGTTTGTTACTTCCATCTAAACTTTTAGGATGAGGGGTAAACATGACATACTTTCCGTGAAGTTTTTTACTTTGTTTGACATGTTTTTTGTATACCGCAGCGTTTAGACATTCAATGTTACATGTCCCTACATGCCGCCCGTGTTCAAGCTTGAAGAATATATCAACCACATTCTCTTCGCCGAATATAGACTTGATTCCAATTGCAAGTTCTTTTTCATTTTTTGTCTTGTTAAGGTTTTTGGCAATAAGGATAAGACAATTCTTTTTTGCAATTTCATCTTCATCTAACTTCCTAGTTGCAAAAACCGGCAAAAAGATCTCATTGGAGAATGAGACTTTATAGTCTTTTACTTTCGCCGCTTGTTCCGGGGAGGGGGTTTTGACCCATGCAAAATCGGATGGGCCCCTTTTTTCCACCCCGGTTATTTCAAAGTCTTGACCTCTAGCAAAACTCTCTCTAACAATTTCTGAATGCAATTCAAAAGACTCCTTGTTTGCAAGGTTTGGGCCGGATATTTTGACGGATAGGAGGTGTGAAAAGGCAAGGGAATCGTATGACTTGCATACTTTTCCTTTGTGTGGGATCCCTTCATTCAAGATGAGAATGAAAGGTCTTAAACCTTTCAATAGTCCTCTACCATCCAAGCCTGGGTTTTTTAGGTGTATCTTAATAAGCCCATTCCAATTGTCTGTTTGGTGGTGGCAAAAGATGGCAATGGGCTCACCAATACCTGTCCCGGTAGGGATTTTCATTTCATTCAATCTAGCTTTGACCATACCTAATACAACATTTTTCAACCAAATTTGATCGCCAAGTTCGAATTGAATTGCCACATGGTAATCCAATGCATAACCATTACTGTCCACCTCAACTTCACTTGGAAGTTGAGTGAGGTTGAAGTGGTTACCCTCTTTCCCGTCTATCCTTGTGGCTGCCCATTCTTTTTGGGCAACGAATGGAAATGAGGGTAGTGCTTCGAAGCTTTCCCTTGCCTCTTTTATGTCTAGGCCGGACTTGACCAATTCCTCAATACTAACTAATGGTATTTTCTCACTTCCATTGGTCCTTGCCATCATATTCATTGCATGATATCCTAACCAGTATTCAGTGTAAGGCAAACTTGTTGCCTTCACTTTTTTCTGGGTAGTGTTTGTGATAAATAGAAGGTTATGATTGACGTTTACTGGACCAGGGTTTTCCTCAACCACATCAATAAACAAGCGCTTGGAGGAGGTTGCACCATCTTGATATTGAGACATGCTGTAGCAATAACAAAAAATGTCAATTCTAAAGGTACATCGTATTATCTCGTTACCCCTTATCCTCTTGATCTCAGCTTCTCCCCCCAACATATGTTGAGGGCTTTTCGAAGGAGAGTTTATCAAGAAGGGGTGGAAATTCGTTCTAATGGTGTACCAACAAGATACTAAAACAATTTCTAAAGGTTGGAAGTACAGCGCATTGACCTTTACACATACACACGCATGGGAGGCGCCAAAATATTGGGCACCTCCCCAAGTAACTGGCTTGATTAATACATTTTGTTTACATGTCCTTTGGATTGCATAATAATCCCAAAGTTGGCAAAGATCAATAAATTGTAATGGGGGTGTGAAAGAAGTAAAACCTGAGTGTGTAATTCCACCTTGCAGCCTAGGGGGTAGAGTCTTGATTTGATGGTCCCCCCGTGTGGTGGTGTACCTCTCGCTTGCCTGTAGCTGAAGTCTCTGTCTGGTTGGTGTGAGCACCACTACGGTTCTTGTAGTACGCGAAAGACAAGGTTTGTTGGCGTAGCTTGGTGGTCCCCTTCCAGATGTCGCGCACTTCTCTTCTCCAGGTTGATGTAGCGTGGAAAGTACCTCTCTTATCGCGGCTCGCTTCTTCTTGCCGAGCTGATGGTCCTTGAATGATCCCCGAACGGATCTCTTCCAATCTTGGGCAGGCAGTTGGCGCTCTCTTCGCTCTTGTAGAACTTCTGGAGCCGTTACCGAGGTTAGGGTTTCTTGGGACGTCGGCGGAGTTGCCGCAACCCGTTTGCAGGACCAGCGCTTGGGCGTCTGTCGGCGGACCAGCTGCGGGGTTTGCCGAGGTTCCGGGAGGATGTGGTGGAGTCGCGGCCGTTGGGAGTGGTCGTCTTCGCTCGTATGCAGTCTTTGGACTTCACTTGCGCCGGCACAGCAGTCTCGCCTGACGTGTTGTTGGTCGGGCTTCGTCGGCCCTTCTTCGTAAGTGTGTGGTCTCCCTCTGCGCCTGTTGGCAATCTTCTTCCACCTACATCGGTCTTCTACAGCGGTTGTCTGTGGCGACTTGTTTGGATCTTGCGCAGACCTTCTTCGTGGTGCAGTCTCCTTGCTCTTTGTTCTGTTGATGTGCTCGGCATTCGGGTCTTGGGACAGGGCTTCTTGGTCCTTCTTGCGTCGGTGTGTGCCTTGGGGTCCACCTGCGGGGCAGTTTCTCGACTTCGACTTCGGCTGATGGATCCTCGAGTTGGTCTGCTGCGGGCTTCGGCGGTGAGTCTGGATAGCTTTACTCGTTCTGTACTTCACCTGTATGTGTACTGCGTGAGATGCGACATTTAACAGAAGTTCCTCTACTATTGTCTGCAGGTGCAGGTGCCGTTCTCTCTGTGAGGCACATGTTAGCGTCCTGTTAACGACTGTCAGTTTACAAACAATCCCCATAAAAGACAACAAGATTACAAGGAAGGGAGTAAACCGTTCTTCACTGTCGTAGGTAGTCAAGGCGAGGAGTGTCCAGGCCGATCTTGGGGGTGACGTCTCTCTCCTCCGTTGGTCCTTCGTGGCTTCAAGCAGGTACTTGCCCTCAACTTGGGCTGAGCAGATGTCGCAGTGTCTCCACAGCGATGGGAGTGGGTGTCTACGTGGTATAGCAATGTAAGAGGGTTTGAGAGTAAAGTGATGGTGAGATATATACCTTGTGTTGAGCTCGTGTTTGATGGATGTAGTTGTGGTTGATGAACATCTTCGTTTTTGGGTTGTTGATCTTCTAGGGTTAGCTTCTTCTGGGAGCCGTTGAGTTGCGGCTGGTTGATTGTCTTGGCTTGGATGGAAGTTTGAGTCCTGCTCTTTCGAAAGTTCGTTGTTTTTGTATTGCCGGCTAGGGTTTCGTCTGTGTACTAGTGGTTGTCCAGACTTCCTTGTGAGTTGCATGTCCTTGGGCATCCTACTAGTATTTAGTGGTGTTTCCTTACCAGAGAAGACAGGAAACGAGGAAATGTTGAGGTTGCTTACCTGTACGTACCTGTTGTTTATTTGGTGTCTTGAGGTCTTGCTTGCTTGTAGTTGATGTGTTTGGTGGTGTTGTCGCTGCGGTGGTCTTGATGTGGGGCTGTCCAAGGTGTGGAGTCCATGGTCTTGCACTTCCTTCCTTGTTGATTTTGGTGGACTCTTGTATGTCGTTGATTTTTCTTTTAGCTCCTGCTCTCTAAATCGACGTTGTCTTCGGCAAATGATGTTGCAGTGTTCCCTGGTGAAAGTAAATTGGAAGCATATGATGTATAAACTAGGGGTAGGAATACTTACCTTGGCCAGTGGTGGTGATGAGTCGTTGTGCTTGTCTCCTTTCGTTGAAGTTGATGTCATTCTGTTTACGACGTGGGTCTTGGGGGCGAAGTCGTCCGCCGCGGCCTCTGGAACCGCCGCAGCCTCGTGGCTTTTCTTGGGCACCTTCTGGAGCTGCGTCTTCATCGTTGCGAATTGCTCCACCCATGTGCTATTTCCGATTTCGGTACTCGGTCCTCTTGCACCACCCGTGTGTGATAACACGTTCCTCATGTGCGCGGCGACCTCGTGCATGAGCTTGTTTTTCGGGAGTCTGATGTGCTGCTCGATCTTGGTCATTGGAGGTGCTGTGTCATCGTGCTTGATTCTTTGAGTTGAGGCTGATGTCATGTTGTTTACGCCCTGGTCCTGTTGTTGTTGACTGCAGGTGTGTTGATCTTGATATGTTGGTGCGGCTGCTTTGGATCTTCGGTGTGGTGCTGCTGCTGCTTCAGTGTAGGAGTGTAGATTCTGTAGGTCTTCACAGATTAGACGTAGGCGCCTCTCCTTCGTAGTGCTGAACTGCTGCTGATTATGGGTGGGCTCTATGTGTGAATGGTCTGCAGTTGTGCCAAGTAGGCATCTGTTCTTCTCTATTTCTGCGGGGTTATGAAATACACTTGCTTCCACTACTTTCCTAGTTGTATGTGACCCTAACTTACATTTCCTAACATGAGGTTTTGCAAGATGCCTTTTGCAATTAGACTTAGATTCTATACTGTGAAACGATGTAGGCAGCGTATTGTAATGAAAAAACTTAGCTGATTTTGTTGAATGTTGTCCTTGATAGAGTGATCTTGTGTCTCGGTGGCTGTTTCGTGTCTTCTGTAGGCAGTGGTTCTTCTTCATAGTAGTGCTGATGCTCTGGTTGAGGAGAGGTAAGGTGTATGGCATGTCTATGGTGTCATGGTAACCTAAATCTGGATCTAATTGATTGAGAGATGATATGGGGCTGCAACCTCTAGATCTAGATCTGGGCCAACACAGAGCCCCGCCACAGATCTACTCTCCCAAACTAGCTCTAGATTGTTGCAACCTCCTACATACTTTGCATCAATAGATCTAAGATACGCAATCCCTCAACACTTTGCACACCATAAGCATACCGTTCAGCAACAAAGGACGTGCACACAGGGATTTACAATGAGCCCAGCAACCCTCATTGATGTGTGCATTGCAATTGCGCCTAACACCTAGAAACCTCTCCTCACCAGGTTTTGCGGAGCTACTCTTCTCTCATCTCTCCACTTCCATGTGCTCTAATTTTATGAAGGGTTGTAGTTTGTGTGCAATTTTGTAGCATTTGAACCGTAGTTGTTAAAATGGCTTGGTCGGGGTGGCTATTGTGGAGGGTAGGATGTGTTATTTGAGTATTTAATAGATATAAGACGTTTATATAGTCTGTGAAGATGTGTGCGGGTTCATTCTTGTATTGTGGAGTAATAATTTGGAGGGTTTCATGTAGGGCCATCATGTCTGCTTTGAGGATATTCTGAAGTCCATGAAGTCTTTTGGATATTTTTATTTCTTTGGTTGAGTTGTATATGCCATATCCAGCTTTTTCTCTATGCTAGTGTCTTGGGCCGGCTTCTGTTGGTTCTTTGAAGGAACCGTTTGTGTAGTAGCTATATGTAGGGTCAGATTTTAATGGAATTTGGTTTGAGTATGTGGAGAGGGAGGCGGTAAGGTGAGGTATTTTTGTGTTGTGTTTACATATTTTAGTTTTGACCATTTTTGGTTGTGATTTACTGGGGTTTGTGGAGGTGTGGGTGGGACTATTTTTGTATATAGTTGGTGTATGTTAAGATTGTTTGTCATAGAAGTGAGGGTGGCAAGTTGTTCATCGGTGCCAATGTTATTATTTTGGTGGTGTATGCATAGTATTTGTAAGGTGGAGGACTCAATTCTAAGTTTATTTCTTAGTTCCGGCGGTAACGATGGAACTTCATATGGTATGTGGTGACTAATAATTAATGCGTGTTTTTTAGGTAATATACTATCAGGTTTTGAGTGTGTAGACAATTTTATTGTGTGATACGGAATTGTTAGAAGAGTAAAAGAACAATATAAATGAGAGAGATATAAATAAATCTTGCCTTCTAATCTTTGGTTGTTGCCATTTATTGTTCTGCAGCAAGTCTGATCTGCTTCTCCGTACGTGCAATGCGAGATTTGGTAGTCTGGTGCTGTCGATGGCGTTTCAGGCTCGGATTTTTGTTAATTCAATCCGTGTCGATCTGCCATTGGTGTAGAGTTGTTGGTTACGTATTGCTGCAGTTGCTTTCTCAATGATGTGAAATTGTCGTGTGCAAGTTGGTAACGGTGTGTTTTGCTGAGGATTGCCGCTAGTTTGTTGTCGCAAGTAGTCGCCTTTGATATGGTTCTCTCGGACTCCTCTAACTCCCAATCATTGGTCCTAGTAGTACCGCTGCTACAATCTTTTGTGATACTTGTGCCTATCCTTGTACTAGTGTGTGACTCTGGATTCACTAAGGTGCGATCTTGTTTTGGCGGTGGAGTTTTGATTGTAGCCAGTATGATCTATTTAATATTGTCAGTATAAGGGTTCCAAGGAGCGAGGTATGTTAGTACGGAAGATCTGTCCTATGGGGATAGATCTAGATTGGAAGGTGGTACTTAGGGCTTGTAGAGTTTGACACTTGGTATCCAATACACTTTGGCTAGCTCTGTTCACATTAATCCCTATCAAACTAAAACTCTTTGCACCAAACATAGAGCCTTAAAGAGATCTTCCTCCATACGTCCTTCCAACACATTCATGTGCACTAACTTCACTTAGCTGTGATGCAATCTGCTCTCAAGTGGACGCACCACCAAGTCCCAGCTGCTCTTTGCAGTAACCCTAAGTTAGAGCAAAACGGCTAACTCCTTAGTGCATCCTCACCTGAAAATTTGGAGCTCACTCTTCACTATCCATCCAACCCCCTCTCCCTTCTATAAAAGAATTTACTTGTACACACAATATCCAATTCTGAGAGGGAAAATAGAAAATAGAGGGAACATGGTAAGGTTAAATTTCATTTATTACTTCATCGACTCTATTTATTCTCTTCACCTCTCTCTATATAAATGTAATGAAACATAAAATAAAATCTCACCACAATGTAAATGATTTAATTTATTGTAATTGTAAAATGTTGAAGCCAACCATTCATTTAAATGAATTAAATTCATTACATGTAAATAATGGTTGGTTGATTGATATTACATTTAGATAAGAATTAATATGCAAACAATATTGTCCCTTGGCCAAAGTTTCTGGGTTAATTTTCTCAACCAAATCTTTGATTAGATTTAAGACATTTAAGTCTAATTAGATTCAAGTGTTTTATATTTTTGTGAATAAAGATCATGTATTTATTACCTTACGAAATGGTCTTTTGGTCACCATAAATTAGTGGCACTTGTGGTGCCATGGCAAACACAATTTAAAATATGCTTGAATTTAGTTTCAAAAGAATTTACTCAAATTTTATTCTTACAATACCCTTTGCTTATCTTATTTTTTTGGCATTGTAATGGATGCCCAAAAAAATATTGTGGATGCAATAGCTAAACATTAGTTTAAAATGATTAGTTGAGCTAATTAATAGTAAAAAAATGACATTGATATCAAAACATCTTTAACCATAATTTAATTTAACCCCTATAGGACCGATGTTCCCTCGGGGGACATTTTGAGTTTAGGTAAGGTACCATGTTCTCAATTCTAGGCATTATTTTATGAGATTTTTTATTGAATGGCCAACTTTTGATTAGCTTTGCGTAGACACAAATTTCGTAGAATTCTGACCTACGGTTCAAAAGTTACAATTTATTTTCACTTACATATACAAATAGTGCAATAGTTTAGTGTGACATATCACAAATATTGTCACCAAACTTTAGTAACTTCTAAATTCAATAGAAATTCGAGTTTTTGTCCATTTAAAAGAAAGAAAATGTCCTCTTGGAAAGGAATTTGAGATCTTTGCATCTACCGTACGGATTTGTGAATTTCAAAAATTTGAGAAGGATATGATATATGCAAAATATAAAGTGTATTGTTGATTCTCAACACATAGTTGCATTGCATGATTTTTTAGGACATCTTCTACACCTCTTCTACTTCTAAAATTTGGTGCACATGTGCCTAACATGATCCTTTTCAAGTTAACACAATAAAATCACGGCCCGTAGTGCAAAAAGTTGCCATAGAAGGTGGTCGAAGTTTGTTGAAGGTGTATAGTATGACCTGAAAAAGGGATTATGTTGCACTTCAAAGGCTAATATCTTTCAATCCGTGCGGTCAAACTTACCAAAATTTTTATCACACACTCTCATACAAGTCTAGTACAAGATCCCATGGTTTAATTTTCAAAAAAATGATTTTGTATCATTTTGTGTTGAATGTGCTGAAAATGGCAGTTTTGGAGTTTTTGAGGAAAAATTGCCTTGGTCCTTTAGGGGTTAAATATCATGATTAAAAATTATACATTTACATATTGTTTTAAATTGGCTTGTACCAATTGGATATTTGGAAGTATATAAGAATTTGTAGTGTATCCTCTGCAATTGTTCTTGCATCAACTTGAACTCAAGGGTCATTTACACGTGGAGCGGCTGAACCCACTTCTGCACCCATTTTTCTGCCCCCACTCTCTCCGCCCTTGTATCAAGAACCATTTTTCATTTACACTTGAGGTAGCCGCACTAGGGGCGGAAGGATGAGTTTTTCAACAAGGAATATAGGATTAAATTGAAAGAATGATATGAAAATTAAGATTTGGTTTGTTGTCAACCTCTAAATGAAAGTAGAAATATTGGAAACAACATGAGTGTGTTGTAATATGTGAATTTGGGGTCTTAAATAAAAACCTTTATAGCCAATGTATTTTATAAAAATATGTTATCAACACACACATGTTTTTTAGAATTGAGAAAAAACTGTGTTTTGTCTTCCTCTCAAATATATGTTAATCAATTGTTTGCAATGTTTTAATTTAGGTGTACTAATTCTTGCCATTGCCACCAATGTTTTAGATTCTAATAAAAAATAAGAATAAATTTCAATATATTTAGTGAATATAACAAATATAACATATATGCACACTTATAATATTTATATTGGTCATAGAAGTAAAAAAGTCGATTTTATACTTAATTTATTCACTTTATAAAATTAGAATTTCAAATTGATTACTTTTAATTCAGACCATTTAATCTTAAAGTAGAAAACTTTTACTTCGTATTTTTAATTTTATAAAATTGTTAAAATATGAACTTGATAAGACTTATCATGTTGTAATTGTGTCCATTTTACTTTAAGGCAACTTTCAAATTTTCTAGTCATATTTTTTTTAACTTGCAACTCATAGAGTCAAAATTATAATTGAATTAAAAAAAAATTGAAATGTAGCTTAACCCCTAAAGGACCACAACCACTTTCGCTCTAAAACCAGTCCAAAACTACCACTGCCAAAAAGAGACATGAAAATCACATTTTAAAGTGAATTTTGGATATTCAACCATAAGATCTTAAAATATACTTCTATATAAACATGCCATAAAATTTTGGTTGCAATCCACCTCACAGATTGATAGATTTTAGTGTATAAAGTCAAAACAATTTCACGTTTTATTTTTTTGTGAACTACGTATGTATTCAAATGATAATCCAAATAGTCAATAAGAAGGTTTTCACCACATTTTTTTGTTGAAAAAATAAAAAGTTAAATGTATGAAGATCTCTAGGTTTTATGTAGAAAAGATGATTTTTTCCCCCCGTTGCTCGAAAATGTGTGAAAATGTTTGACTTGGAATAAAATGCCTTTTTACACTAAAGATTTTTTTTTGGGATAAATTTCCAAAAAAAGAAATATTCTTTATATGTGTGAAAAATCTCAATGTCAATAGAAACTTTTGTCAAAATTTTTGGAGGTGCCCGGAGTCCCCACTTTTGGCTATAAGTGGTACTAACTTTCAAACAACAAATCCAAAAAATAAAATAAAAATATATCCACGAAGCTCTTATCAGAGGATAGCTTGTATAAAATTTTCAATCAAAAAGGATTTTTTTTCGAATTGTAGGTACATGCCCAAAATCCAATTTGACCCCGGGGGACGTTTGGTCCCTTAGGGGTTAAAGTAATCTTGCCATTGAAAGTAGTAAATAAGAGTCCCCTCAACCTTACCGCACCCACTTCGTTGCACCCGCACCCACTTCAAAGTGAGTGTGGCCGCACCCACTCTTGCACCCGCTTGCCGCCCCCTCCTACAAACTTGGAGACTAAAAAAAGTAAACCCTCTTGCACCCGCACCTTCTTCTGCCTCACGTGTAAATGACCCTTCACTCTCCTTCCCGCTCCGGGCCAGCTCCTCTCACTCATCACTGCTCCAACCACCTTCTACATCACACCCCCTTACATCTACGGATATTTCCAAACTCCTACTACAAGGCATCAGTTGGAAATTCACTCTCCTTTTTGAATTGTGCTTTAGATGTAGAATTTGATAATTTAATATAAAATTCAATAATATACAAGTCATTACATAATTCGTGTAAATAATATGGTAGAATTTAACATACAATTCACATTGAGTACATTATGAAAGAAAAAAATTAAAATAAATAAAATAAAAATATATATACATATATGTGTATATACATTTGACTAAAAAAATAACCATACCAGCCATTATAGGCACACAACTTGCTCGTAAGCTTGTTGTTGTTATACGTCTTGCTTGTTGTTGTTATACGTCTTGCTTGTTGTTGTGTAGTTTATTTTATTCAAAATTTGCGTTTTTTTACTTTTGTATTCTAATATTTTGAACTTTGTTGGCCTTCCAATGCAGGAGAACTTTTTCGCCAATGCAAAGAGAATTTCTTTGCCAAATTTCTAAAGATAGTTTTTTTGCAAATGTAGGGGAATTTCTTCACCGATTCCTTTGAATTCCACATTAGAAGGCCAACAAAGTTTGAAATAATAAAGTACAAAAGTAAAGAAGATTCATTTTATTCTTGGATAAAATGATTAGCAAGAGGATATTGTAAAATCATTAATTAAGAGTAGTTTAAAAAAAAATTCAAGCATCTACCTATATAATAGGCAACAGTCTGTCTGTCCGCCGCTCCCTAACCCTAACCCTAAAACCCTAAAACCCTAAAAATCTTAAAAACCCTAAAACCCTAAAAATCTTAAAAACCCTAAAACCCTAAAAATCTTAAAAACCCTAAAACCCTTAAAATCCTAAACTCTAAACCCTAAAACACTAAAATCCTAAAACCCTAAAATCCTAAGATCCTAAAACCCTAAAAACCCTAAACACCCTAAACCCTAAAAAGCCTAAAAAGCCTAAAAACTCTAAAAACTCTAAAACCCTAAACCCTAAGCCTAAGATTTTGCCGGAACATGCTCGCTGTTGTTGGTGAACTCCGTGTGGATTTGGGCAACCATACATTTCCAGAGTGGCTCCTGGAGCTGGGGGAGGATAGGCTGGAGAAGGTGAAAGATGACATGATCACGTGTCCACGGGCGATGATTGTCGGCAATCACACCTTGAACGGCTTGATCAATGTTGTCTATGGAGGAATTGCTGACGTCGAAGCAAATGTGTGCAAGTACTTCAGTGGTCGTGCCATCCTTGCCACACGGAATAACGACGTTTTGCGGATCAACGCACAACATTCTGAGGATTGCAAATTGCAATCTAAAATATAATACGTCAAACAAATTTTATTCTGAGGAGCACTAATAGAAAACCCTCCCCGGTCGGAACGACAGGTATCAATACTAGTATTTGAAAATTGTGTTTGCCATTGCACCACAAGTGCCACTAATTTATGATGATCAAAAAACCACTTCATAACATAAATACATGATCTTTACTCACAAAGACTTAAAACATCCAAATCTAATCAGGTTCAAATGTCTTAAATCTAATCAAAGAGCTGATTGAGAAAATTAACCTTCAAAACCTTGGCCAAGGGACAATATGGTTTGCATATAAAAATCAACCAACTGATGTTTAAATGTAGTAAATTTAATCAATGTAAACAAATGAATTACTTCAATATATCTTAATTACAATAAATTAAATAATTTACATGTTAGTAATATCCCATTCTATGATACATTACATTTTTATATCGAAAGGCAAAAAAAAAAAATTAAACCATAGAGAGAGGTGGAAAAGGGGGGGAGTTGAGATATTGGAAAAAGTTTATTATGACATAATATCGTACACTCCTAAGAGTATAATACAAAAATATTGTATTTTCATAAAAAATTCATATTATACGTATTAAATAAATTATAAGCATATTACATGAGATTACACATATATGAAAAATATATAAAATTCGTATAAATACTATTTCGTTTTCCCAATCCATATAATCACAGTATATTATTATCACCATACAAATTTCATTTTTTGGTATATATATAATTGTTACATTGAAAAGAACTCCGAGGGAACATAGGGAACACAGAGAACAGGGTAAGGGAACTCCGTCTCTCTCGTCCAAGAGAGTCGAGAGAGAGACGACACCGGTTTTTTCCAGCGATGGCGTCGACCTCCATCGCTGCTCATGACTTGGCTATACTCTCTCGCTGGAAACCACTCCACGTTCTCTGCTTCCAGAGCCAAGTTCAGCTGGTGCTTATCTAATTCTTTTGTATTTCTTGAGTAGAGAGCGCGCTCGTGCAAGTTGACTACACGGTAATTTACTTTCACCTCGACAATTCTTCTTATATTTCAGGTGAGATTGAGGTTTTTGAGGCATTAATTTTCGTGCATTGCGGCGAATTTGTGGAGTGGATTCCTTTTAGGGCTTATACTTGAGCTGGAATTTTGTTCGCAGGGGAATCAGTGCTATAATGGCGACAATATGCCAGGCAGTTCCTGCGAGCGGGCTGTTTTCGCCTTCCAGAGTTCTGGAGCATGGGAGGAGACACAAAGGAGCGTCGCAGCTCGTTTCTCAGGTGAAGAATCTCTGAATTTTTTCATTCCCGTTGGCGTGTCGTAAACTGTAATGAGTTAACAGCATTTTGTGCAAATCCAAATCCCTGAGAAGGATATTAAGCAAAGTACTAGATGTTTTCCACGAGAGTAATATTTTAGGCTAAATAGGTTTTTTCATGCTTTTCCGACCTCATTTATTTCTGGTTACCTAACAGGATGTAGGCGCAAAGATATTCAGAGCTGTATCTCGACGGGACGTGGTGGCGTGCTGCTCCAGTAACGACATGCGTTCACAATCTCCGGTGAGAGTTTGTGCAGCATCTCAGCTTTTTGTGTAGCAAACGGGGAATCAGCATAATGTGTGTGCTGGTGTTGTTCAGGAAAACCACATGGCGTTGTGGGAGAAGGTGAACACCGCGGCCGTCGGAGTAGTTTTGGGCGTTAGCATCGGTGCATCGTGCTTTGCTTTGCCGGCGTTTGCAAATTTCCTGGTAAGCTTCCATCTAACCTAGAATTTCAGCAGTGGAGCAAAAACTTATTGATAACTGATGGATGATTTGCTTCTGCTGCCAGAGCTTTGATCACGCTGATTTACGCGGCAAAGACATGTCTGGTGAAGATCTAAAAGGAGTCGTGTTCGCAGGTATGTACGAGGAGAACAATGAGGAAAGTGTTTTGAATCTATCTTGAGTTCTCTTACCAGGAGACTTTGTTCAGCATGTGACTGTAGGAAGATCAACCTGGAGGGGTCGGTGATGGACGGCAGCACGGACACATTTGCAGGCTTTCAAGGAGGCAACTTGAAGAATAGCTCCTGGTAATAATCTTCACATGGTATAATTCTATTTTTCATCTGCTCTTATCATGTGTATATTGCCTTATTTCTCATCACATTATTACAGGGTGCGGGCTTTTGCAGACCGTGTAGTCTTTCGTGGTGCAAATCTTCAAAATGGTACATAACCAACATTCTTTGGCTTTTATCATTTGCAGTAGCACATCTGGCATCTCGTATATGTCTTATGTAGGGTGGTTTTGACACATTCGGATGCTTGGTTGTTGCAGCAAATTTTACGGATGCTGTTTTATCCGGATCTCAGTTTGATGGTACAGTCACTGAAACCCTCTTCCGTGTACTGCATAACCTAAAGTAGACTGTCACCTTCGGACCAAACTAGAATACTCATAGCTTATTATATCTTGCAGTCCGCACAATCCACCTCTTTTCCTTGTCCTAACCAAATATCAGTTACAATACAATGGATAAAAGTATCAGATATCTGTCATGTCAATATTTTCACAGCAATATGGTACACTATCTATGGTAACACTAGATACCATAGTCAGAGTAGGTGGCTTGCAGTGTAATTAACTTCAAGAGCTTCTGGAAAGAGATAAATCGTATACAAATTGTATTCTAGTAAAAAGAAGACAATCTGCCCTACAACATGAGGTATTTTAAATGCACATAAGAAGTCCCTTTTTTCATCAGAAGAGGCTTGAAGGCCGCATGTTATGTGGGTGCTGAGTCATAGATCCTACTTTATTCTAATCATTGAAGTGCCAATTGCAAGGTTATGAAGTTTCTGAAAGTTTGTAGTGCAACTTGCAGGAGCCGACATTACAGGAGCTGATTTTACAGATGCTCTTGTGGACAACTACCAGCGTTTGCAGATGTGCAGAAGAGCCAAGGGCACCAATTCTACCACGGGAGTTGCAACTCGGGAGAGTTTGTTCTGTTGACCATGTAAGTTGGCAGCTTATTTGATTTTGTAGTTGGCTTTTTTAATTATTTGGCATACAATGCGGAGTATGCTGCTGTTCTTGAATGAAAAAACTGTAGTTGTACAGCACATTCAACCTGTACCATAATGCATTGAGTTCCATTGATTTTTCTGTCCCTTCGTACAAAGGCGTTCATTTGAATTATGTCCAAGAGATTGCTTTTGGATGCTGCTGCTGACATTCCTCTAATGACATCAGTTAAGGTAGAGGTACCTTAATTGGTCATAGTAAGCTTCTTCAACTGATGGAATCTCTCTATCTTTCTATATAAAAGAAAACAGCTCTATACCAACGAATGCCAAAGTCTTCAAGGTTTACGAAATGTGAGCACTCACTAACTTTAACTCATTAACTTTGAATTATTGGTGTCTTCCAAAATATGTACTAACCCTTTAACGCCTAGGCCTAAGAAATCTATGACCTTAATAGATTACGCAAAACAACCTCTACACAGAGGATATATTTTATCCCGACCCCACTTCACAGAAATTGCTACAGTTTGCCAATGCCTGCATCTATTGGAGATCACGAAGATGCATTGGAAAGTTATTGCGGGGAGATGCATTGGAAAGCTGTGGGTGGAGATGGAAATGGAGTGGAATTGGGACCAAATATAGAATGGCAGCGATAGGAAGGTGGCGGTCATGGGGGTATACCTTAGTCTGTAACTTGGGAAATAGCTTCACATTGAAGCACAAGAGCTGTACATAAAAAGACAAGTTTCTTTGTCAGAGATCAGGGAAGGACAGTTGAGCTGTCCCTTTTGTGACGTTAAGTTCACAGTGGCGGACAAAACATTGATTGGTGCTTAAACCATCCCTACCTTATGGAACGTGGCAACTTTACAAAGAAGGATATGTTATTTTCCTCTTTGAAAGGCGTCCCATGCTGACGTGTGTGAAATCATACCCTGCTGCAGTCAACACGCACGAGGCTGGCTCAAGCTTAGGAAGGTACTCACCACAAGGAAAACAACAAGAAGAAGCTTGACCATCACGCTCCGCAGACATATATATAACAGACCCATGTCCCTTGCTTCCTCACACACTCATCCAAGGTTTTTCTACGCAGGATCAGCGCAACCGATTTTCTTCCCATCTCCAACCTTTTGAGCTTGATATCTCCTCAGTGTTTCTATCTTCAGCTATGGCGGCTAAGTCTGAGCCTGGTGTCAGTCCCGAGGAGGTGCAGCGGAAGTCTTCCCGGAACCCGTTCAAGTGGTTGAGAAACCATTCTGGAGCAAGTAACAGTAAGCAGGTTTCTGAATGTAGTGAGAATCAGAGCCTGTCTAAGGCTCCCTTTGTGGTGCACTATTTTCCTTCTGGCAATGGCCTCAGTCTCAGATGAGGAGATTGGGCTCACGCATCATCGAATGTACATTTTTGAGGAGGATGTGAGAGCGTTGGAGCTGAGATCATCCTGCAACTGGGTAGAACTGTGGGTTAGTCACCTGTTGTTAGCTTCACTTTGTAGTTTAGCAGCACAAGACTCTCTGTGAATATGTATCTTTTGAAAAGCGCAGTATGAAGTTACTGGATTTGCAGTTTGTGCAAGTCATTCTAATCATTTCAGGGTAACAGGTATTTACCGGCTTTTTGAGACTGTTGCTGCACCTTCAGTCACTGTAAATGAGAAATCAGATATCCAATCAGCTTACTTTGACGTCAAAAATAGACGCATTGATATTGTGACCTACTTTATGCACTCGGTTGAGAGTTGAACCTATCCGAATTGTATGGCTCCATGAGGGTTTTTTCCTGCAAAACTTGATCTCTGGAGGACTGAGGCCGGTAATGAATGAATCATAGCAGATTAGGGCTCCTCTTCCGCCTCCTCCGCATCAAGATGTGACAGTGAAACTTTGGTCTTCTTCCTGGATTCTTTCGCTTCAACAGTCTCCGACAACTCCCGCTTCGCTCCTGCATTTTCTACTGCACTATCAGAGCCACTAGCTTGGGATTCTTGCTTGTTCTTTTTGGCATCTATGAGGGCTCGGCGCTCAGATTCGGCGGCCTTCAAACAGGCGCCCAGCTCTTGGTCGTCCTTGACAAGATCCAGGGGCGTCTTCCCAGCCTTGTTCTTCGTCAACAAGTTGGCTCCCTTCTTCACCAACAGTGTGCAGACGTCTTTGTGGCCTCCTTGAACGGCCATGTGCAGAGGGGTAAGTCCCTTGCGTGTCAAGGCATTCGCTTCGGCTTTGGCGGCTAGAAGTACACGAACGGCCTCGAGATGGCCCTTCTGGCTCGCAAAGTGGATGGCGGCCATGTCGTCGCCCGCTGCTGCCTTGATGTCAGCTTTTCGATCACACAACAGCCTCACTGCCTCCGTTTGCCCTGCCCATGCTGCCATGTGAAGTCTTCATTTATCTCGTTAAGTACTACAACGGTTATTCAAAAGGAAGATCCACAACACATACGTTCCTCAACCACAATTTTACACCTTAGTCTAAATTCCTCCAGTGGCGCCCTTAAACACAATGCAGACTAATATCATCGTGTGTTTGATTGATCTAAGATGAATCCTTAATGTGTTGACGCCAGACATCAACATCCTTAATCCTTAATCCTTAATCACATGATCCTTAATCACTTTACCCTGAATCACTTTATCCTTAGTCCTTAATCCTTGATATTAAATCCATACTTCTTAGTAAAGTTAGCTCATGTTAACGCCAAACAGACACTAAAACCCTGACCAAACTCAAAATCCTCGCATGCCAAACAGATCGATCTGTGAAAGACTAAACCTCTCAAAAGTGACCAGAGCCACAGTGCATTTACCAAAGCAACACGAACTGTAGAGACCTCACGTTTATATCACCCGCAGCTCATACATACTCGCTGTATTTTGATCCTATATCCTAAATTTATTGTGACTGAATAAGGAACCATCAGATACACAGCGCGCGAACATTTCACGAACAAGATGACAAGCCCTAACGATATCGATAAACCCTAAAAGAGTCGCAACAGGTGAAAAAATCAAGCACTCTGAGCTCCAAACTGAAAATGAGAGAGCGCCAAAAATAAAATTACCAGCAACGAGAGATTCCAGGATACGGAGTGCGCGAGTGACGGTCACGGGAGTTGAGCGACGCGGGCGTGAGGGCGAGCAGGCGCGTCATCTCCTCCACGTCGCCGTTGCGCGCCGCGTCGTGCAGCGGCGTTTCTTCCGCCGGCAGCGCGGCCGCCTTCGCATGATGCCTCCCCATCGCTTTCCGCGAAATCTCTCCTGCGCTTGAAGAGCTGCTCCTCCGTCTGCTGCAATTTTGCGCAACGGCCTCTCCACTCCTCTCCTCGCAAAACAAGAGCGCTCTCCGGAACGACGACGAAAGATACCCCGACCGCTGGTCAATGAAAACGCTTCAGGTCGGATACCTATACCGATGGTCAGAGTATCGACCCGGCGGTCAGAAAGCCAAGAGTACCCTCCCAGAGAGCTCGGTAGCTTCTCCGACCGTTGGTCAGTGCGCACGCGGCAGCATCTGCCCCAAGTCGGGGGGTCTTACCGTTGGTCAGATTCTCCTACCGCTGGTTAAAACAGCTCCTCGAAGTCGGAAATTCTGACCGTTATTCGGGTATACTTTCATTATCCGACCGCTACCCCGACCGCTGGTCAGCGAAAGAGAGGGAACAACTCTTCGCAGTTGGAGACTCCTACTGTTGGATGGAGATTCCTACTGTTAGTCAGACGGATAGACTTCCGGTAACCAAGGGGGACCAGAAACCGTTGTTTTTTATAAATCTGTTGATTTTGAGGCGAGGAGTGTAACCCTGAGGTAGATCCGAGTGGTGCTGGTCCACGGTTAGCTTTTTGGGTGGTGAAAGATGGTTTTAGATATAGATTTTGCATCCTACAGATGCTCTGTTATGTACTGGGCATGTTAGATTTGTCATACAAGTATAGAATCAAATACAAATTGGTCAAAAGGAGATAGCACAATTGAAAATCACCAATATAACAAATACAAGGTGAAGGACAATCTTTCCGTGTGGGATCTCTAGTGGTCTCCTATAAAATGCACTTGCATCTAACTCCTTCATTCCTAATCTAGCTAGCTTGTACTTCATGTTACCCTTTTAAGTTCCACGACCTTTGAAAGGGGACACATGCTGCATTTTGGCATACAAATCTCTATGCCAAAACGGGTTAAATCAAGACATTAATTGTTAGTAGAGCACTCCATTCTTGTATCACACTCGACTCTAACCATGATGCTCATCATATGCGAGACAGCATGTGAGACCCCCCGGAATTTGCTTGCCCAGTGGGCAAAAGCAAGCCTCCTGATGATACCTGAGAGTCACATAACCTCCGGGAATACCTCGAATCCGACGTTCCCACGTCAGAAATCTCAAACAGCCACCTGAAAATCAATATCACATGTGCCTTGCACATTGTGACAGTCAACAACTTGTGCAAGTATGTGGCAAACCCTGATATTGATGTGCATGTGCCAAAGTGATCATCTAGTAGCAGACCATAAGAATCAACAGATCATGCAAGGTTGAGTGCAAAAGTCTCACAAATAGAGAGCCATGGACGAGAAACGTGGAACCACCAACTTACACTCATGTGCATATATCAAACCTAATAGCAAGAAGTGAAGACTGGTCTGCTGAAGGAATGGAAGTGTATTCAAACAGATGCAAGGGTGATAACTGATTCCCAAGGTTAGATACTAAGTTACAGATGAGATGCTTGAGCTTGGAAACAAGAGCTTTTGCGGAGATATGGGGGAGAAGAGGCATGGAGAACATTGAAAACGCTGCAGTTTGAGGGCTTTCTTGGGAAGATGAGCAGGTGCTTTGGAAGTGACGGCAGCTTGCGTGGGGAAGTGAAACACTTGGGGTTTGGCACATGTTTCCCAGTCAAAAGGCAACACCACTGACTGTACTGTAGGAGTTAACACTTGAGCGCCCAGGAAGCCCAAAATGACCCTGGGGGAGCTAAAACTCAATCTGCATGAAATCCATGAGGAACTAGGCTTTGAGTTACGAGGTTTAGATTTGCGCACTCATTACACGAACACTCTCCAACAATCAGATCATGATTTGGGTTTATAGAACTCTTGGAAAAGCTAGGAATACAACACAATATACACAAAATACACTAGAATAGAGTGAATACAATGAATATTATGTGACATACTATGATGTACTTCACACACATGCACATTGACTTTGGTTTTAAATTTTGATTGAACTTTGTCTTTAAGACATTCTTGAATCATTGTTTTGTGATTGTTGATCTCTCTTCTCACATACGAAACTTTGGTTTTGATTCGTATAAGGTTGGAACATTATTGTATACAATCAAGTAGAAAAAAGCAAAAAAATCACCAATAATTGTGTATAAATATTTTCTTCACATATGATATGTCAATGCGAAGCTATCAGCATAGTGCATATGTGGACGGCTCTAATTCAAAGTAAAAAAAATTCTTGCAAGAATCTATTGATGGTTAAAGTAATACATCCTCCAAAATCCACAGTTTTCACTACCAGTATATAGTAACTTTAAACACTAACAACACGCAATTAAGCAATTATGCACTTAGCCAAGTGCACTGGTTGCTGGTAGAAAGCCGCAAGTTATTTGCTCATAACTTTTTTTTAAATCAAAATTTGGCAAAAGTATAGTATGTTTTTTGTCACAAATTTTTGGTGTTTGTCGTGTTAAACATTGGCATCTTCATGTTCATATCAGTAATTCATTTTTTACATTGGCTACCTTTTTTTTAGAAAATATATGATTTCTAATCTAGTTTGCAAATCCTACTACAAAATTATAATCATGTGCCCAAAGAGATTATAAATGTGTTTTGAGTTATTATAGGATTTTAGAGTACTGCACTTCAATTGCAATGTGTAAGAGATACAAAAATATATATGCAACTTCCTAAGACAGTGTAAAGTACCTCACTGTATTTTATAATGCAAAAACATACATAATCAAGCAATTCCACACTATTATTGAGGGATTCTAAAATCAAACATATCATATGGACCACCCAATATATAAATATATACCACCCACCGAGCGATAGACACATCTTAAACTGCATTATACTAATGTACTTGCCACCTAAACTGCGTGCATGCTCTACTATACTATATAGCTCCAGGCTCAGAGCTCATTTTCTGGCGCTCGACTCATCCACTTCCGCGATCCACCAGCCGTGGCTCTCCCAGATTCTGTCAATTTTTGGTGGTGCCATAACGCAACACTCAAAAAACCTGTATATCGCAACACTCAAAAAACCTTACAAAACCATAGTCACTATTAGTATGGAATAAGAATTTTTGAACCTCCACTCATATCACAATTTTTTTGAATATGCTACACCCCTTGTCTACCTCTAAAAACTTTTGCACTACACAAGATCTAAATCCAATACCATCATGTTAAGCATGTTGTTAGTTCTTTGATGAAATAGCATATCAATCCAAGTCAATTATTTTCACACATTGTCACACATTTTCGGTCACGGTACCAAAAAATCTTCTACCTTTCCACATAAAACTTTGAGATCTTTGTATGATTCACTTTTGATTTTTTCTACCGCATTATGTGATGTAAACCTTCTTATTGACCATTTGGATTCTCATTCAAAACAATATCAAATTCACAAAAAAATATAACGTGAATTGAGAAGTTTTGAATCTCCACTCATTGCACAATTTTTTTGAAAATGCTACACTCCTTTTCTACCTCTAAAAGTGGGTTTGTTAGGAACTAACAACATGCTTAACTATAGGCTAATTAATTGAGACCTTTTATAGTGCAAAAATTGGACACCAATTGAAGTCAAAGTCTGCTGATCCAGTAAACGCAGGGAAGAAAATGAGCCATTTCTCTACTTCAAACATTATAATCTTTCAATCCGTGCGGTGAAACTTTATGAAATTTTTCATGCATATTACTTAATAAGTCATAATTGAGATCCTACGGTTAAAACTAAAAAAAAACTTTTTTTTTCCATGCTAATTGCACTAAAACAAGCATTTTTAACAATTTTTGGTTGAGATATTCTCTACACCATTTATGGACCAAGGTACTTAGGGTATCAATATCGAGGGTATCACCACCAAAGTATGACTTCCTGGGTACCATAACCAATTATCAACAAGGTATCAATTTAGGGTTTGGGATTAGGGTTTTGTAATCAAGGGTATCAATCTTTGGGTAGTCCTAAGGGGGTGTGCGCGCGCACACCCCTGGCAGTAGTTGTGAGGGAGAGGAATGGAGGGGAGGTGTGAGGGAGAGAGGGGAGTTGAAAGGGTGAGATTGGGTTAAAGAAGGAGAGAGGGAGAGAAGCAGTTTTTTTTTTTTTTTTTTGATGTAAAGGCGGCGGCGCTTTGGCAGCGCCTGGCCAGTGGCGGTGGCAGCAGCGCACGCGGAGTGCACGCCGCAGGCGTACAACACCGCGACGCTGGTCAGGGACGAGGAGCTTTGGATCATCGGCGGGAGTGACAAGGTGATGATGCACGGGGACGTGCACATGTTCAACACTAAGACACTCGAGTGCAAGGCGGTGACGACGCGAGGCGTGCTGGCGAGTAGAGTGATCGGGACGCACGCCGCCGTGGCGCATCCGTTGCAGGAGAGAGGGATCTTAGTGCTTGGAGGATACGGCGGCGCTGACTCGGAGTGGCTCAAGGAGCTCGCGATTCTGCACACGGATTGGTTGGAGTGGGAGACGCTTAACCCTAAGGGACCGGCGCCGTGCGCCCGGGGCTACCACACCATGACGTGCGTCAGGGAGAGTGTGATTCTCTACGGAAGGAAAGGCGATCGCGGAATTATTTCTGGTGACGCGAATTTCAGGGCGCACCAGCCAGAGCCTGGCTCCGCGTAGGCGTCCAGCGCCTGGCTCCGGCCAGCCAGCGCCTGGCCGGAAGGCTGACCGCGCCTGGCCGGTAGGGTACGCGCGCGCATGTCTTCCAACTCTCTCTTCGACCAGCAAACCCTGCGCGCGTTAGCCATCTCTCACTTCGACCGACCAGTAAACCCTCACTTCACAGGTGCACGGGGAGGAGGGTTTCGAGAAGGAGGAGGAGGGTTTCGAGAGAGTAGCTTGAAGGTGGTAGCTGTGAGGTTGAAGGAGGTGAGGGGGATGGTGGAAAATCAAGGGTCATGATTTTGGGGGAGGTAATGGTGTTTGTGTGCAGATCTACATCTTGGAGGATTTTTTTGGAGATGATAGATGGAGGAGGAGCAGCAGCAGATGGGGTGTGCGCGCGCACACCTCTAGTCTACAGTTTCAACTTGAGGCGTCACGCGAATTCGGCGGCTAGGTTTTTTTAGGGTTTGGGTGTAGGTTGTGGCGGCTAGGGTTTGGTGTAGGTTGCGGCAGCTAGGGTTTGGTGTAGGTTGCGGCGGCTAGGGTTTCAGTTTGTAAGCACAAAATTGTATATACTAGTGCCATACTACGGGCTTCTCTCATGACTTCGGTTCTTAGTAGTTTCAGAGTCACTTTCACTCCCTAGTTGACTCTTATCATGTGTAAACGTTGCATTTCTATTGAATTTGCAAATTTGAACATATTGAAGTTGGTATATACATTTTTGTGCTCAAAACCTGGACTTTGAGTTTGAAACGAAGGCAGAAACTTACCAAGTTCTCGAAATCCCTCGAAGTGCAAATTTCCTCCTCCGTTCTACACATTAGACACAAAACGAATAGAAATTAGTAAATGAAGTAATGAACGATTGTGATTGTGAAAGTGCTCACCTTCGAAAGCGGGAAGAGAAGAGACTTATGGGGTTTGTTTAGAAACCTTATATTCAAGTTGGAACCTTGTGCCTCAAGTTGTAAAGGTGAAATTTGACTTTGGAACCTTGTGCCTCAAGTTGATTAGTCCAAATTTGTTTTTTGAACTTTGGTCCTTTTACTTTGTTTCTCTTTATGTTTAAACTATTTACATATCATGTAAAATTTTCATGCTATATGTAATACGAAGATACTTGGAAGTTTTTATCACATGATTTTAACAAATGATCATATAAATTTTATGCATGTTTTGCAGGTTTCTTCGAAGGTTGAAAAACATGTCCAACAACAGCGACGAAATGGTGATTTAATGTTGAACCGCATTATACATCGGTGCGTGTACCGCTAACACCTGCAACGTATCTTGAGGTAAATAATTATTTTTAAACAAATTCAAAATTGATTCTTGATTGATCTTCTATACCCTGTTTTTTGTAGAATAACCTTTATGTTGATGTACAAATATTTTTTTTAAATAGCAATTGTAACAAATTCCAATGGTGTCACTAATAGCAAGTAGACAACATGGTTCATTTTCTTCCCTAGGTTGAGTCGATTCCTATCATTTCAGTTCACTTGATTTCAAAAGTTTGCGTCACACATGATCTAGATTCATTATCATCATGTCAAGAATGATATTAGTTCCTTGTACACCAATGTTTAGGGGTGAAGAAGGGTGTAGCATATTTAACCCTAAAAGGACCAACTGTCAAAAATGAGCTTTATGAAAGTTCGGTCAAAATTCTATGAATCTATGGTGTCAATTTCAAACATTTTTCTTTGAAATTTTTACTATAGAAAAGCATTACCAAGACTAAGCATTACCTTAGTGGTAAAACATTTTTTTCTTAAATTGGACATTTAATGAAAAAATTATAGGATTTTGAATTTCAAATGGGTAGACACACCGGAAAGAACCATGTCTGGGGCTAGCGGGTGGAGAAAGTGCAATGTATTTAGAGTGCAGGTCGAAAGCAGGATTCACATTCTTCAATCGGCAAAGGCTCACATATTACAATATATTGCAATGCAAACCGAAGCTATCGATGACGATTGCTTGCAAACCGAAGCTATCGATGACGACCGTTTGCAAGCAACCCTAAATTCTATGGAGTAGATAGTGTGCCTTTATGAGAGTATACTAGTTGTGTATGGTAATTGCTAATAGTGTATGTGTAAGAATAGTATATTCTAAGGGTGATGTAAGACGTTATGTCATTAATCCTATAGAGTAAAGGTGTTTTTACTATTAGTGCTAAGTCCAATTGTAGAAGCATCTATATTTACTTTTCATCATTGTATGCATTATGTACTACGTAGAATATCTTTTAATCAAATGCCAACCCTTGCATACAGTATGTTTTTTTGTGATTTCACATGTTTGTATACTACAATCCTTCAAATCTATCTTTGAAATATTGTGAAACTATATTAAATACACATTTATCTAGTGTTAACGAGGGGCCACCAAAAATTAGTTGAAAATGCCAAAAAATCACTTTCCATATTAACAACCATGATTGTACGTAATATTGTTGCAGAAGCTCAATTTTTTTTCCTTTGAAAAACATTTATTTCTTTGAGTTTTTTTTTTTTTTTGCAATTTTGTCACTTTTGTTCGCAATGGCCGCCGTTGTACCCAAGTGCACTTTTAAATGGCCAAGTGCATAATTGCTTAATTGCGTGTTAAACTCTATAATCTATTCCATCAACCGTTGGATGTTGTTCAAAATTTCCCCAAAGTTGAGGTCATGGGCTAAGTTCAATTTTTGAAGGTTCGATATTAATATTAGGCATAGTATTTCCATCAAATCCGATTCAAAGAAAAAAATCCGCAGAAACATCCAGGTTTTTCCATAAACATCCCTGGGCGGTAAACGGTTAACCCTTTAACTCTTTAATGACGAGGCCTTGCACGGGGCCCTAAATTTTTTTACAATTTGATAGATTTTTCACAACAACATCTACACAAAGAGTACATTTCATAGTTCATTTTTTTCCCAAAAATCATCGTTTATTGTCGCAACCAATTGGAGATGAGGAAAATGGGTTAGATGGAGGAAAGCAAAGCACACAACCACTCTAACTAGTACAAATCAATCCAACGGTTCAATCAGCCCTGGCTCCCCAAAAAGTGGTCTCATCGACTACATTTCGGTCACTTTGTCATTAAAGGGCTAAGGCTACATGACCATATGTGGATCATTTTGGCACAAGAACCTTTGTAGCAAGCGCTACATGCCACCTCGAAGGAAAAAAGACCATCACTTAGAGGTTGGAGAAGATGGGCATCTATTGAGATGATTGCCACGACAATTGGTGCAAGCATCTGCGAGCTACTATGATTTCCCTGAAATGAATTTGTAGATTTTTGTGCTGAAATGTATCTAATGCATAGATGTCATTCTGCATGATCTAGAACACTCGAAGATTTTCTCAGGCTAGAAAAGCTCATTGGCCTTAAAGGATTAAGAGGGAGCAAACTTTGAAAATGGAGAAATCTACAAGCATAATAGAATTTGAAGAACATAATCAAGGTAGGGGATACATCTCACTTTCCTTACATGGTCGCTTGTCCTTAAAGAATTAATGAAAAAGGTTGCATGGTTATTGAAGGGTTTATACCCAAACAGAAGCCAAACTCATGGCAACTTTACAGATATCTCTAATATTTCCAAATTTCACAATTTCTATCACCCCTTCAGTAACAATGAAACAAATTGCCTTCACCCCTTCAGTAACAATGAAACAAATTTTGAATGTTTGTGAGAAGTCACATTTGCATGAAACAATTTTTGAAATATGTTTATATTAATATACTAGCCCTATTCCTCACTCGGCCAGGGCGAATTGACCTCCTCGCTGGGACTTATCCAAGATGGGCCCCGTCTTAATTGCATGGGGTCATTTTTCTGGCCCTCTTATTTTGGGGAGTCCGGAGGCTTTTTGGAATTTTTTTTGGACAAATTTGGGGCCTACGGCTATTGTTTACCCTACATGACCCTTCTTTGCTATAAATAAGGCACATCCATAAACAAAATAGGGGTCAGGTTTGGCCCCACCACCTCGTGGCCCCCTTGGGTAAGTCACAGCAAGGGGGTCAATTTGCCCTGGCCTTCCTCACTCCAATCCAAGTTTGTGATGTAAATAGTTGTTCTATGAATAATACATAGAACAACTATTTACATCATTATTCCCCTTTGGCCACCATTGTACACGATGGTCGCAACTTTCTCATTGGCATTCCAATTATGTGTGAAATCATCATTTGTGTCATTTTTATATACCATGTAACATTTTG
Organism: Bryoerythrophyllum caledonicum; assembly: GCA_963971425.1. NCBI lineage: Eukaryota > Viridiplantae > Streptophyta > Bryopsida > Pottiales > Pottiaceae > Bryoerythrophyllum > Bryoerythrophyllum caledonicum. Next base: position 13,579,458 of record OZ020520.1, on the reverse strand, counting down.
AGGTACACACATCTACAGATCTTGCATTGGTAGAACCATACAAAGATAGTATGCTAACCCTTAAACATCATTGGAGAACCGTATAAACATGAACATTTCACTCTCAAAATTTTAAAAAAATGTATGAAATTTGAGCATGATTTACACCTTTGAATTCACGATGCTTTTACAAACATCCTTCATCCGGAGGTCATTCCAATATTTGAACCCTATGATCATGTTCAAATACAACACCATACATGTAGAATACTGTGGCCATCAACAGGCGATTTGACAGGAAACCCCCCACGCTCAGACTTACCAGGTGGAGGAGGCGGTGGGGCCAAAACCTGGCCCCTATTTTGTTTTTGGATGGGGCCCTAAATTTAGCCAAAGGGGGACCTATAGAAAAAAGCCAAAAAAAGCCTCTGACCCCCCCAAAATGGGAGGGCCAGAAAAATGAGCCCATGCAATTAAGACGGGGCCCCATCTCGGGTAAGCCCGAGCTTGGGGGGTTTCCTGTCCGCGCCATCAACAGGCCATTCTGTCGTTTAACCCCTAAAGGACCAAGTGTCCAAAACGGGCTTTTTGAAAATTCGGTCAAGTTCCTATGCTGTCAATTTCAAACATTCATCTTTGAAATTCTTACCATAGAAGGGCATTACCAAGACCTTAGTGGGAAAACAATTTTTTCCTAAATTGGACATTTGATGAAAAAGTTTTAGGGTTTTTAATTTCAAATGGGGAGGGCGGGCACCTCGGGCACCTCCAAAAACTTTTGATAGGACACTCTATTGAAAGTGAGATTTTCAGTACTCGCAAGTAATATTATTTCCCTTCATGTTGTCAAAAAAAAGTTCTTGTCTTTAGTGAAAAATAGCATACCAACCCAAGTCAAACATTTTCACACATTGTCACTCATTGTCGGGCACGGTACCAAAAAAACTTCTTCTTTTCCACATAAAACCTATAGACCTTCATATTTTTCACTTTTTAATTTTTCCACAACAATATGTAATGTAAACCTTCATATTAACCATTCGGATTATCAATCAAAAACATATTAAGTTCAAAAAAATTAAAGTGTGAATTAACAAATTTCGAGCCTCCACTCCTTGCACACTTGTTTTGAATATGCTACACCCTGTCTCTACCTCTAAAAATTGGTGTGTAAGGAGCTAACATCATGCTTAACAAGATGGTAATAGATTTAGACCTTGTGTAGTGAAATTTTTTGACACCAAGTAAAGTCAAAGTCTGCTGATCCAGTAAACGCAGGGAAGAAAATGAACCATTTGCTTGACTTCAAACACTATAATCTTTCAATCCGTGCGGTCAAAGTTTATGAAATTTTGTACATGTATTACTAAATAAGCCTTTATTGAGATCCTACGGTCAGAACTAAAAATGAAAGTTTTTGTTACCTTCTTTATTCATTGCACTAGAATCCATTAATTTTGAAGTGTTTTTGGTGTAAAACTGCCTTGGTACCTTAGGGGTTAAGGGTTAATAAGGATTCACCACAGCTGTTAAGAGAAATTAAAAAGGCCTTGTAGGAAAAGAAAAAAGAAAAAGAAAAAGTACTCGCACGGAAATAAAAGCAAAAAGTACTCGCCCAGAAAAGGTGATTGTGGAGCTGCCAGGAGTCGAACCCGGAACATTCATGAGTACGTGCGCTTCAGCTCCGAAGTAGCAGACTGAACATTAGTCTAAACATGCAGACGAAGTAGATTAATTTTTTTAAAACTATATACAATAATAACCCCAGGGAAGACCGGCTAAATACACATTTTCTACTTCGGATCTCCCTATATAACAAATTGCCTACGGGTATCATGTGATACCTAGGTGATACCCATTATAGGAGTTAGCGACGCGTGAAATTTACTTTTTAAATTTTCAGTTTTATTTTTATTTTTACAATTTGAGTTAACTTACCTAAACTTTACATTATTTGTTGGAGACAACGCACAAGTATACTAGTAGAGTGACAATTTATGAATAGTTAATGGACATAACTCTTCATTTTCTTTCAAATTTACAAGACAGAGTTCAAAAACTACTCTTATCGTTGCAGGTGTCCCGTGTTGTAGGCATCCTTATTCGATTGCTTTGTCCAAAGGGGAAGCACTCATGTCATATACAGTGGCAAGTACAAATAGTTGTACAAGAGAATCTTTTTTAAGAAAATTGATTACCAAATCTAGATGAACTCTCATAAAATAGCAAGAACATAATCACAAGAGCATACAGTTGCAAGAAGCATACAACACAAAGTTTTCAATGAAAATATGAATTTGAAAAACACACAATAATTCAAATGTTCAACAAGCCTGTATGATTCTTTATGCTAAAGCTAGTTTTTGTTGCATATTAACTGTAGGAAACAAGACTACATATTACAAAACACCTTTGCAACTCATTGATTCAACTTACAAGCACTCACAAACACTACCGCCGTGTATAGCCCCATCTTGCTTGGTAGACATCAAGAGCTCCTTGAGGCATAGAGCGTACTATGGACTTTCTAACAAAACCAAGCTCTATATTGTATCAAATTTCTTGGATCTTCTCCCCCAAAATCACTTTTACTAGTGGGTTTCCTCTCAAAACTTCTCAAATGGCGATCTACTTTATTCCAAAGATGTTCTATTGGATTGTCGTCAAGTGATTCTGGAGGGTGTCCAATAAGGAGGATTTTTTTACCACACAATTAGTCTATAACATATTGTGCAATGTGTTTTGGATCATTGTCATGTTGGAAACTAACTTGATCATCTTCTAAACCTTGCATTTGTAGAGTGCCCATAAGTTCCGTCTCTAGTATATTGCGGTATACATATTTGTCCATCTTTTCTTTAATCAAATAAAACTTGCCAACTCCTTCCAAATTCGTACAAACCCAAATCATTATGCCAAAAATTGAATCTCGATCCATCAGAAAAAATGACATAAGCCCAAAACTTCTAATTTGCATGCTTGCACTTCTTTACCCACTACAATCGACGTGCTCAATGTTTTTTTTGTCAAGAGTGGCTTCTTCATCGTCACACATGCTCTCAACCTTTGCCTCTAAGACTCTTTTTCATTGTATCATAACTCAATTGCATGCAATTGCAAGCCAAAACACTAGTATAACAGGAACTGTAGAAAGAGCGTTACATAAACCTTTGCCCTTAGATCGTAATGCTCTTCCTACAGCTCCTATTATACTAGTATTTAGATCATTTAACTTCCTCACAATGTCATGGTCACTACATTCATCAAGAATTCTAGGTCTACCGGGTTAAGTTTTGTCTTTCAAACTCCCTCTCTCACAAAACCTTTGTACTATGTCAAAACAAGTGCGTTGAGGAAGGTTCAAAATTGTTGTAATCTTCCCATATGAGTTGTCTTGCTCATAAATCTCAAAAATTGCCCTACGTTGATTCTCAGACCATCTAGGAGCCATAGCAAATCATCAAAGGCCTCTTCAACTCTTACAAAAAAAACCAAAACAAGAAGCCTCACAAGTGCATTTGTTTCGAAAAGATTGTGGTATACACATCTTGATTGCATATTAAGCTGTACACACCTCTTTATGATTTTTGCATGTATAAGGTAGAGGCAACCCAAAATTGCACACTTTATGACCTAATGCCGATATGGACTAGTGTTTTCAGATTTTGAGTTATCACTTTTGGGTTGCTTCATGCACCATTTCAAGCATTGTCATTTTCACGCACCATGCCATGCATGCTCTACTGATCAGAATTGGGTGGCTGACCAGAATAGGGTGCCTCTACCTTACATCTTGCCATCTTGCCAAATATTTGGGACTCAGAAAGATCTGGCAAAGTAGTAGTTCTCATTTGACACCTTTGGCTCAAAGAAGTGGTTGTGAACGAACGGCACCTTCGCATATGATCTTTGTACAGTGTGTGCTCAAGGAACTCCAGACATGGTTGATGTTGAGGGAACTGATTGTACTCATCCACAGTTTTAAACAATGTGCACTCTTATCATTTTTTTGTTGCTATTATCTACTTGTAATATCCAATGAAATGGAGGAGTTCGGTGAGCTATCCTTCAATTAAGCATGGAGGAGTTTCATGGTCTTTTAACCGATGTTTTCTCTCAAAGATGGCTAAAATCTCTTTCAAACCACCAAGCTTGTCCATTGACTTCACTCCCGAACGTCAGTCAAGAACCATATAGACAAGCACATATTTAACTCCAACATTGCGGCAATAAATGGTGGCTAAAAAGCACAAGAATTTGATACCCTCCACATAATGAGAACACATCGTTCGTGCACAAGTGATACTCCAATTGTATTGACGTGATCGACAACACCATGTCAGTCAGTCTCCTGCAAGATGGAGTTAAATGTCTCCTGCAAGTCTGCCTGACAAGACGGATAAGATGCAGTGGACGCCCTCAAAACGTCGCCTTCATATTCAATAGGCCCATCGGTTACATAATATGATCACGTACAATTCCTCAGTAGCGTTCTTAAGATCATCTCTCCATCGCATTAGTCATCACTAAACTTGGAAGGTATACGTCGACGTCGCTTCTCTAGTGTGCTATCATTTTAGCCAGCGCCTCACATGCACACGCACTGAAGGGATGATGTATGCACTCCATCGATCCCTCAAGTGCCAGTCGATTTTAGCCAGTGTCGGTGTCACATGCACATATTGCACCCGGAGAACAAGTCTCTCCAAGTGTCAGTTTAGCCAGTGTATCCCACATGCACATATTATACTTATCACAAGTAGAGGAAGGTGGAGTTAACGCACACAGACACACGTTAGGTGATCTCCAACCCTGCAGCTAGCTAGCTCGGGTGGACGTCAGTTGGAGCTGGTCGGCGACTTTTTCTTTTTCTTGCTGGACTCCTTGTCGCCTGGCGCGTCCTGAGTTGTCCACAGGGAGGCACGCTTGCGGATCTGCGCCATGGCTTTCAGACACGCCTCCGGCTTCACGTCGCCGCTCACCGTCACCTTCCGCGTCGGCACACTGATGTCCAGCGACGTCACACCTAGTGAAGCAAGCAGGAGGTCACGTGAATATCCATGTTCGATGCCCAACTCCTGCAGTGGGGGAGCGACAGGACAAATGGGAAAAGATGCCTAAGCCCTCCGGAAACGAAGCAGTATATCACTCCTCTTGTATCCTCAAGGTGATCATGGGAGCAATGAGAAGAGAGAGAACGGGCCTACCAACAGACTGTGGACTCCACCAAGCCGGCGCTTCGATTACGAGAGCAGTTAGGAAAAGTAACAGACAGACAAGGCTTCATCGACATAAACCACAAGAAGTTACTCTACACTCCAAACCCAGTCCCTTCAGCTTCTAATACTCATCTTAGCTAACGACAAATTGCCATCGAATCACGGACACTCAATTATTATACTACTCAGGAGTAGCCGGAAAATGGTAACGATGACTCTGGTAGGCAGCATCTTCACTGTGCGAGACGAGTCTCCAAGGACTATGATTGGATGCAACTACTATTGAATATTGACAGTCGGTACAGACTTTGGAAGCACTGTAGCTAAATGGACTAATTTTGCTGGAGATTTCAATCAATTCTCAGAGGTTCGGAGGTGAGAATCGACAGTTTAAGAGTTGTGAAAAACACCTACGGTAGAGAGAATGACCCTGAGAGAAGGGAGAATTCTACAGTAACTTACCGGAGAGTTCGATGAGCACTCGGCGGACTTTCCTGACGCAAGCTTCACAGCACATGTCCACCTTCAAGTGCACCTCGTGGCCATTCTTGCCCTTCTGCTCATCCCCAAACAAAATGAAAGAATCAGCCACAAAAAACTGACTCACTGCATCAAAAGAACACAATTGGAGAGATTACCTTGTCCTTCACAGGGTTGACCTGCTCCGACTTCGCAACTCCGACTTCCAGCGGCTTGTTGTACTCATAGATGTGTGTGAGGGCGGGCTCCGGACCGTAGAACAGCTGTGCAAGCAAAAGAATTGGCATAGACATCTATATTCAACCTTTCGTCCCTCCATCATTGGTGAACAGCTGTGAAGTAGCTAAAAACTGAAAGCACGCACCTCGTTGATCGTCCACATCGCGCTGGACCTCCTGCAAACATTAAATATTCAGCATGATTAGTCTGTGTCACCCTTCTTCCCAAGCCACAAAAGCAGGATCTCAAATTCTTACAAAAATCCAGAGAGATGGAGTTACCTGTAGCAGGGCTCTCGGTTTTGTTAACAGAGTGACCAGCTATGCACTCCCACCCACGTCAACAGACAGATTACAGCTTGTAAGGGGTCTCTAGAAACTACTACACCAACGATTATTAAGCTGTACCTCAAGAACAGCAACAATTAGACTAACACACACACACACACACACACGATTAGACTTAGAACTTGCAACAAAAAGATGTGGGACAAGTTTGTGGGAGGGCACGAGCTCCTTTATGAGTGCTAATTACGAGAGATTGAACAATTCTCTAATTACAGTATAATATTGGACGTGTAGCAATAGTGTACTGTAATTAGTGAATTTTATTCTAGATTAGCATGAAATGGAATGAGCTCCAAAAGTGAAGGGTTGGTCGTAAGTTGGCTGTAGTTAATGTAATGTAAGCATTAAGTTAATATGACTTGAACGTGAATGAATACCAGTTGTCTACCAAAGGCGGCTAATTACATGAATTTGCAGGATTTGTTGTCGAAAATCTTGACTGGTCAGTTTGCAGAACAAAATTACGGCGCATGGATCTGATGATCGGACAACGTCTGAATGCTTTGCAGGTTGCGGAGGCTGATTATGAAGGATAATTTATTTGCTGGCGGCGTAATTGTGGTTTCAGCTTATATGATTCATCCAGAGTACTTGGAGACTGGAGTGAAGGAAAGTTCTTGGCAGTCCTCATTGTTTTCATTTTTTTTTAACATCTTTCTAGAAGAAGAAGGCATGCTGATCACGTCTACTGTTTGGTTTTAAATTCAACCATTGTGAATTTCATTAAATAGCAAAATTGCTAGTATGCTAAGGAAGTACCCACGTTTTTTGGATATCCGAATCAGTCAGTGCCAGACCTTTTGGATCTCTTTATTCACCATGGTCGAGCGTGGGTCGGGCGCCAGGCGTGGGTGGGTCCATTTTTTTGGCCCTGCCCGATTTAGGGTTCTAAAGGCTTTTTTTGGTTTTTTTTATACAAAATTGGGGCTTGCGGCCCCAGAATACCCTTGATGGCCCCCCCTTGGATCAAATTAGCCCCCCCTCCAACATAAAAATAGGGGCCGGTTTTGTCCCTACTCTCCTCCACCCTTCTAAGCCTGAGGCTTTGTGCAACGCTCGACCGGGGTATTTAGGCAAATCCTGACCTTTTTCCTTATCCTAAATTCCTCCATTGCTTGTGTTTTTTGGCGTGCAATGACTTGGTATGAAGTAAAACATAGTTTTGTAAGATTCATCCACTGTGGAGTGAAAAACATGACATTATTTGGAGTCAAAGTTCGTTGACTGTATCTTTTTAGCATAGCAAAGAAACTATATTGCACCATTTGAATGCGCAATCAAGGTTTCTAATTTTTTAGTATCTTCTTGCAGTACGAAACTTATAGATCGTATGGTTGAGAATAATAAATGGTTTTTTCAATTAGTGTCATAATATTATATCTTGAAGATACAATTTTGGAGTGGTTTTGGTGAAACATAGTCACGGTCTTGAAGGGTTAATCTCAAAAACTCTTTGACTCCATTTCACAAGAGTTTTAAATACCTAGAACACCTACAATTGTCATTGCTAATGCTTTAGATATTGTGTTTCTATTCCTCTGATTATAGAGTTCAAAAGAGAGCCCCCTTTACAATAGCCTCTGATACAACAATCAATCTCATTATTATAACAGTCGGCTTGCCAAGTACATTTTCACATTTTTGAACCAAAACTCCCTTCATCATAACAGCCCCTCTTTACAACAGGCTAAACATATATGGTTGTTATTAAAGGAGGTGACTATACTACAAGAACATGTGTTTCAAATAAAATAAAATTTGGATTATACAAATTGTACAATTACAATGTTTGGCGCAATAGTAGGTGTTTAAAGGACCTTGTAAATTCATAGTCAACAAGCTTCTATATCTTTGTGAAATGATATACCACATGTAGATTATTATTATTTAAAAAAATCTCAAACTACCAGTTTTTCATAGCATAAGGAAGATGTAGCACTTCCAAAACAAATTAGCAATGGAAAAAACATAGTACAGCCAAAAAAAAAAATCTTTTCTTGTGTATTCAATTTGAACAAAGTACAATCCAAGTCAAAGTAAAATTTGTTGTCTTTTACTCTAGATTTCTTTAAAATTTGTAGAATAATACCTAGATTTATATGAAAGAAGAAAAGTCCTTTTTTCATAGTTTTTACATAGTAAGATTAAAAAAAATGATTGTTCTTAAGGAAAAAAAATACACTCAAGGAGTTATGGTAATATAAAGTCTTTTTACTTATGGCACCAAGTGACCTTTGGAAGACACTTTTTTAACTTTGATTGCAATTATCTTTCAATTCAAATGGTCAAAACTCACAAAGTGTTTACCACATCATCTTATATAAGTATAGAAGAAGATCCTATGATTGCAAATTTCTCAAAAAACTCATCTTGGCAGTTTTTGATCAATGGAGTAGAGATTCTTCCAAAATGCCTTGGAACTTTAAGGATTAATGTTGGGGATATTATGTATACATTTTAATAATGAATAGATGAAGACCAAATCAACATACTCTTGGATTTTGAAGCCTCCCATTATATATTAAAATACATTGATAAGGTCATATGAATTTCCCTTTCAAAACCTATCATTGAGATAGCTTCTATCTCAAAACCATTGGGATTGCACCGGCCTTTGTACATGTCTTCAAGTCTATTCTTGTCTTCAAATCTATTCTCTACATAATTGAAGGCCGGTCCAATCATATGTGGTCCAACTTTTATGGGCCCCATAATTATGTTTGGATCTCACTTCAACTTTACTCCAAAGCCCATCCCCCTTGTTTATAAATGATAACCTTCATTGCTATGCATGGCATAGAGACTTTGCATGCATAGAGACTTAGCATGTAGGTGATTACTAATTAAATATCAGCATGGGCATGGGTTGTAGTGAAACATTGAAGAAATATTGAAGAAACATGAATTCAAACACCGAAAAAGCATGAAGGGCCCATTTGGTCCCAAAAAATAAAAAAATAAAAAAATTAGGATGACCCCGAAGCAAAGAAATGGGGAATGTGACACAACAAGGTTGCACTTTAAATTATAAAGAAACAAAGTTTTTGAACAGAGAATGTGCTTATGTTTGAAATTACAAGCATAGGGTCTTCTTCTAATATTATATGAAAATGTGGTAGCTTTTCACTTTGACTCCAATTATCTTTCAATTGGTACGGTCAAAATTCACAAAATGTTTTTGTCCCAAAAAAAAACACTTGGTCCTATACGGGTTAAAAGCACAAAACGTACATTTGGTCCCAAACAAATAAAAATAAATATCATTTGAAAATGCATGAAGGGTGCTCTTGAAACATAGAGATAGGGAATGTGACTCAACAAGCTTGCATTTGAGATTATTTGAAACAAAAATTAAATAAAAGAAGACAAAAGAAACAAAACAAGCATGCAATTTCATTGTTGCCTGGAAAACTCTGAAAGCTGAGAAAATACACGCTTTCCCAGGCTCTGATGCCACACACTTTAACAACCAAATCAAATCCCAAAGAAGGCCTTAACACGTACTTAAGCAACTATTTTTGGCAACTATCTGGAAGCAAATCAAGCACAAACAATGACACACTGCAAACCAGATCAAGACCTTGGCAGCAAAGCAAGTCCACACAAGTTAACTGCAGACCAGATCAAGCGTGGGAAGATCAAGTTGTAGTCTAGAATCTATGTACAAGAAGGAAAAAAACCAATTAGGATTGTGAATGTGTAACACCCTAAGACTGTTTCACAGGCCTAACCAATCTACATGTGCAGGTACAGAAAAAGAGGTGAGGAGATCTTTACATCCTTGATATCAAACAGTCCTTGATATCTTTGAAAACGTTCCAGTTTCTGAGAAGTAGGTGCTTTGCGTGCCGCTCCCCAGCAATGCGGCCTGCGCTTGCGGATTACTCAGCTCAATACCCTGCGCAAGTGAAAACAAACAAGGAAGTTTCCATATATAAATACTCAGCCGATAATGAAGTAGTCCACAATTGACAGACGCAACCAGTACACAAAAACCGAGGCTCTTTTGACCGCCGCAGACACTATTTTGAAACTTCGGCTAGAGATGATTTTTCACTCATAGCGTCTGTTGTTTTAGGATTTATGCGGCGTGTGATGTATTGTTGGAAGCGTGTTTTCAAGGCCTTTCCAACGATATATTACACGGACCCAATACCCGATACCTGAGCCAAACGTACAGCATTTGGTCTAAAGTTTGAAACAGTGTGAATGCGAAAGAACAGGAGATGTGGCTTTTTTGTCCTAGAATTCATGAGAACAGACCTGGACAGGTGTGAATGCAAGACTTGAAGAGAGACCCGAAGTAGCACCGCTGCTGCCGTATTGTTTCTCCTTGAACCTGCACAAGGAAAGTGCCCACATGAAAAACTGAAGAATTTGTTAAAGAGAAAAAAACATTTGATGGGAGAATGAGGTAAGCAAGTAATGCACACTTACTTCTTGGCGACCTTGGCGGCAAGCTTGCTCTGACCAATAGACACCCGCAGCTTGCCACTCCCAGCCTGCCCCAGCATTCCATAGCCTTCGCCCAAACCATCCCCTGGACACATACAACATCGCCAAGTCATGAACATCAGTCTTGCATCTCTCTTTCCAGGCTAAAATTGTAGTACGGAAGAGGACACTATTCCCGTTAGATTAACATGCTTGTACTAATGATCTCTACAAAGCAAGAATATCCACACTTAGAAAAGTGAGGGTAGGAAATTTTACCAAGTGAGCTCTCCTCAGGCACACCAAACTTCATCCGGTTTGCAAGTTTGCGCATATCAGTCAAGGCATACCTGCAATGAGAACAACACGTAAGCAAGGCTGCACCTGAAAGTGTTACAACTACCGATCCACATAAGCAAGGCATTTCTTGACAAACAACAGAAGCAAAGTTACAGAATATGACATCTAAACGAGTCATAAACAATGCCTAGCCACTACTACTTCACGTACAAGAATGCTACACCAGAGTAAAAGTTACAATGACTAAAGCAAGGCATGTCTTGACACATAACAGAAGCAAGGTTGCAGAATGCTACACCTAAAAGAGTGACAACGATTCACACAAGCAAGGCATTTGAGAAGCAAGATGAAGCACATTTTCATGAAGCTTTCAGAGAGAGAGAAAAACAGACCTCTCCTTCATCTTCCTGAGGCGCCGCCCGCCTCGTTTCTTCTTGGGATCGCTATCCGGAACCGGCAAAGGCTTCGGCTGCTTGGGCGGGGGCGGCTCCTGCCACTTCTCGATCTTCTTCCGGATGTCCTCCCTGAGCTCCTGGCCGATCTTCGCCGAGAGATCCGCTTTGGTGAAGTCCACCCTCACCGCCAGAGTGCACTTCCCGGCCACGAGACGGCACGCCCTCATGCGCAGCGGCGGCGGCGTGCTCTGCACGATCTCGGTGTGAAACACGAACCCCGTGTGCGGAAGCGCCGTGGCGGTGGAGAATCCCGCCAGGTTCTTCTTCTTGGCGCCCAAGATCTGCACGTTGCACGCCGGCATGCGCGAGAGCGCGGCAAGCCCACCCGCCACACCCATCAGCTTTGCCGCGACCGTGCTCCCCACCACAGCTGAGAGATTGGGCGCGATGAAGCTCATCCTGCTCTCCACAAACTCCAGCACCTTCCTCTTGGCTTCGTCCAGCGCCAGCGCTCTGTCGCAAGCGTCGATCGTCTTCTGCAAATTCTCCTCCGAGAGAGGCTTCCCGCTCGTGGTGGACGCCGTGACCGAGACCACCATGATGGTGGCGGACGGGAGCAGGCCTTCCAGGTCCACCAGAGTCAGGTCCATCTCGTTCCCGATCTGCTTCACCAGACGCGAGTAGTCGATGGGGTGGAGCACCAGAGACTCGAGCTCCGGGAACTTGGCGCGGTACTTGTCGCGGATGAAGTTGTGGATGATGGTAATCTCGTTATCGATGTCCACGGAGAGCGCGTTGCAGTCCACGATCAGCTGGTACTCCGGGTCGTCCTCGGAAACTAAGCCCTTCGGACAGCTCCCTGTGTCGGTCGCCATCGCTTCGTCCACTTTCTGCAGTAACAGAAGAGAGAATGAGCAACAAAGTTGTTAGAGAAAACAAAGACAAGGATGATACAGAACACAGATTGGGGACAGTGAAGAATCACATGAAAGTGCGTAGCTACAGGATCAAAGATTAATGAAAAAAAGGAGTTGGAGAGCAGAGGTTGTGAACAATGAAGCAGCATGAAGTGCACGTAACACTTCATGTGTTTCAACGTAAATGATACATGTAAGATCCGGAACAACAATGGTGCGACAGCTATAAAACGAACCATCAATGTTGACCTTCATGACGTGAAGCTAGAATGAAGCACACATACATAAAAGTCCATAGATTTAAACATAGATGGTGCATGTGAGATCTGAACTAGGATGATGAGACAGCAACGAAATGAACCATGCTTTACCTTCACCACAAAGCACACATAAAAGTCCATGGTTCACAGCTGAGATCCAAACAAGGATGATGACACAGCGATGAAACGACAGAGACGAGTCCATGGATTTCAAACACAGACGATGAATCTGAGAGAGCCAGCAATGTTTACCTTCATGACATCATGGAAACGCTGGCTCTTCTGCAGCTTGGCAACGCTGTCGAGATCATCGTAGTTGAGGATTGGGGCCTCCGCCATCTCTTCGTCGCCATCGGGAGCCTCTTCGTTGGCGGCTTCCACAACCTCCTGCTGCCCCCAAAACCCTAATTTAATTCCACAAAATCCAAAGGGCGTCAAACCCTACTACTTCGATACCACCCTCAAAACCAAGGCAAACAAGTGTGCTCTCACCACACACCTCATCATGATTCTCGTCGTCAGATAAATCCTCCAAATCTGCCAAAAAAGAATCCGCCAAAGTCGACTGCAAAGAAACAAAACAACAGTCATGACATAAACCCACGTAAAAGGACGACAAAAAACCAAAACCCTAATCTCGTTTCTTACTCTTCAAACTTAAACCCTACTCTCTCACAACTGTAAATCACCCCTATTTTCATCTGTGACTTGAAAAAACAAAACCCTACTCTCCCACACATGAAAATCACCCTCTTTCCATTTGTGACCTAAGAAAAACCTACTCTCTCACAACTGAAAATCATTTCTGACCAGAAAAAAACCCGAACCCTAACCTCTCACCACTGGGAATCACAAATAAGATGGTAAACTCAAACGAGGGATTCACGAGATGAGTGGCATAATCTGCAACAGAAAGTCCACCACGTACCATGGCGAGAAATTCCAACCCTGGAACGCTCCTGAGAAACGCGGTTGCAATCACGTCCCAGCTCTCGAACACAAACCTGCCACATTCACCAACCAACAACAAGACAAGACTCTATGGAGATCGCCGCGAAGTTGATGCACGGATGGGTCCTCATACCCTTGGAAGCTTCAGGGACCTTCCACCTCCTTCTCGAACTTGGGGTTTAAGCAACCATCTTTTCTGGCCTGGGAAGTTATACTTGTGGGTTCGTTGATGGTCGTTCAGTGCTTGCAAGTTTTGGTGCAGATCTCTAGTTTTTCAACAGGTTTTAGCAGGTTTTCTAGAGGTTTTGTGAGGTTTCAGTACGGTTGGTGCAGATTTTCAGAGGTTTTTAGGGTTTAATGGACGAATCTGGGCCTGATTGGAAGGGTTTGTTGAAATGGAGTATTGCGCATAGCGATGGAACGCAGGCTCCTCGCGAACTCAGGTATGTGATTTAGTGTTTTTAGGAGATTTGGGGAACTTGGATGCAAATTTTTGAGACTTTGCTTTTGGTTGCAGTGAGGAGGATAAGCGGTTTTTCGCGGAAGCCATGCAAGAGCAGACGGTGGACATCGTGAAGCGCATGAAAGAGATTTCTATGGTGATGAAGTTGCCCAGAGAGATCCTCGAGGCTCAGGATATTACTCCCGAAGAAATTGAAGGTGAGTAATGTTCAGGGTTTAGGGTTTATGAGAATCATTAGCGTCGAATTGTGCACCTATTTTGTGGTCTGTTGATGGTCTCTAACTCTGAACTAAGCTTGATCACAAAATCATAGGCTCTGAGGTTGTTTAGGTACCATGCTTACAATTCGAGATTACATCAATTTATGTGTCGCAGGCATGCTGGAGGAGCTTCAAGAGTATGTTGAATCCATCGATATGGCCAATGGTATGATTTACACTATGCTGAGAGGATTTCCTTCATGTCATTCTAGTGATGTGCCTTTGAATACAGTTTTGAGTCTTTTGGTGTTTTATTGCTTTGGCTTGGGTTTGAGTTGGAGTATTCTAATCAATGTCGAATCCTTACCTTGAGCGTACTTTTTTGGTGCAGATTTGCATGCGGTTGGAGGCCTGGTGCCGTTACTGAACTACTTGAAGAATCCGAACGCCGGGGTCAGGTCTCGTGCAGCCGAAGTTGTGAGCACCATTGTACAGAACAATCCCAAGAGCCAGCAGCAAGTCATGGACTGCAACGGTTTGGAGCATTTGTTGGTCAATTTCACTTCCGATGATGTCACAAAAGTGCGAACCAAGGCATTGGGCGCCATTTCATGTACGTTTCCACCATCTTCTTGTAGTTGTTTGCCTTCTTGTACCAAAGTTGGAAGGTCTGTTCCTGAATTTGTGTTTGTGACAGCTTTGATCCGGCATAACAAAGTGGCAACCGATGCCTTCAGAAACTCAAATGGCTATGCGGGATTGCGAGCGGCGCTGGCTTATGACGACGTCAGGTTCCAGAGGTACAGAGATTCTGCTCATTTGTAACTTCTCTTTCCTCGCTCTGAAAATTAATCAGATCAGTACAAGAGATTGATGGACTTGTCCTTCAATCAAGCGTGGAAGAGCTTGGTGGTCTCCAAACTCACGTTAAAGTAGTTTCAGCCGTCTTGAAAACATACATATCTGCCGTTGTGACGTTATTTTGACAACTTATTTAGTGTTTTGTTTGCCGGCAATGCAGGAAAGCTCTGCAGGTGATGCAATACCTGCTCCAAGAGAACCCGAAGGACCACAACGTGGCGACCCAACTGGGGTTCCTGCCCTCCCTCACAACCCTGGCCAACAGCGCGGACCGGGACGTGCGCCAAGCTGCACTCCAAGCGCTGGTGGAGATGGTCCGGCACCAGGACAAGTCCGTGAAGAAGGTGGAGGATCTTGAGCAGCTCAAGGGCGTGGTCCGGAGGCGAGCCGAGGAGATTGAGGGGATGAGCCAGGAAGACTTGGCAGCTATCAAGGAGGAGCGGCAGTTGGTGGAGCTGCTCCGAGTGTTGCTCTTCAAGGAGCCTTCTGAGGTGAAGCAAAAGCCTTGATAATCAGGCTGAGATGTAGTTTCAAGGATTGATCAGTGTAGTTTTAAGGATTTACATGGCTTGATAATCAGGCTGATATTCAAGGCTTGATATTCATGCTCATAATCAAGCAAAAGGATCGATCAGTGTAGTTTTAAGGCTTTAAGGAGGAGCCTACAAATTCTGTCCAAATCTTGTTCTACGTGTTTTGTGCTGGCCTGTTGTATTTATGAAGAATTATTTTCTTTACTTACAGATTTCAATGGAGTTAACCCTTAAACTAGGTGCTACTCGTGGGTATAGTCGCAAAATCTAATGAAATTAGAAATACTAATGTTGGATTAGAATAGTAAAAAGAGGGGACATCGTATTGAAACTATGGGTGAGTTTACGGATAACTGTGTCCTGTGTGGTTGAAAGGAACTGTACATTTGTGTACAAAATGCGTACTTAGTTGACCTGCCCTGATACTATTTTTTCTATATAAACAAATTGATACAGGCTCGTATTGGAGCTGGTGTGCTACCATTCCAACTTTGAATCCAAGAGAGTTGCCGTAAAACGCCTCTCCTACTTCAAGACATGTTCCGGGTTCAACTCCTGGCAGCTCCATAATCATCTTTTACCCAGAACATAGTTCCTTTTCCTGTACTTTCCTTTTCCTGACGGTACTTTTTGTTCACCACGTTCTAATTGTACTTTTTAAAATTTCTTGATAGCTGTGGTGGATCCTTATTAACCCTTTAACGACAAAGGAACCCAAATGTGGTCAATGAGACCAGTTTTTTCGGGAGCCGCGGCTGATTTTATCGGTAAATTGTTTTGCATTTGTCGGAGTGGTTGTGCATTATGCTTTCCTCCATCTAGCCCATCTTCCCAACCGTCAATCGATTCAGGGAGTAACAAACTACAATGATTTATGTGAAGAATTATTGAAACTTGGGGAAATTTATCACTTCTTGGTGTGCTTGTACCTTTTCCACTACACCGTTCGTGGAATATAGTGTGGACGAGAGTAGTTTGAGATTCTACACTAATTGAAATTTACAAGCAATCATTGATTGGCACACACTTGCTTATAAACAAATGCCTGATCAAAACTTGACATGCATGTGCTTGATAGAGATTAGTGTAGGTGACCCACATCAATAATGAGTCCACACTATAATCAATGAACAATGTAGTGCAATATATTAAGGGAGTATGTGCCTTTGAAACTACACTTTCATCCAGACAATCCTACATCCACAAAACTCGTTCGTCCATTAACGCTCACCCTCCGCGCATCGATAAACCCTAAACCCTAAACCCTGGACTCTGGCTCAGCGGAGAGAAGCAGAGAGAGCGCTCGTCGACTCCAGAGCCCTGGACGTCGCATTTCGCACGCCGCGAATGCAACCAAGCCTTCCTCGCACACCTGCAGCACCTCACACTTCACCGCTCTCAATTTGGCACGTTCAAGCGAGAGTTCGGAACACATCACGGAGTTTTTGGTAGAGTTTGTAGTTGAGAAGATGGAGAAGAGGGCGTGAAGCGGAGGAGCGGAGTGGATTGCGAAGGGAGGTAGGGTTTCGCCATGAATTTCAAGTTTAGTAATCTGCTGGGGGCGCCCTACAGGGGTGGCAACATCACCTTCAAGCGGGACTCGCTGCTGCTCTCGGCCGTGGGCAACCGCGTCTCCGTGACGGACCTGCAGAAGTCGGAGTCCACGACGCTGCGGTGCGAGAACGGCAAGAGCGTGAGCCGCATCGAGGTGTCTCCGGACGGCGCGCTCTTGCTGAGTGTGGACGAGGACGGGCGCAGCCTGCTCGTGAACCTGCACACGCACCAGGTGCTGCACCACTTCTCCTTCAAGGGCCCCGTGAGCGCGCTCCGATTCTCCCCCGACGGGCGCCTCATAGCCGCGGGCGTCGGCAAGCTCGTGCAGCTCTGGCGCACGCCGGGGTTCCGGAAAGTTTTCGCGCCGTTCGAGCTCGTGAAGACGCTCGCCGGCTGCCATGACACCGTCACGTGCATCGGCTGGAGCTCAGACAGCAACTGGTTGGTGGTCGGAAGCAAGGACTTGACCGTGAAGGTTTTTTCAGTGGAGAAACTCGAGGAGTATCGCTCCGTCACGCTCACTGGCCATCGCGACGTCCTCGTCGGAGCGTACTTCGCGAAATTGGACAACCTAGGGTTATACACCGTCTCGCGCGATGGCGCTCTCTTCGAGTGGCGCTACGTCGCCAAAGAGGAGGAGATTGCTGAGGATTCCGCGGCGAAGAAGTCGAAGAGTGGCGTCAATCTTACTACAGGGAAATGGGAGCTCGCGGAGAAGCGATTCTTCAAGCAAACCGCGAAGCTGACGACGTGCGACTTCCACTTAGGGTTAGGAATCATCGTGGTTGGATTCTCAACGGGCGTGTTTGGGATCTACCAGCTCCCGGACTTCACGTGCTACCACCTCCTGTCGATCTCCAGCAAGAAGATCTCGTCCGCGGCTTTCAATGGCGCGGGGAATTGGATTGCGCTAGGATGCGCCACCCTAGGGCAGCTCCTGGTGTGGGAGTGGCGCACGGAGTCGCAAATCCTGAAGCAACAGGGACACTACTTCGACGTGAACTGTCTCGCGTTCTCGCCGGACTCACAGTACCTCGCGAGCGGCGCGGACGATAACAAGCTGAAGCTCTGGAACGTGGCGTCCGGCTCCTGTTTCGTCACCTTCACAGACCACGCGAACGCCATCACGGCGGTCCTCTTCCTCCCCTCCAACCACGTCGTGGTGAGCGCGTCGCTGGACGGCACCGTGCGCGCTTACGACATGGTGCGATACCGCAACTTCCGAACCTTCACCACGCCCACCCCGACGCAGTTCGTTTCGCTCGCCGCGGATCCGAGCGGCGAGATTCTCTGCGCCGGGACGATGGACGGCTTCCAGATCTTCGTTTGGTCAGTGAAGACCGGCCGCCTCCTGGACGTGCTCAGCGGCCACGAGGGCCCCGTCTACGGCCTCGCGTTCTCCCCCGGAAGCGAGATCCTCGCGTCGGCTTCCTGGGACAAATCCGTGAAGCTCTGGGACGTCTTCGAAGGGAAGGGGAATGTGGAGACGTTCACGCACACTCACGACGTCCTCACCGTCGCGTACCGTCCCGACAGCAAACAGCTTGCGTGCAGCACGCTCGACGGCCACATCCACTTCTGGGATCCGCTCGAGGGCGTGGAGGTCGCGTCAATCGACGGGCGCCGCGACATCCGCGGCGGGCGTCTCATGGGCGACAGGCGCACGGCGGAGAACTCGAGCGCGGGCAAAGCCTTCACCAGCCTGTGCTACTCCGCGGACGGCACCTTCATCGTAGCCGGCGGATCCAGCAAATACATCTGCATGTATGATGTCGCGGAGCAAGTCCTCCTTCGCAGGATCCAGATCACTCACAACAAGTCCCTCGATGGCGTCTTAGACATGCTCAACTCAAAGCGCATGACGAGTGACGGCCCGTTGGATCTGATCGACGACCGCGACAGCGACGACGACGAGCTGAAGCAGCGGTGGCGTCAGTTGGGGTCCACGCTTCCGGGCACGAAGGCGAATCACGGGCGACCGATTGCGAGGACCAAGGCGCTGCAGCTCGCGCCCACGGGGAGGACGTTCGCCGCAGCCACCACAGAAGGGCTGTTGATCTACTCCATCGACGAGACGTTGATTTACGACCCAGTGGATCTCGCGATTGACGTCACTCCGGAGACCATCCTCGCCGCGTTGCAGGAGAAGCGCTTCCGAGAAGCACTGGTGCTGGCGCTGCGGCTGAATGAGCCGGAGCTCATCCGGAGGTGCGTGGAGAGCGTCCCGCCGGAGGAAATCGCTGCGGTGGTGGGAGGCGTTCCGGTGAACTATTTGGTCACGCTGTGCACTGCGCTGGGTGAGTACGTTGTGAACTCTGTGCACTTGGAGTTCTTGCTGCTGTGGTGCCAGGAGGTGGTGGCCATCCACGGGAAGACGCTGGAGGCGCGGCAGGCGCACATGTTGCCGGCGTTGCGAGGCTTGCAGAAGAGCTTGATCTCGGTGCATGAGGATTTGGCGGAGGTGTGCTCGTCGAACTTGTATATGTTGCAGTACTTGGCTGCTGCGCCCTCTCCTTTGTCGTTGGCGCCTGTCACACCTTAGATCTGCAATCCTTTTTCCAAGCTTTTCTTTCAGTGATAATCCAGGTTGCAGCAGTGATATTCCTTGTTGCGTTAGGTAGAGTACTAGAAATTGGTGTACAATATTGGTGGTAGTTTATTTCAAATTTTGTCAGACACCGGCACATTTTCTCAGGTAAAGAGTTTTCTTGCTGTTGAGATGAAAAAAATATGTACTTACAATTCTTAATTACTAACAGAAGACTGTTACTTTGCGATGAGTGCATTTTCCTCATCGCAGTGTCACCGATATGAAATTGCTCGCTGCTGGTTTCAGGTTGACTGTTCCAATTCTGTGTTAAATTGTACAATACCCTCCCATAAGTTAACGTACTCTCACTCTTCCAGTGTGGATTTAGAAGTCGAATTCTTAGACACAATAAGATCCGACTTGTAAATACAGTAAAATTTGACTTCTAAATTCACACTGGAAGAGTGAGTACGTAAACACATGGGAGGGTAATGTACACTTTGTTCTAAAGGGCTTGTGGCCAAACATTGTCGCAGCATCAATAAAGAAGTCTTAGCTGTGGGTGCGCCTTACGTCAAAATATGTGTGCCGCTCAACCTCTACAACGCGTGCCTTCATCCCTTATTAACAAATACCAAGAATAGCTCTGAGCCACTTTGAGAGTCCATGAAGTTCACACAAAACCTGTAACTCTATATGATTATGTATATCATGATGGCAACCCAGGTCATGAATCTCTCTGCAAAATGTTACATGCCGAAACTGCACCTGATAGACTGCGTATCTTACACTCTCAATCTCCTCGGAACGCCATCAATTATGTACAGACACGGACACGGTCACCGTTTCGAGCGAGTTCCGCGGCGTCTTCAGTCCACCTTCCTCGCTCGACACCCGCCGCACCTTCTCATCTCTTGAGCTCCGCCTCGAACGAGTCCTTCCATCGTCCTCATGGTGCAGGGGATGGTGATGGTGATGCGGTGAGTCGTGGTGGTGGTGGTGGAGGAGGTTCGCCGTGAGAGACGACCACGCTTTTCGGAGCTCGATCTGGCGATGTCCACCTTCCTCGCTAGACATCCGGCGCACCGTCTCATCTCTTGAATTGCGCCTCGACAGAGTCCTTCCATCGTCCATGTGGTGATGGTGGTGATGGTGATGCGGTGAGTCGTGGTGGTGGAGGAGGTTTGCCGTGAGAGACGACCAAGCTTTTCGGAGCTCGGACTGGCGATGTCCATGATGCTTCGGCTCAGGGTGAGGATCTAGCTCGGAGTCGGAGTCGGAGCCTGAGCCCAACGTCGCGTGCCCGGGGCGGCAGAAGAGGCCCGTCTTGAAACCGAGCTTCCAGAGAATGGGGTGGTGATGGTGATGGTGGTGGTGGTGGTGGTGGTGGTGGTCGTGATCGTCGTGGGGGGGATCGACGTCCTTCGAGACGGGCATCTCGTTGCGCTCGAAGTGGCCGTCGTAGAGCTCCTGGGAGTGGCTGACCCCGTCCTTCTTGTAACGGAGTCTGGTTCTCTGCTCTAGGTCGTGAGGTGCGACTTGCGTGTGCGATTTGTGGTGGAAGAGGCCGCCGTGCGCGCCGTCGAGGTGCAGCGTATGGAGGAGGCTCTTCCACTTGCTGTGATGGTGATGGTGATGGTGATGGTGCGAGTCTCGCTGCTTCTCGTGCTTGTCGAAGGACCTGCGGCTGTGGACCGGGCCAGTAGCGCCAGGCTCCTCGTGTTTGAGGTTTACGGTGAGATTGTAGCGTTGTTGCGGCGGCGTTGAAGGACGCGTGACCCCATCGTGCCGTGTGGTCCCGGCGTGCGTTGGCGACTTTGGCGCCGGGGTGAGGACAACCATTGCGCCGGCGGTGTCCTCACCATGGCTCACCTTCTGAGGCGGCGCAGCAGCTGCAGTAGCATGGGTGTGTGCGGCGTCGTCTAAGGTTCTGAGCAGGGAATGGAGCTCGAACGAGTCGAAGAGCGTGCTCCCCGCGTCCCACTTGGCGGCGGCGGCCTCGGCCACGACAGACCGGTGCGCCAGCTCGTGCCGCATCTGCGCCTCGATCTTGAAGCGCGTCGGGCGCCGCACGGCCGCGCCGTGCGGCGCATGGTGGTGTCCGCCGCCTTCGCCGTGGTGCTGGAGCACGGCCCACGCCACCGCCTTCGACGTCGTCTCCTTGTCCCCCCCTCCCTCTGCAGCTGCTTTCGCAGCATGGTGGTTCAGATGCGTGAGCTCCTTAAACTTGTCTCGCAAGCTCACGTGGTGATTGTGCACGCGGGCCGCCTTCTCCCGCGGCTTCCGTGACGGCCAACTTATCTCAACGCCTAGAGCCGCCATCTCAGAAACCGC
Source organism: Bryoerythrophyllum caledonicum (assembly GCA_963971425.1). Taxonomy (NCBI): domain Eukaryota; kingdom Viridiplantae; phylum Streptophyta; class Bryopsida; order Pottiales; family Pottiaceae; genus Bryoerythrophyllum; species Bryoerythrophyllum caledonicum. The sequence continues at coordinate 13,557,482 of OZ020520.1, read as the reverse complement.
AAAATCACTGCTCCATCACCACCTTCTTCGCATCCGCATCCTGAAAACCTACCCCGAATCGCGAGTATCCACCACTCCGCTGCAACACCAACGCCAAAAATCAGTCATTCAGCTGCCAACCTCACAACCCAGGTACAACAATCAACAGCTCAGAAGCTACTATCATCTACTTCTGCAGAACCTCAAACCTCCCATGAATCCTCCACACTCTACAAAAGCCTGCGAGAATCAACCCAGATGACAGGTACCCACCTTCAGAACAGAAACCTATGCTCTCAAATTCAGCTCTTTCATCTATCACTGCTGCCGCTCACCTCAGACAGCTCACCACTAATCAGCTAATTCTCTCTCACCTCAGACAGCTCGCCACTAATGATCAGCTTCGATCTCTCTCACCTCAGATGGTCGCGGGGACCTAGCTGCAAGCAGCGCGAGTGAATCTAAAATGACCGGATTCAGTCAGCAAACAACACTTGGGCTCGTACCTACAGCTACCACCACGACTGCAGTGGCAGCGCGAGCACACGATCGGTGGATATATCGACAGTGGGATGGCTGCAGTCCACAAAACGCGCGCTCCAAGCGTTTTGCAGGGCCAATGAGAGACGCCGATGAAGCGAAGAGCTTTGGAGGCCACAGGAACAAAGGGGGGGCGCCGCGACGAATGAGACGCGCGCGTGGTGGGCCGCCTTCGGACACCTCGGGCCATATCGCTAATCCCGCATCAGTGGAAGAGATGCGTCGAGCGGGTGCATGCACACGCAACGCCCGCCATGCATTTCATTCTCGCCTCGGATAATCACCTTCATCAAATCGTATAATACTCGGAGATTCTTGCCTCAGTACCGACCGGGTATCGTCTGAGTATCATATTCATTTTGTGTGGATCACAAACTGTGAGGCAGGAGGTGAAATATTCCTTTCGTAGCCCTTTTTTCTTTTCGTAGAGGACCACGCCCAGTTTTAGAGGAATCTCTTGTCCGTTGATTAAAAATTGCCAAGATGATGTGGTAGACATTTTGTGGATTTTGACCTTGCGGATTGGAAGGTAGTGAAAAACTTTATCGTCTAAATGGACACTTGGTTCCTTTAGGGCTAAGTCAGCCAAGAGTTTATTGGACTTTTGATTTTAGTATTATGATTTGCTTATTCTTAACGGCTATATATCAAGCAATGGAAGGATTTGGAGGTACATCCTCGTTCAGTCCGTGGGAGAGCTTGGTGGTCTCTAAACTCGAGTTGTTACTAGTTTCATTCGCCTTTGAGAGGGAAGGACTAGAAGTCATTTTGATTATGAATTTTAGGGCCGCTTCACACCAAGACCAAGGTCGAGAGGCTGTTGATTTCCATCGATGAGATTGTGGGAATGGCCAAAGTTTGGCGTCTCGGCCTTCACACCAGAGGTAAAAGTCAAAAGGTTGTCGCCGTCCATTGTGCCTACATGGCGACACTTTTAGAGAGTTTTGGCGCCAAAGCGACGGTCTCTGAAGTGCAAAATTGGGTCGCCGTTTTTAGCGAACTCAAACTCCCATTGAGAGGCTGCCAACCTCCTTTGGGTTACATTATTTAATGTATTTATTTAGCCCAAGAGTTTGGCCTCTTGCCATTGTTTGGGCTGAAATTTTGATGGTCGACCTCTCCACTTGGCCCAGTGTGAAACTGCCCTTGGCTACCTTTCACTTTGAGCTGACCATGGAAGTTTAGAGCTATTTAGGGCTGATTTTAATAAATAAAATGAGAAATGGGGTCAAAACAAGTCAGGATTTCTTTGCCTCACTGTTTCACAAATAAGTCTACCATCTCGGCTCTAAAATTAAGGGTGACAGAAGCATATTTCCAGATGTACCACTCCTCCATGTTGTCAGCAAGGGTTTGAGTGTAGTTGTGTTATAATTTACTGTGGAATAACTGTATGCAACAATAGTCGCTTTTCAGGGACCCTGTAAATGTATCATGGCTTCATGTGGTGGTTCCAGGCATATTGAATGGATGTGATGTCTATGTCCATGTTGACGACAGGCAAGTGCAAGTGCACCAGTTGCCTGGCGACATGACATGCCCTCGTAATGGCTCATGCTTTCTGTGCTCAGAGTAACTTTCTTAAGTACATTTACAATCATTATTACCAGTACCACCATCATCCAAGACTACATTCCCTACGGTAAAAAAAACCCATATGCCATCCTTTGTATAAAAGGATCGCAATCTCAACATTTTCACAAAGAATCAATTCAGGTAAACCCCCCATAACTGTCAAGTTAAGCAGTTTGCATACATGGAGGGCCCAGATGATAACTAAATTATTTTTCAGTGATAGCCAATAGAATTACAGTTTCAACCCAAGTGATTTCATATTTTTCAGATGTTATATAAATTAGTTATGAATTTCCAAAGTCACATGTGAAGAACGTTGGGTCAGCGTCAGTAGGTGGCGGCCATGACCCTCCCACAAATGGCCCAAAACCACCAACAAAAAAAGTGAAACCGGGTATTACTCACTCTAAAACTACATTCGGAAAATCCTAGTTCCCTCTGTCTTATATGCACTATGACGCATTCACTAATTTTAACAGCAGCCAATGCCCATTCATGCCATGACGCAAAACCGCCAATAATACTTGGCAATTTCCCTTCTTCTATTCATTTACCCCTAAAACCACCAGCTTTGGAACCAACTTCCACTACCCATGTCTTTTGCTTCTGGCGCTAAATTAGGAAGTTGGTTCTATGTGCAATTATTGGCGGTTTCTAGTGAAAAACTAGCCGTCAGTCATGGAATATTGTCGGTTTTAGACGTGACTACCTTACATTCAACACTTGTAACAACAACTACACTAAAATTTATGTTTAGTGTAGTATACACTAAATGTGAACCCATACACCAATTGCAAATGAGGCATTTAGTGTAGTGACATAACCGTACACTAAATGCCAACTACTACACTATTTGTCAATTTTGGTAAATAAAATAAAATTATTTCTTTCACTTGTGCACATTTAGTGTATCAATAGTAGAAGTGAAGAAAAAGGTCCAGAAGTCGAGGGCTGTCATAGTATCTCATCAGCAACTTTCAAATCGCCATAACTCACTCAATTTATATCCTAATTGGGCATATGAGGTGTTTTTTGGCATCTACAAAAATGTACATGCCAAAAAACATCTCATATGCCCAATTGAGACAAAATTTGAATGACTTATGGCCATTTGAAAGTTGCAAATGAGAAGAAGCATGGGTTGGAATGATTGGGGTTTTATTGGGATTTGAGCGAGGGTTACACTAATGACATTGGCAGCTGACACCAATTGTCAACTTCTTTACAAATAGTGTACTAGGATAACTACACTATTGTACCACCACACTAAACATAAATTTTAGTGTAGTTCATTACTTTAGTCGGCTTGGGTCCATAACAACTATTTGCTCTAATAACAACACTGTGCTTTAACAACAACATCCATGAAGGCAATAGTAAACCCTCATGCAGAATATACATGTAACAACCATAATTAACCTTGTCCACTAAAACAGGCATTCCATATATCAACAATCCTTTATTGCAAACAATTTTTGGTGAAACAAACGTGGTTATGGTAGAGGAAGTTGACTATATGTGTAATCCACCATAAAAGTTAATTTTTACATAGGGGATGTTTACACCAAAATGTTTAGGTTCTAACTCAAGTCTAACAAAGAAAGTACAAACTTCAAATGATTTTTTCCTTATTGTAGACCTAATAGGTTCACCTCATAGCTATTTACCAATGAAAACTTTTTGATTTTTGTGCTCCAAACCAATGTTTTTCGGTCCATCCTGGTGCTTAGTGTAGACCATATTATTTGAAGCAATTTGTAAAGAACCCTTGGTTGTAATGTGGATAACATTAATTCAAAAATCCATACAATTTGATGATGTTGCAAAGTACACTATTCCAAAATCAATATCACATGTTCTTGCAATGACGTTATCTTGTGAGCGGTGAGCAGCAAGCAACAAGCAACAAGCGTTGAAGACTCTGAAAACTAGGAAAAAATCATAGTTTTTTTTTTAAAACGTGAAATTGTTGGCAATTTGGATAGAGCTATGAATTACAGAGCATTTTTTCTTTTTTAATTATTAAATTAAATAAGTAGCCTACAACCGTGGTCACTTGTGGAACAATTTTTTTGAACTATTGGGCCTTCTTCTCTTCCTGTGCTTCAGTTATAATGTACGACTAATATTTTTAAATTTAGAATGATCACATTCAAATCTTGTACAACAGTTATAAAATTTTGGTCTAGGCATGACAAAATGTATTATTTATAAATATCCATTGATTTGGACACAAGGTGTACTGCAGGGTATCACTTACGTATCAAAAGGGCATTGCCTAGGTTTAGAACGGGTATCACCTAGGCATTACTTGGGTATTATCCATTTAATACAGGGTCATTACATGGGCAGTAAATGGGATCACTTATACAAATCCAAAGGGATTTCCAAGAAAAGTTGACAGTCTCCACTTTGAATTCAACTAGTACAATTCTCTCCATTGCGTACAGTAGTGCATATGCGCCAATTAATAGATCATAACAAACTCAATAGGTACATGAACTAAATTCACACCCACATCTATGACTCTGCTACTCTACGTCTGAGCAATCTAAGATCGTAGATCTTTTTGAGAAATACGACATCATTGCCTTTTTTACTCTTGTTCGGCAATGTTCGCAAGCTCTAGAATCTACATGACTTTGTTGAAGTTATAGCTTTGAGCATGCATGAATAAGTCTTCTTTGTAATCCATTTTACAAAAGTAACATAAGATGTAATATATATGCTTGCAATACTTCCATCGTCCCTTCTTTCCCAACCCCTTCGATTGCATCTTCAAAAAATCAAGGCATGAACACCTCGGAAGGTCTGTAAAGGTGATGCAATAGGACTTGTCCTTCCTTGTATTAAGAGTGATAACGCATCCTCATCCAGGATACGATGTGGCATAGAGGTTGGAGACATAACAATTATTCATAAGAGCGACGCTTGACCACTTGTTGCGATGCTCAATTGTTGGAACATTTGTTGTTCTACAAATCGCATAGCCATTTTGGAAGGTGTGGTAAGAATTTAGGTTCGCCGGAACAACGATGTGCGACCGTGGAAGGGGCATGTCCATAAACACTTTCTGGTGAAAGGGCTCCATGCTGCTGCAACTAGAAACCTGCTTCTTTCAACGCTAGTACCTCCTACACTGTTAAATTAGTGCCAAGCTTCACAGGCCACGTCATTGGAATTGCTAGCCAATCAATTACAAAAGGTTTCTTTGATTCCTTTACACAACGACTAATGTCATCGGGACAAAAGCAAAATTCAACTGAGATATTCTATGGCAATCTGTAAGCTTTCTTCACACCGGCATATGTGGGGGCTGGAGTCCCATGACTGTCACACCCAACTTTAGTGTTGCACTGCTCACCAGTGTGAGCTTGCAAGGCTTGGCATTTTCCAGCACTTTTTGAGAGGCGCGCAATGTGCCACTTCGATGGATCACAATCCGATGTTGTATTTGAAAATGATAAGGTTAATATATTGAAATGACCTCCAAATAAATTATGTTAATTGAAGAATCTTCAATGCGAAGGAGTCAATTGTGCTAAACTTTAATACATTTTTAATATTCTACAAAGTAACACATGTGCCTATATATGCAGTTCCCAACTGACATTTAACCCTTTAAGGCCGATGAGCTTTTATAGCCTAGGAAAATCTACAAGTATTCTAGATCATGCAAATGACATCTACACATTGGATACACTTCAGTACTAAAATCTATGAACTCATTTCACGGAAATCACTGTAGCACCAATTATTATGGCAATGGTCTCAATAGATGCCCATCTTCCTCCAGCTCTAAGTAATGGTCTATTTTTTTCCTTTGAGGTGGCATGTAGCGGTTGCTACAAAGATTCATGTGCCAAAACAACCCATATGTGGTTGTTTGGCCTTGAAGAGTTAATGATTAAAAGACTGTTCATATACTAAAATGCAGGTTACATGATATGACAATATGCAAGGTTTATAAATGTATCTAAACCGTGAGGATGATGAAATGCTTTTTAGGGTTCAGGGTTTAACCCCTAAAGGACCAAGACTTTTTCCCCTCAAAATCACTCCAAAACTACCATTTTCAACACATTCAACACGAAATGATATAAAATGTTTTTTCTGAAAATTTAATCGTAGGATCTTGTACTAGAGGTGTATAAGAGTGTGGTGAAAATTTTGGTAAGTTTGACCGCACATATTTAAAGATATCGGCCTTTGAAGTGAGACATGATCTCTTTTTGAGGTCATACTAAACACCTTCAACAAACTTCGACCACCTTCTGTTGCAACTTTTTGCACTACAGGCTGTGAATTTATTATGTTAACTTGAAAAGGATCATGTTAGGCACATGTGCACCAAATTTTAGAAGTAGAAGAGGTGTAGAAGATGTCCTAAAAAATCCTACAATGCAATTATGTGTTGAGAATCAACAATACACTTTATATTTTGCATATATCATATCCTTCTCAAATTTTTGAAATTAATAAATCCGTACGGCAGATGCAAAGATCTCAATTTCCTTTCCAAGAGGACATTTTCTTTCTTTAAATGGACAAAAACTCGAATTTCTATTGAATTTAGAAGTTATTAAAGTTTAGTGACAGTATTTGTGATATGTCACACTAAACAACTGCACTATTTGTATATGTAAGTGAAAATAAATTGTAACTTTTGAACCGTAAGTCAGAATTCTACGAAGTTTGTGACTAAGCAAAACTAATCAAAAGTTGTCCATTCAATAAAAAATCTCAGAAAATAATGCCTAGAATTGAGAACGTGGTACCTTACCCAAACCCAAAATGTCCCCCGAGGGGACTTTGGTCCTCTAGGGGTTAAGGTGACATCACTCAACAACCCATGTTCAGGGTGACATCATCCAACAACTTATAAACCCTAAACCAAAATTCATGGTTAGAAGACATCATTTAACAACCCATGTGATAAACCCTATACCCTAAACCCTAAACAATGTCCTTCCAACCACCTTAACAGGAATCCAAACTGGGAAATAAGATTCTCAGAAAGTCATCTAAGCTATCTCTCTGGCTGAGACTTTGGGATGATTCCATGTCAAGGTTAGGTTTAGGGTTTAGGGTTGCACACTCTGGCGTCTTGAGGTTCTGGGATGATGATTCCATGTCGAGATCAACAAACGTGGAACAGCTTGGCGACTCCAACACTCTCTGGCGTTTATTTGGTGTAAAACCATCCAATGAAATGCCACTCCTGCAAATGTGTGAAAAGCAGAAGACTCAGATCAAGAAAACTATAGCATAACTAGTTTAGGGTTTAGGGTTAGGGCTAGGGTTTAGGGTTAGGGAGCGGCGGACAGACAGACTGACGCCTATTATATAGGTAGATATAATAAAGAAACCGGTTAACCAGCTAACTCTTACCTTAGATCATACTTGGAAACCGAGTGAACACTCTTTTGTTGAATCATGTCTTGTAACCATAAATGTGAGACGATACTATTGTTTTGGCGAAGAAGCTCTTCACTTCCTTGCATACTCCTAAAAATTGACTTGAAAGAGATTTGAGCCGGATTTGAAACGAAACAAATGGAGTGGGTGACTGTATCGTCCAATATCTCCACACAACTAGCACCCCTCATAGATGCCTCCACACTGAGCCGATTTAATGTCAGTTTGGCAATCATTTGGGAATCAACATTCCTGCACAATGACATTCAATAAAACCGATGAAAACACAATTTTTATAATGTAAGATAAAAATTTAGTGATAATAATCAATAGTGAAAAGAAATAAGGTGGAAGAATTACGTGGAATGAATGGGAGGAAGTAGAAATAAAACAACCCCTCTGAAGGTGCTCCATTCGCAAGAGCTGAGATGTTTTCGTTCCAGCTTGAGAATGTATTTCATATCTAGTGTGAGAGTCTGAGCATCAATATTTTGAAAAATCTGTAATAGTCATCAATTGGTAAAGTTAGTACATATTTAAGGTAAAGAACTTTTCAAAATTCAGAAAATTTAATTTGTGATAAATCAAACTCAGATATATCACCTTTGCAAGGTCTTGAGTACTGACTGGGTCGAAATAAGAATCCCCATAAGAGTCGATTTTAGCTTTCTGTGACTCTTTAGAAGCATCAGACAAATGTAAATAATGTCTGCAACGTAAAAAAAAACACCACTATTTGTGAAAACAAGTCAAAACTTTGAAAACACAAGCCAAATTTATTCTAGTACCAGTTTAGAAATTTTAACAACCTGGAATTAATAGACAGAAGCTGTGAAGAGTTCAAACACTCTTGTAACCAATCCATGCTGATAACATCGCGCCCACTCACGACAGCACTCGTGAAATCCACTCCTGATGGGGCATTTCAAACCAGTTAATAAAAATAGTGATAATGATTGAACTTTCATCGCATTTAAAAAAAAAAGCATACCTTTTGAATGAGAAGACACTACATGCGTCACTGGTGGAGTCAAATTCGGAGCAACTCGTCCCCCGCCCTCGATGATCTTCACAGTGAAGTCTTGCAAGAACTCAATTTCAACAGGCTTGCAAAAATCTATCAACAGATGTTAAGGAAACAACTCAGATAGAGAGCTTTTTGATTGCAAATAATAGATTAAATAAGAATATCAGTGGGATACAGAGTACCAAGTTTGCAAATTGAGAGCCCTTTGGAATAACGCCAGAGTGGTCATGTGGTTGTAAGTGAGGTGGAATTAAAGTCCCGCTACCGGTCCTTCCATATTTCTTCTTTTGGTTGGAAATGGGCAATGATTTGCATTTGCCAACCAAACTGTTACCGCGTGACTTTGATGTAGCTACCATGTCTTCAAACTCTGTAGATAAGAATTCACAGGTCATGACTTTGTTTTCTCTGCTAAAAAATCTTAAGATGAACGTTTTACAGAAAGATGGAATGAAAAGCTTACCTTGAACTGCTAAACAATCAAACCAGTTCTTATCAAAACGAGGTTTGATAACTCTTGTGAATCTAAACGTGTAGCCTGTCTTGAATGTCTAAAGAAAAAAACACGATTCACTTGAAAAGTTAAGGACATACACTCAAACAATCTTTCACTGAAGGTAGAAATTGCAAACAGAAACACCAAACACTAAAGGAAAAGATCCGACTTACAAAGTTGTGGTATATTCTTTTTTCTGATTTTACTTGTAATATAACAGACCTGCCAACAAAAAGTTTATCAGAATCATGAAAAGAGAAACTTATTTAAAACAACAGAATGTGTTTTTGTCTTACTTTTCTGGGTGGGATACCCAAAAATCTGGGCACTCAAAAGGACTTCCTGTAACCATATATCCAGCATTTGGTGGTGGAGGGCCTCCTTTTCGGTTTTTCCTATAACAAAAAAATAAATTAAGTATCATAACCAAAAATCTTAAAACATTATAAGAAAAAAAGCAAAAAAGTGTGTGCATACATCTATATATAGTGCGATTATATGTTGGTACTATCAAGAAAAGGGTATATTGGGTCTTACATGAGAAAAGGTTCAATCCTGAGCTGAATAGCTCTATGTTCATCCATTCCAAGGCCCACACCGCATCTACAAATTGATAGGAATTTAGAAGGATGTTCTCCGTTCTTCGGTTGATCCTTCACAGCTAATAAGTATGAAACCAGTTCACATGCTTTTTCTCCTTTTCCATAATAGCCTCCTGAAGAAATAAAACGTACTAGTAAATAAACAATAATTGGTGTCATAACATAAGAATACAAGAGGTGTAGGTTAGAACTGGGTGTACCAATAATCAGTAAGTCCAAATCAGATTCTACACCGAGATTCAAATAATCAGGTTTGATCTTGAGCCATCTGTTGTCTCGCATGTTTGGAGTCCATTGAGATTTCAAATCCTTGATGACAATTCCTTCATCCCTGAAAGATTCATAATTCAAATTAGGACAACTACATGATTTCTAAAACGTCAAAGGTTAAGGTCAATTTTACCCTTGTTGAATGGTCTTGTTGAAAAACTCATGCAGTTCTCGCAGACTGTGTATCACTGTTGACCATTTTGAACCCTCATCTGCAAAATAACAAACACTCAGTTGATGTTAAAATGAAACATCATGAAATCAACTTGTTCGAGTGGTTTGCTATTATACCTGGCAAAATGGTGATGAAGCGAGGTTGATCTGGAATGATGATCTGCTTCAAAATCTTGTGGCGGTCGTGTAGTGGCAAATGTAGAAGGCTTCCGTAATTCTCCTCAAATAAGATGTCAAATACCACATCTAGTATCCAAATTATGGTCAAGGTAAAAACATGTTGAAAATCTACCCTTCTTTCTAAAGCCTATATAATTTGGAATGGTTTGGATACAGCATATCTGCAAATGATCACAAACATACCAACTGATTAACAAAAGGTTACCATATCCTTTTGATAAATTTTCATCAAATCACTGTACCATGCTTACTGAATGGAAAGAACGTAGGAGAAAATGAAAGAACATACCGAGTCGGTGCTTTCCCAACCTTTGCGCTCTGCCCTAGCTGACAAAAGAAAAGCCCAACGTGTATTTATTAGTAAAAGAAGTTAATATATCAGAGGATTTTACATTGAAACTTAAGGTCATCAAATAATACCTGTGTTTCCGTTTAATTTATATTGGCGGGATTTGTATCGTTCTTCAACAGAGTCCCAAACCAGTAACTCTCCATCCAATACACATCTGTCAATTTCAGCTTCAAACATCTAATCAAGCTTCAAACACAATGTGCATAATACAAAAATTGCCCAAACATACAAAAAAATGAACTCACATGAAAGAAAGAATAGAGATGCCTGATTTTACCGCTTTGAAGTGATTCTTTGCTGCAAGATAGGAATAATAGTGCTTGCTTGATACTCATCATGTTTCAAGCTATTTCTCGACCAAAAGCTGAAATCATCGCCATCTTTGTGGAGGTGTATTCGGTCTCCATCGAATTTGCACTCCGCTACAACTGGCTTTCCTTTCATCTGAAATTTAAATCGAGAGAGTAAACAACTACCAATTGTGGTTCCTCAAGAAACCTTACCAAATGAAACTTTCCTTACCTTCGACCATGCTTCCTCAAGAGAACACACAGCCTTTGACTGTTGACACATGACAGGCTTCCCCACCACAAGCTCTTGGTCTCGGTAACTAATCGTTGGGGAAGCGAGCCGACGGCAAAGACTGTTCAAGTCGACGCAAAACGAGATGACTTTCGTAGCATCCCCATGAAAGAGCTGAAGAACCGTCTTTTCTCCCACACGAAGCCTCATGTCTGCAAACAACAAATGGTCAACAAGTGGCCCAAAAAAGACCTTAAAATGCAATTAACACCTTGGAAACACTAACCTTGAAGAATCAAGCGAAGAATCCACTTCATTTGTTTGGCTGTAGTTCGCTTGATGAGGTCGCCTAAAACCGATGCTTGTTCTTCTCTGTCAAAAAAAAATGGATAAAAACTTATTCTAGTAAAACATCATCGAACTGAGTGTTTTCGATCTTGGAATACACAACCAACACCATCATCATCAAAACACGAAAGAAGACAACCAAACCTGAGTGTTACAGAGGCAAGCTTATCAAGATAACCATGCACTTCTGGAAGACTCAATTCTCCAGTAGATTGTTGCTGGAACCTCGCGCTGATAACCTGAACCGATTAGCGATATTCAAGCACACATCATCAGCATTTCAAACATAGCCTAGCACTGAAAGCCCCCTGAAATATGAGAACATATGTAGGAATATGTGTAAAATACGTGTAAAATATGTAGAAAATATGTGGGAATATGTTGAAAATATGTAGAAATATGTAGAAATTCCACAAGTTGATCACCTGGGATGCGAGATAGGAGAGGTCTCCAGACAGAGCGCCTGCACTTGTTTTCCAATTGCGTAGTTGTCTGGCATCCTTGGAAGTGCGTGCTAATCCTAATGCTTGGATGAGACATGCAGCCAAACTAGGTTGCTTCAGATTGCAACGCCTCGGGTCTCGCTTTGGCAGGAGAATGCGGAGCACGGAGAATGGGTCTCCGCATGCTCTTGCGTCGGTGATCAAGGAGTCGAGAATGCGATGCCGAGTGAGGCGCGCTGCGGAGGCGCTCAATCGCTCCAACGCGTCGCAGATTCTCTCCCATTTCAGCTCCATCTCGAACCCTCACATTCTACAATCAAACCCACCTCTCATCTGTCTCAAAACGTCCCAGAAAAACCTCAGGTAACAAACCCTAAACCCTAAACCCTAAACCCTAGAGGACCAAGGCATTCCAAGGGAATCTCTACTCCATTCAGTTAAACGTCAGTCGGGAACCGTAAATACAGGCACGTATTTTACACTGTAGACTACCAGAAATGTAATAAAGTTTAGCAAGACTTACTCCTTCCGTTTGAGGATTCTTCAACTAATATCTTTCATTTGGAGGTCATTTCAATATCTATACCTTATCATAATCAAATATGATACCATACTTGTTGATTATTGTGGCCATCACATGGTCGTTTTGACATTTAAGGGTTATCTTTAAATGTCATAAGGTGCCACTGGTGGCCATGCTATTCTACATGTATGGTGCCGTATTTGAATATGATAAGGTACAAATATTGAAATGGCCTCCAAATGAAAGATGTTAGTTGAAGAATCTATAATCCAGAGGTGTAAGTCTTGCTATATTTTTTATTTTTAATATTCTATAGAGTAAAACATGTTCATATAAGTACGGCTCTTGACTGACGTATTAAGGGTTAAAAATTGTTGTGGAAGAAAGGATTTACCATTGACGGTGGTTGCATCTCTTCCGCTTGAAGCATGACCACACCATCCTTAAGCACATACCTTTGCAATTCTTCTAGATTCTTTGCAGCTATTGCAACCAGCAGAGCGTTGCCATTTTAGAACCTTCAAGTACAATAGTGGTTTGCGAGTAGGTATGATTTGTAGAAGTTTCTTGTGAGATTCAACAAGGATAGATCGAGTTACTTTACCAACTTGCTTGAATCTATAATCAATAGATGGTTTAATGTGACAGTCTTCTTGTCTTGAAAGTTATTAAGGGCAAGTATATAAGTTAATGGAAGAATATATGATGTATTTTTGTTATAGGAATGACATTGCTAAGCCATGAGCATTGTAAATCTATTGCATTGCTATGGGGGATTGTTGTACCATTTAAATTGTTTTACAAGAAACCTTGTAGTAGACACTATACACCAGCATGCATTTCTTGCCTTTGCTGCAAATGCCTAGAAATGGGACCAAGTTCTCTTGATAAACTTTGGATAGAACATTAACCTACAAAGAGCCCACCATAACTTGTCTAACATATGCTATATAGGCTTTTAAATAAACTTAAAGGCAATAGTTCATGCAAATTTGTGGTACTTCCGATTCTTTTAAAAGTTGTAGTTTCTCTAAATAAGCAAGCAATGGCCCTATTAAGTTGTTTTCTAGTACATGTAAAGCTAGACACCTCCAATCTCCTCATCGCCTCTCTCCGCTCTCATAGATAGTTTAGGATAATGACATTTGCACCATTTACCAATTCCACACCTAAAATCTCATTCTTCAATGGTATCTATCGAGTCTTAGTTATCTTATCAACCTTCATTTGTAGAACTCTACATGATAATCAATGTCCTATTTCACTCAATTTTATCAATCACTCTATTAATTGGTGTTCCTCATCGGGTTTCAAGACCCTTTTGTTGCCACAATTCTTTGAAGTGCATGCTTTATAACACCACTCTTTTAAAGTTGTGTATGAAATGACAAATGTTTGACCTACTTGCATCATGATAATGCCATTATCTAGTGCCAAAAACGTATTTTTCAATTGCTCATTAATCAAATTTTCATATTTCCACCGTCTCTTTATACTTGAATAGTAAGAAATTCTGCTAGTGTTGTCTAGATTAATAACATTTAATACCTTCTAGTACCTTGTTCTTACAAAGAAGATGAAAAGCAGTAATATCTTCCCAAGAATGTTGTTTAGGGCTCTTGCCCATTGTGTACCAACCATAAAATATTATATTGTTGCCCATGGCACACCTATAATAGTTGTTGCTATTACAACTTATTGCCATTGAGCTGCAATTGCATTTAAGGAGAAGCCTACGACAGTATGGAATAGAGTGGAAAATGAAGATTACATGAAGAGATCCTTGAGTTGTACGGTGGTTGATTGTAACTGCATTCCGAGATATTCAAGTACAATAAGAGTTCCACATCGTTAACTTGTCTTGATGTTAGTTGTAAAGTGCTTTAGAAAGTTCACCCTTTCCATAGATTGTTCGCAAGGCCTTTTAAAAGTTATTGACAGCTCATTGCCACTTAATATGCCTCCTTGTCATCCTTGAATCTCATGCTCTAGTGTATTGTAGTCCACTTCTTGCACATTAGTTTACATCTCATCATCACTATCCTCTCTTTTGTTGTAATAGTATAAGCTATTGCCTTCACAAGTTTGGTGCATATTACAAACAATTTATTGGAAGTTAGTGTAGGATGACATACTAGCTGCATGAATATGGATTGTCATGTACTAAACTCCGTGCAATCAATTGAATTAAAATAAGCAACGTCCCTGCTCCCAATGGAATTCAACAAAAAAAATAATATAATAAAAAATTTGCGACAAAATTGTTCTACTTGTTATAAATAGGATGTTGCTATTTGAAGTAGTTGTTATGGTGAAAGATGTGAATTATGGCTATTACATGAAATTTTTAGACAAATGGTTCTATCTACTTTTATCCATACCATTTGTTGTAGTCAAGTCTAAAATAATCCAAGATAATAGGTTGTTTCCTAAATTGCACTTTATTGGCAGCAACATACCACTTGTAGTGGCAGAGTGTCTAATTGATGTTTTGGACAAGTGTGAAGCCAATGGCCATTTCTTGTTTTCTTGCTAGAAGTATAATGGTTGTATGTTCTAGCTCGATCCATGTGGTAGCATGTTCTTCGTCACCACTTATTCCACTGTCATTGGCTTCATTTGGTTGCACTACCTTTATCGACTCCGTTTATATTCTTTCGTAGACTACAATAATAATCTTCTCAATGGTTAGCGTTTCTATGATGGAAATATTGGCATCAAAATCTACATACAGTGGCAAGCACAAGTAATCGGACAGAGAGGCATCTCTCATAAATATGCCCACTGTAGCATAATTAATAAGTTCGTAAGATATTTTTTGGGACTGCTTTAGTCAACACACCACATGGCACCTTATTAACATTGACTCCTTTAGAATTTGACACTTGTAGAGATTGTACATCCAAAGATCATGAAGAGGTGCGTACGACTTATTATGCTCACAAGTTCTGCACACCATAATCTTCTCATTACATATCAATTGTAAAGCTTTTTGTTGTGAATTTTTTTTGTAAGATTTGGAGAGGCCCTTGGAGAGTAGCCATGGCTCCTAGAAGATGTGAGAATGATCGCAGAACAATTTTTGAAATGTATGAGCGAGGGAACTCACATAGAGAGATTTCAGCACTTTTAGGCATTCCTCGAAGCACTTGTTCTGACATAGTGCGACGGTTTCGTGAGAGAGGGACCTTGAAAGACAAAGCTTCACCTGTTAGACCTAGAATTCTTGATGAACGTGGTGACCGTGACATTGTGAGGAGGTTAGATGATCCACATACTAGTACAGCTGCAGCTGTAGGACGTGCATTACGATGTGAGGGTATGCGGTTGAGTGATGATACGGTGAAAAGAAGTCTTCGGAGGCAAGGGCTATGAGCATGTGTGGAGACCAAGAAGCATTGAGCTCGTCGTTTGCAGTGGGCAAAGAAGTGCAAACATGCAACTTGGGAATTTAGGAGTCATGTCATTTTTTCTGATGAATCCAAGTTCAATCTTTTTGGCTCGGATGGACGTCAATATTGTTGGAGAAAGAGTGGAGAGCGTCTTTTGGATCAGCACGTGCAACCTACAGTCAAATATGGGGGAGGAAGCATAATGGTTTGGGGTTGTATGAGTTGGGAAGGAGTTGGCAAGCTTCATTTGATTGAAGGGAAGATGGATAAATATGTATATTGCAATATTTTAGAGACGGAACTTATGGGCACTATGCAAGTGCAAGGTTTAGAAGAAGATCATGTTTTGTTTCAACACGACAATGACCCAAAGCACACTGCACATTATGTTGTAGATTGGTTGCATGCTCAAAAGTTTATTACTATTGGGCATCCTCCACAATCACCTGACCTCAATCCAATAGAACATCTTTGGAATGAAGTAGATCGTCGTATGAGGAGGTTTGAGAGGAAACCTACCAGAAAAAGTGACTTGTGGGAGAAGATTCAAGAGATTTGGTACAACATAGAGGTTGATGTTGTCAGGAAGTTGATACACTCTATGCCTCAAAGAGCTCTTAATGTCTACCATGCAAAAGGTGGATATACACGGTGGTAGCGCTTGTGAGTGGTTAAGAGCTAAATCATTGAGTCATATAGTTATATTGTGACTTAATATATTGTTTTCTATAGCTGATATACAATAAAATGAATTCGTGCATAAAGAGTTGGACAAGCTTGTTGCACATATGAATTATTGTGTGTTTTTCTAGTTCATACTTTTATTGAAAACTTTGTGTTTTATGCTTGTTGCATCTATATACTCTGATGGTTATATTCTTGCTATTTTATGACAATTCATGTGGATGTGGTAGCTAATTTTCTAAAGAAGCTTCTATTGTACGACTATTTATGCTTGCCACTGTATGTTACAGTGTCCATTGCTTTGTGAATATTGAAATTTGAGTAAGGAGTGTTCAAATAAATTTGATATCTTGGATTGGTTTGACATCCTTAATGTTGATGATGAAGTTGATGTCCATGTAAGCATCACCTCTGGACAAGATACAAGTCTTTTGCCACCAATGGAAGATGGTAGAGGCCTGAACGTCGTCTCATGCATCTACAACAAAGTCGATTGTTTGGCGGATGTTGAACTTGTTATCTTTATTTAGTGGATGGCTTGCATTACAATCATACACATTAATCAAGTGTTTGGTGTAGTGAGTCTTGTACTTCACCTTTAAGTTTGCAATCACTTCAGCATCTATAAGGTGCAGATGGGAGGTGGTATAGATGTAAAGTACTAAACATGGGTGACAACAAATAAATGTCAACAAGCAAATTAAAAATACACCAATCAAAAGATAATGACACTACCATTACGTGAAATAACTAATATTTGTATTCCTTAACATCTTGAGGAATAACATTGTCCACCGATGGAATAATCTAGCAATTTGGCGCTCAAAGATGGCACTAAGTTTCAATATATACTTTTTAAAGATGTCTATCCTCGAGAGGGGAGAGTAGGTCCATACTACAAAACCTATGTCCGGTGGACATGGATTTAGTGGTGGAACGAGTAGACACTTTATTCACTCCAGCCAACCCTTAGGAACTGGATTCTTCTTCTTCTTCAAGATGTTGCCTTGCATCCACGCTTCCTTGATGCTCATATAATGGATATGAAAGAGAGAAGCCATGTTGATGTTTTGTAACAATAAGTCTTAGAAGTTATTTCAATCACCAACGACTTCAGTTTCTCAGTCCTTGGAAGAAATTCATGGACAATCAGAAATAGTTAGCATATGAATCATTGTCATAAATAAGCAGAAAACAAGCTTATCAACGCATTTTGTGCGAGCAAAACAATGTTCTTCGAGTCTATGTATTCTTGGTTTCCTTTTCTGGCCCTTGTTTGGAGCTATACAATAAAAAATCTTCTTTCATTCCAATTGAATAAATTCTTATGAGTGTAGTCTTTTGTCATGCTCGCCACAAAAGGTGTCAAGGTCTTCAATGAAGGTGCTCTCAACCTCATTGTGTAGACAGTAGACAATAAGAATTGATGCCATGGCCTTGTTTGAACAAGGAGAGCTACCCATCAGAAGCAAAATAGTCCTTCATGTTAGGTTTGTTGATGCTTAGAGACTCCACAAAAGTAACAGCTTTGCCAACAACAAGAGCATCTTTCAACATGATGTTGTTTGACCTAGCTTGAGTAAACCATAGCTTGACTGTTTCATCAACCTCAAATACGATTTAGTAAGTTGTTATTATAGCAGCTTAAAAAGAATAAAATAAAATTTCTCTACACATACCTTTGGGTATTTGCTTTCGCATAACCTTTTACATTGCACACTTGCTTGAGTAGTCTTTGCAAGCTTAGGTGCCTCCATGTATTTGGCTTTTTACTGAAGATATCTATGACAGTTTTGAAACTAGACAACCAAAATTTCTCTCTCAGCTACTCATAAGGCTGAGATTCTTCTCCTTACAACCACAAAGCTATTTTTTGTTTTAAAGAAAATTGACTGACTTTTAAGGCTCATGTTATAGGTGATAGATAGATACTATAGTGAGTAGGTAAGCTAATGAATGGAAAATGTAAGGAGTATGGTAGGTATGCCTTAGACGGCGGTTCTAATTGACAAATTAATTGACTTTCATCAGGATCCACATAAACGAATATTATCGGACCATTCTAGACTATTCCTTCATTATGACCAATTATGACACGCCTTTTTTTGAATGAATGTGAGGGGAGTGACAATTTGCCTTGATGGATGTTGTTGAAGAAAATTGATATTGTAGGGGTCAAATATTTATTTTGGACCCACGCCTACTGTTATAATGTAATTGCTTTTGTAACATATGCTTTCGTAAAGGGAGCTCATTGTGCTACAAATTTCCAATTACACATTTCTATAAAAAATTATTACCAAATTGTGTACAAATATTGACTTGTCCACCTCTAGCATATAGAATAGATTTGGAGGGAGGCGGTTTAAGGGTTGCTCGACCTTACTCCTCCATTTGGTCTAGGGATGTTCAAGCCTTCAATGATTTTTGAACATAAAAAACTCAATGAACCAACACCTTATCCATGTTTACCTCCAAAAAAGGAATCTCATATCTTCTACTACAATCAGCTCTCTTTAATAGCATCTAATACAACAACCATTTCATTATAACAATCAACTTGGGTCATAACAAATATTTTCTCTCTACAAAAGTTTTTTTTGCTGATAACAACATTCATCAAGCATAACACAT
Source organism: Bryoerythrophyllum caledonicum (assembly GCA_963971425.1). Lineage (NCBI taxonomy): Eukaryota > Viridiplantae > Streptophyta > Bryopsida > Pottiales > Pottiaceae > Bryoerythrophyllum > Bryoerythrophyllum caledonicum. The sequence continues at coordinate 13,538,323 of OZ020520.1, read as the reverse complement.
GTTGCCCCTCATGACATTCAGAGCATGTAATAGCTACAATCTACTATGTCCATTATAACAAGTGCTCCAAATATCAACCGCTCTTAATTGTTTGCAGAATTTGCTATTGTCATGCACTTAACCCTTCACATCTTTGCCAAACCAAGGGGCTGGGTTTTTTCATTTTGACTCAATTTTACACATTCTTTCCAAGAGCGGATTAATCAAATTTCTTATAAATTTATTTTCGAACCAAGGACCTGAAAAACTGAGTTGTGAATATACAATATAAACTGTTTACATTTGCCTGATCTCAATGCTACTTACCTAACCTGCTCCCTCTTTTGAAAGTGCATGAGCCAAAGCAAGTGGATAACTACCGGTGGAAGCAATCAATTCCCAAGCTCCCTAACAGAAGAAGAAGAGGACCGGCGTGAATAAAGTGTCTGTTCGTTCCACCACTAAGACCGTGCTCCCTAACAAATCTAATCCAACCCAACTATCATCCCTCTGAACCCTCAAAGAGAGACTTTATGTACCTCCACTTCGAGTATCTACGAGTTTCCAACATCCCACAAGTCACAATGAATACCAGGCTTGGTACCCAACTTTTACTCAGTAAAAAAAACCTGTGGAGATGAAACAGCCATGAATTGCTGAAGAATAAAATAGAGAGATAACCCAACGTCACCTTCTCGAATGATACCTAATCAATACCCAGGTGATACCGTCCAATACCCAGGTGATACCGTCCAATACCCAGGTGATACCTTCAAATACCCAGGTGATACCTTCCAATACCCATGTGATACCGTCCAATACCCAGGTGATACCGTCCAATACCCAGGTGATACCGTCCAATACCCAGGTGATACCGTCCAATATCCAGGTGATACCGTCCAATACCCGGTTGATATCGAAGCGTCCACAGGGGCTTCAAGAATCGTGGTTCTTACAGAGAAATGGATTGGCCTCGTTGTCAATGAGCTGCGACGTAACGCTCTTTCACTCTCCACTTGGTTCTGCCCATGACGATGTCGGCGCCGCTGGACTGCATGCGGAGCAAGTGCGTGTACAGCTCGGGCTCGGTGGTGGCGGGGCTGATGGTGGGGCTGCGGAGGGCGCCGGAGGAGCACGACACGGCGTCGGGGGAGCCGTCCAGGCCGCCGTGGGGGAGCGGCGTGTCGGAGTTGATGAAGGAGTCGGGGCAGGACAGCGACTGGACCACGTCGGAGGGCGTGCATTCGCGCCGGTACTCCAGGGTCATGCTGGCCAGCTCGTGCGCCACCAGCAGCGATTGCGGCACACTCTCTAGCACCCAGCTTATGTACTTGACGTTGTTGACGTGCTGGTTCATGTCCATGTCTCGCAACCGCGGCTGCAGAGAGGACAACAACTATCAGAATCAGACGCGTTGGAGACCACTTCCATGGGATCATTCTTCGTTCTGTTCCTTACCACCAGCTCGGATCGGATGTAGGGCGCACTGCTGTCGGTGAGTTTCTTGATCTTCTGGCAGGAGCAATCCGTCTGTATGCACTTCTTGTCCAGGAAGTAGGGCGAAATCTCCGCCAGCACCTCTTGCGGCATCTTCGACAAGCGCCTCGTGTCTTGGTTCATCATCACCCAAGTACTGCGTGACGCCATTCAAAACGTCAAGTTCTGAATGTACTGAATTTGAAATCAGAGGGAGCAAGGGAACAAAGAGTCTCCCGCACCTGGTGGCTCTTGCAATGACTTCGCCGGAAGCGTTATCGCGTACAATGAAGTCGCGCCGCATGCCATTCTTGCCTTCGGCGGCAACCCACGAGTCTATTTCCACCACGTCCCCCCTGCAAACAAGCTAGGTGTGCATCATCAGATATCAGACAATCCACGCCATTGAATTATTCTCATGAGGAATGCCAAGCTTACCAGACAGGGTAGCGGTCGACCTCGACGTGCATGCGCGTGACGACCCAGATGAGGTGGTGGCGCATCATGGCGTGCGTGGTGCCCATGCCGTCGCCCACGAACTTGGATAACCCCACATGATTCAACGCCGTCTCCTGCAACGATGCATCCTCTTACAATCAGACACAAGGAACGTCGAGCTGGTGGAGGAGCTTGATGAAGGTAGGTGTGGGTACCTGGAAGAGATTGGTGATGGTTTCAATGGACGCGCTCTTGTCGAACCCGGCTTCGTACGACCGGATCACGAACGTCTGTCTGTACACCAGATCGTTCTCCACGAGCTTGCCCTGGCGCATGGTGTCGAGCGCGGGCTCCGGCGTCGTCGTCCGCTGCTTCTCGATTGCCAGGAGCGCCGTTGCGAGCGCGCCAATCCACGTGCTCAGCTCCACCTGCTTGCCAGCCTGCGGATGCTCCACTTGCTTTCCAGCCTGCGGAAGCTCCACTTTCCTCTGTCCCGGCTCCACCTTCACCCGGGTCACTTTCTTCGACTCCCGCGCCACGGCGTTGGCGCGTATCTGCAGCGATCGCGTCCTCCGATTCACCCCGCCGGAACTGCAAGGGCAAAAGGAAAAACCGGGTTAACTGCTATGATAGGGGGGGAGAGAGAATATGCAACACCAAGGTGTCGGAATGGTGAAAAAAAACCTGTAAGCGGGCGAGCGCGCGGTGCGAAATGCACGCAGCCCTGACCAGCTGGAGATCGAATGCGAGGTGGACGCTGCAGCGGCGGACCCAATCCTGGCTTCCATCCTCACACAAACTCAAAAGCGTCCTCAAAAGACTTGCAAATGTCTACCAAAACTCGCAACTGTTCTCCGACTCGTGCAGAGAATGGCTTTTACACTGGTTCGAATTGAGTGACGACCACCAACTGCAACTACCAGTTTCAGGCGCTCTCGCAACGCGTCACACACGTAAAGGGACGATGGAACCGCTTGGCGGACTTTTTACAATGATGAGTGAGGGAATTGAATTACGCGGTGGAGCAATCAAATCGGGGACGACTTGAGGAGTTCGTCGCAAGCCCGCGAAGAGAGAGAGAGAGAGTGAGAGCGGCTCTGCGCGCTCTCACGTGAGCACGAGTTGCAGCGCCTGGTGGGTCACTTAAGGAGCGGCTTCAATGCCCTGGCGACCACATCATCGTCGCCCACTGCGTCTGCCAGGACCCGCATTCATGGCCTGCAACCTGGCAGGTGCAACCAATGCTGTGCAACTTGCCAACTCCACCCTAATTTCTCCAGAAACAAACTAGATGAAAGTTTCAAATTTAAAACAAAAACTGAAATGTTCATTTGCTATCTTAACGACGCCAAAAAGAACGGATTTGACAAACTACATGTCGATGGATCTGATGATGGTGGAGCACCGAGAAAGATGTAACACATCTGATTGAGTAGACTACGACTCGTAATCCACAATTGTGAATCTTCGCCCTAATTTTTTTCCACCTGGAAACAAAAAGCATGAACTCCTCACTGATGTGGATTCCGCTCTTTTGACAACACCAGCCGAACCAGAGAAAAAGAACTGATTTCTCAACTATCAACACCATTGTCGATGGATATGATGATTTGGTGGAGCATCAAGGAAGATGTAACACATGCTCTGATGGAGCAGATTGTGACGCCGAATCCGGGATGCTGGTGCCGATGACAATTGTTGGGACTTGGGAGCATCAATCGGGTAAACCACGAGGATGGGAAATTTGATGCCATGTGATGATGGGGGTAGGAGAGAATGCGTGACTGGGTGGATTGGAATTGGAGCTTTTGGGGGTGAGATGGCATGTCCGAGGAAGGGATGGGCATGGACCTACTGATCACCCACCGGGACTTGATGAGGGGGATGTGCACGGTGAGGTTGGTTGGTTGGGGGGGGGCTCATTAATGGGCGAGGCGGGGGAGTTAATGTGACCAGCAGTGCTGGTGTACTGGGTTGTTATTGGGGGGTTCATAATGTTCTCGAACCGTAGTTGGGGGAGGGGAATTATTCCTTGAATGAATCAGGAAGAGGGTTTTATTGGACGATGAGAGTGAGGGCTATGAGAATTATTCTTGGTTGCACATCACCCAGTTGGAAGGGGGTGTGGGAATGGGTTGTTGTCAGGGGGTTCATGACACTCTAGAACCAGGGTGAATTACCAGGGTGTATCAGGGTGAGAATCAGGGTGGAAGGAGTATCCCCGGGCATCCCTTTTGTTTGGTTTTCACCGTTACCACCAGAGTGGTGACACAAATTTTTTGGAGACCACATATTTGGCGACACAAGTTTCTCCTTAAATCACACAATTCAAAATTTTCTCCATAAAAATCTTTTTTGGGGATCCATATCCATAAACATAGATTTGTACATCCTTTTTGGCAGTGGGATGGAGTCCCGGGTGTTCATTAGTAGCAATATGACAATATGGCAACGGCCATCAATGATATTTTGGCCCTATAAAACCATAAATTTTCTACTTTGGGGGGGGAGTATTCCTTTTTGGATTTTTTTTTTGCCATTAAACTCCAAATTGCCAAAAAAAAAAAAAGGGACTAATCCCAGGTACACATCACATGACCTTGAATGAGGGTGGAAGAATTATTCACGCGACATTGAATGAGTTGTTTTAGTTGGGATTTTGCGATATTGTGAATCATCACAACATTGATTCTCTATATTGTACAGTAGGATGACATTCAAATTGGCGTTTGGGCAATTCCAGGGATGGTGTCCCACACTGCTGCCAACTTTGACACCCTCCACAGGGCTGAAAAATTGTTATTTTACCCTGAAATTTGGGGACAACATCATCTCTATGTTGAAAACATGCATACCAAATTTCAAGTCCAAGGGACTTATAATACAAAAGATATTAAAGATTAACCATCATGGGGTAGTTGTGGTAAAAGTTTCACAGCTGCCAACTTTGACACCCTCCCAAGGATTGAGGAAAAAAATTTTGCCCATGGAATTTTGGAGTGAAAACATCTTTATGTTGATTACATGTGTGGAAATTTTCAGGTCCAAAAAATGTATTCAAAAGAAGATGTTCAAAATCTACTAACATGGAGGTTAGATGTGAGAAAAGTTTCACAGCTGCCCACCTTGACACCCTCTCAAGAATTCAAAAAATTATTTGTCCATGAAATTTTGGGTATGAAGTCATCTTCACGTCAAATACAAGTGTGGAAAATTTCAAATCCAAAAGATCTACACAAAAAAACATATACAAAATCTACCTTAAAAAATACTATGCACATCTCTCTCACTAAGTTTTTTAACGTGACTTCTACCGCAAGGTTTGCACTTGTAAGTTCCATCTTCTTTAAACGTTTGTACTAACCTCTAAATTGTTCTAATAGAAACTCCGGTAACGGCTGCAATTTGAACTCATGTATTTCCTCCCTCACTCAAACCTATAATGCAAGCACGAATTTCATCTAAAATTTCCATTTTGGACTATTTTTATGATGTTGATTCAATACTAAACACTCATCAACAAGTAGTCAAAATAACACTCAACCTATGGCATTTGGATTATATGGATCAGTGAACACAAAAGACTAAGCCCATGGCATGTGCACTAAGTAAATCAATCAACAACATAATACTTACACTAGCATGTACATTGGGTGATCACCATGGTATGTGCATCAATTGAGTGAACCAGAAAATACTCTTGGACATACTCATGCCACATGTGATTTGTCCACACTCAGTAAACGAGTCAACAATACTCAACCAACAAAATGATATGTCCACTCAATGAATCATCCCATATGTGATATGTCCACTCAATTAGTCAGCAACACTCAGCCCGTATGTAATATGTCCACTCAACCCATATGCCCTACATCTAAATTAACACTCATGCATCACAATATGACATTCTTTGCTCTCAATATGAACTCAACATTCAGCCTATCACAAATCACATGACAAAACACACACACAACATTTCCTTTATATTGTGCTCAATAGATATTTGGAGGAGAAAACTCGTCATACATACATAATGCACACCTTTTGACCAAGTGGATTCTTCTACATGAAACACCTCTTCACTTCTTCATGTAGATTTTATTGATCTTTCCGAGAAGCATTTATGTTTGGTTGCTTAGTCACATGAATAAAATCAATGAGGAGCACGAGGTGTCAAAGATATTTCGACATTCTCAATATGCCCCTTCCACATAGTTTCTCATTTTTACAAACATTGGTAGATATGGGATTTTTGTTTTTGTATATACATCTTTTGGCTTTGAAATCTATCTCACGTGTTACCAACATAGAGATGATCTTGTGGCCAAAATTTCATTATGTATCAACAAAAACTCAATCCTAGGAAGGGTGGTGAAGTTGGAAGTAGTGGCAAGCTTTCCCCTTTGTTTCTCACAACAATACATGTTGGTAGACTTGGTATATGTCTTTTCGTGTAGATCTTTCAGATTTGAAATTTTCCACGCCTGTATTTGACGTGAAGATAACTTCATACCCAAAATTTCATGGACAAATAATTTTTTGAATTCTTGGGAGGTGTCAAAGTGGGCAGCTATGAAACGTTTCTCACATCTAACCCCCATGTTAGTAGATTTTGAATATCTTCTTTTGAATACATTTTCTGGCCTTGAAGATTTTTCCACGTGTTATCAACATAAAGATAACCGTTAAACTAAAAACTTCATGTTGAAATAACAAACTCTCAGCCCTAGGGAGGGTGTCAAAGTTGGAAGTAGTAAAATGGTTTTTCCCTTTGTTTTGCACAACTACACATGTTGGTAGATTTGGGATGTGATTTTTTTGTGCATTTTTTGGACTTGAAAATTTCCACACATGTAATCAACATAAAGATGTTTTCACTCCATAAATTCCGTGGGCAAAAAAAAATTTCCTCAATCCTCGGGAGGGTGTCAAAGTTGGCAGCTGTGAAACTTTTATCACAATTACCCCATGGTGGTTAATCTTTAATATCTTTTGTTTTACAAGTCCCTTGAAGTTGAAATTTGGTATGCATGTTTTCAACATAGAGATGATGTTGTCCCCAAATTACAGGGTAAAATAACAATTTTTCAGCCCTGTGGACGGTGTCAAAGTTGGCACCAGTGTGGGACACCATCCTTGGAATTGCCCAAATGCCAATTTGAATTTCACCCTAGTACAATACAATAGGAGGACAAAAAGTTTGGCGTTTTTGCATTCCAGCAGAAAAATAAATCAAGTCTGCAATCTTTTAAAATGCATCAAAGGGAGAAGAATTGTCCCCTACCTACCAAATTTGGAATTTGGATTTTTTTATAAGCTGATTGCAGGTCTGCAAAGTTTTGTGGCCTAATAAATAATCAAAATGGTTTTATAGCTAATTTACCATCTAGTATCCATTTCAGTACCTTTACTCACTCCAATTAGCGTGAACTCCATACAATGAGGAGAATAAAGAAGTTATACACGAATTAGTGAACTTCATTTACATTCTAATACTATCATTGACTTGGTTGACATCATGAAGCATCAATCATTGCCAAAATGACAATATAGAAAACACTAAAATGTTGTCAATTGCAAAAATAATGCTTGACATATGAAAGTCTTTCAAAGGCACATAAATTGTTTTCTAATCCTATAGATAGGAGTACATGGTTATCTCTAAGTGAATTGTATAAGCACAAATTTTGGTAGCCTAAAAATAGTTAAAATAGGATTTATTGCAAATTTATCAATGCGTATGCCCTCCTCTAGCCTCAATGGGAGATTGTAATTTAGCTGGCATTGAATGACACAAAGTATGAAGTTGACTACTACAAACTAATGTCCACTCTCTTTGTAAAGATGCCTTCAACTCATCTAAGGACTTGGGACTTGATTGGCCATGTTGGACTGCATTTTTTAAAAGCTTCCAAACATTCTCTAGTGGATTGAGATCATGACTCTTTGTAGACCATTCAAGCTTCTCTGTAAGGCGTAGTTTTCTCTATTCTTTAGGGGCTTCACTTTGATGCAGTGGAGCTCCATCTTCCATAAATATAGCACGTGAGACTTGGCCCATAAAATGAAGCGAATGGCCATCATAGACCAACTCCACAAAATCAATAGCTTTGCGACGATCCTTTGGCATAAACACAAGCTCTGATTTTTTGTCTCCTCCAAACCCTTTCCAAATCATGAGAGATGTCCTCCTACTCTTGAAAGTGGGAACTACACGACTTGATGAATATCGCTCATATGTTGTTCTCCAAACATGAATTTGCATTGAAACTTTGCTAATTTCAAAAGTATATTCATCTATCCAACAAACACGCTCCCACTCTTTGGCACTCCATCCATAATATTGTCTTGCAAAATGTAGCCGCCCTGATATATGAAGAGGTGTCAAGAAAGGCTTCTTCACCGCAATTCTACTAGAAATGTTGTAGTCATGCAAAACACGGCAATCACTTCTAGAACTCACATCCACAAGGCAAGCACTAGTGATATCTTGAAGTGATGATCAACAATGCCTTTTGGAGAATAATAAAATTTGACAAACATCGGGCCTCTCAATAAGCTCCTAGGGTCTTCCAGTGCTCGAATTGCCTGGTAAGTTTCATGCTCTCTAAGTTGCTCGATGATTATTTGTATTGTCCTACTTGACTGTCCTACAATACTTGCAATACTAGCACAACTCATTCCCCCCTCACTCATTCCCACTATGCGAGCACAAATTCCATCTGGAATTATCATGATTGTCTTCAATCAAACCGATTGCAGGTAAGCAAATAATCTAGCTTATTAAAGCAATAGAACAAATCACCAAGCCAATTCCCAAATCAACTAAGTGGCTTCTCATTGCTCAACAAGGGGACAAAGTGCTCAACATCACTAGTCACCCACCAGTCACTCACTAACACAAGCCAAACAAACCTTCTTCACCCACCAATTTTGATCTTGCAAAACCTCATTACCTTCATCAACTCTCTACTACACTCTTGTCTCACATTTGCAACTCAATTCATGTCAACTTTAACAAGTTGTGTGGTCTAATCTGCAAAGGTAATGTTGCTTATATAACCAAATTATTGTTATTTTCAAACTTACACATGAAATGTTTTTAGGACAAGTGGAAACCTTCAAATCGACAAGTGGATGATGCTTTTGTGTAATTTCTATGTTAAAAAAAGCATCCATGACAATATTTTAATTTTAGAAGCATGAGGTGTCTAATTCTCTTCAACATTTAGAATGTACCTTTTGATTCATGTTCTCTTCAACATTTAGAATGTACCTTTTGATTCATGTTGAAAAGTGTACTAGTTGGTAAATTAGCTATAAAACCATTTTGGTAAATTATTAGGCCACTAAACATTGCAAACATTGAATCAGCTTATAAAAGAATCCAAGTTCCAAATTTGGTAGGTAGGGGACAATTATTGTGCCTTTGGTGCATTTTAAAAGATTGCACACTTGATTTTTTCTTCTGTTGGAATGCAAAAACGCCAAACATTTTGTCCCCATACGGTACAAGAGATGGAGGGTTGCACTAAGGGAGGAATGATTGTGAAGATGCTATTTCTCTTTAGGCTATTATTATTGGAGTCATGTGAGATGTAGGGTTTGGAGGTCAAAGGCTTTTGGGTAATAAATAAATAAATATTAAAAAAAAAAAAAAGATATATATATATATATATATATATATATATATATATATATATATATATATATATATATATATATATATATATATATATATATATATATGTATATATATGTTCATTTGCAAAGGACTTGGGATGGGACAATCATGATATGGCAGCTGGGACACCATCAATTGGAAATTACCATACGCATTAGTCACTTCTGTACATAATTAATTCACATTGGAGGATGTCCAAATGTTATGAAAATTTCAACTTATTTGTCTAGGTTGTACGTGTGTAATGTCTAGGTAATATAGTCGGCTCCAACACTTTTTTTTTTGTTCGGGAGATTCCCTTTCGCCCGGTGACATATCTTCCTTCCAAAATTTTACCCAACCCACGTCTGGCAGCAAAGCAAATCTGTCAGAGTGTCGCCAAAAATAAAAGCCCTGGTCGGCTCCCTTTACAACAACCTTGTTGGTTTTATTTGCTATATATAAAGACTGCTATACTGAGTGGCTACAACATTGAAAAGAGAGGGGGTACATGAGTGTACACCAAGTGTTGCTCTTATTAAGAGAGAAGATTGGTTCTTACCCAAGCTGCTTGTCTTAACAAGATTGTTGTTGTATCATTTGCTTGTATAAAGAGAGTTGATTGTACCTATTAAACTACTGCCATTTGGAAAAAATAATGATTTGGTAGGGAGGTGCCAAAAACTGACCAATGCGTATGGTAGTACCATTTAGTAAAAATTTCAGCCTTTACTGCTTTAGAGAGCTTTCAAGTAGAGACTTGAGAGTGAAACCAAAAAACTCCACTTTTCTTCCAAAGTACTTTGTGACATGATTTGTGACATGGTTTTGGTACACTTTAGCTTGTTGGTTCTGGGGTTCGTGGTGGATATGGGTCATCCAACCTTACATGACTCTGAAGAGAACTTGGAATGGGGTGTGCCTGGGTGTCAAGTGGAAATGGGGATCTTCACAAGGTG